>SJXQ01002345.1:314099-548442 GCA_006408695.1 Aepyceros melampus
ATCACCGTTCCTTCACTGCAAATAGATTCATCAATACCATTTTTGTAGATTCTATGTATATGAGTTAATATACAATATTTTTTTTCTCTTTCTGACTGACTTTACTCTGTATAACAAGCTCTAGGTTCATCCACCTCACTAGAACTGACTCAAATGTGTTCCTTTTTATGGCTGAATAATATTCCACTGTATATATGTACCACAACTTCTTTATCCATTCACCCTTTGATGAACATCTAGTTTGCTTCCATGTCCTAGCTACTGTAAATAGTGCTGCCATGAATGTTGGGGTATATGTGTTTTTTTCAATTATGATTTTCTCAGGGTAAATGCCCAGTAGTGGGATCAGTGGGTCATATGGTAGTTTGGGGCTTCTCAGATGATGCAGTTGTTAAAGAATCCACCTTCAGTGCAGGAGACTCAAGAGACACTTTTCCTGGGCAGGAAAGATCCCCTAAAGAAGGAAGTGAGAACCTACTCCAGTATTCTTTCCTAGAAAATTCCATGGACAGAGGAGGCTGGTGGGCTGCAGTTGATGGGGTGGCATAGCATTGGACACGACTGAGCACGTATGCACACGTGTAGTTCTATTCCTAGTATTTTAAGGACTCTCCATACTGTTCTGCATAGTGACTGTATCGATTTACATTCCTGCCAACAGTGCAAGAGAGTTTCCTTTTTTCCACATCTTCTCCAGCATTTATTCTTTGTAGATTTTTTGATGATGGTCATTCTGACTGGTGTGAGGTGATACCTCATTGTAGTTTTGATTTGCATTTCTCTAATAGTGATGTTAAGCATCTTTTCATGTTTTATTGGCCATCTGTATGTCTCTTTGGAGAAATGTCTGTTTAGGTCTTCTGCTCATGAAGACTCTTGAGAGTCCCTTGGACTGCAAGGAGATCCAACCAGTCCATCCTAAAGGAGATCAGTCCTAGGCGTTCATTGGAAGGACTGATGCTAAAGCCGAAACTCCAATACTTTGGTCACCTCGTACGAAGAGTTGACTCATTGGAAAAGACCCTGATGCTGGAAGGGACTGGAGGCAGGAGGAGAAGGGGATGACAGAGGATGAGATGGTTGGATGGCATCACTGACTCGATGGATATGAGTTTGAGTAAACTCCGGGAGTTGGTGATGGACAGGGAAGCCTGGCGTGCCGTGGTTCATGAGGTCACAAAGAGTCAGATACGACTGAGCAACTGAACTAACTGAATAGTGATGTTGAGCATCTTTTCATGTTTTGTTGGCCATCTGTGTGTCTCTTTGGAGAAATGTCTGTTTAGGTCTTCTGCTCATTTTTTGATTGGGCTGTTAATTTTTCTGGTATTGAGCTGTGTGAGCTGCTTATGTATTTCGGAGATTAATCCTTGTCAGTTGTTTCACTTGCAATTATTTTCTCCCATTCTGAGAGTTGTCTTTTAATCTTGCTTATTGTTTCCTTTGCTGTGCAAAAGCTTTCAAGTTTAATTAGGTTTCATTTGTTTATTTTTATTTCCATTATTGTAGTTCAGTTCAGTTCAGTCCCTCAGTTGTGTCTGACTCTTTGTGACCTCATGAACCACGGCATGTCAGGCTTCCCTGTCCATCACCAACTCCCACAGTCCACCCAAACCCATGTCCATTGAGTTGGTGATGCCATCCAACCATCTCATCCTCTGTCGTCCCCTTCTCCTCCTGCCCTCCGTCTTTCCCAGCATCAGGGTCTTTTCAAATGAGTCAGCCCTTTGCATCAGGTGGCCAAAGGAATGGAGTTTCACCTTCAGCATCAGTCCTTCCAATGAACACACAGGGCTGATCTCCTTTAGGATGGACTGGTTGGATCTCCTTGCAGTCCAAGGGACTCGAAAGAGTCTTCTCCAACACTGCTGTTCAAAAGCATCAATTCTTCAGCACTCAGCTTTCTTTATAGTCCAATTCTCACATCCATACATGACCACTGGAAAAACCATAGCCTTGGCTAGACAGATCTTTGTTGACAAAGTAATGTCTCTGCTTTTTAATATGCTGTCTACCTTGGTCATAACTTTCCTTCTAAGGAGTAAGCATCTTTTAATTTCATGGATGCAGTCACCGTCTGTCGGAGAAGGTGATGACACCCCACTCCAGTACTCTTGCCTGGAAAATCCCATGGACGGAGGAGCCTGGTAGGCTTCAGTCCATGGGGTCGGTAAGAGTCAGACACGACTGAATGACTTCACTTTCACTTTTCATTTTCATGCATTGGAGATGGAAATAGCAGCCCACTCCAGTGTTCTTGCCTGGAGAATCCCAGGGATGGGGGAGTCTGGTGGGCTGCTGTCTATGGGGTCACACAGAGTTGACACAACTGAAGTGACTTAGTAGCAACAGCAGCAGAAGCCATCACCATCTGCAATGATTTTGGAGCCCAGAAAAATAAAGTCAGCCACTGTTTCCACTGTTTGTCCATCTGTTTGCCATGAAGTGATGGGACTGGATGTCAAGATCTTAGTTTTCTGAATGTTGAACTTTAAGCCAACTTTTTCACTCTCCTCTTTCACTTTCATCAGGAGGCTCTTTAGTTCTTCTTCACTTTCTGCCATAAGGGTGGTATCATCTGCATATCTGAGGCTATGATATTTCTCCTGGCAATCTTGATTACAGCTTATGCTTCTTCCAGCCCAGCGTTTCTCATGATGTACTCTGCATAGAAGTTAAATAAGCAGGGTGACAATATACAGCCTTGATGTACTCCTTTTCCTACTTGGAACCAGTCTGTTGTTCCATGTCCAGTTCTAATTGTTGCTTCCTAACCTGCATACCGGTTTCCCAAGAGGCAGGTCAGGTGATCTAGTATTCCCATCTCTTTCAGAATTTTCCACAGTTTATTGTGATCCACACAGTCAAAGGCTTTGGCATAGTCAATAAAGCAGAATTATTGTAGAAGGTGAGACAGAGGATCTTGCTGTGATTTGTCAGAGTGTACTGCCTATGTTTTTCTCTAAGAGCTTTATTGTTTCTGGTTTTACATTTAAGTCTAATCCATTTTGAGTTTATTTTTGTGTATGGTGTTTGGAAGTGTTCTAGTTTCATTCTTTTACATGTAGTTGTCCAGTTTTCCTAGGACCACTTATTGAAGAGGCTATCTTTTCTCCATTGTATATTCTTGCTTCCTTTGTCAAAGACAGGGTGCCCATAGGTGTGTGGGTTTATCTCTGGGCTTTCTATCTTGTTCCGTTGGTCTATATTTGGGTCTATGTTTCTGTTTTTGTACCGTACTGTCTTGATGACTACAGCTTTGTAGTATAGTCTGAAGTCAGGAAGTTTGAGTCCTCCAGCTCCATTTTTCTTTCTCAAGATTGCTTTGGCTATCTGGGGTGTTTTGTGTTTCCATACAAATTGTGAAATTGTTTTTTCTAATTCTGTGAAAAGTTCCTTTGGTAGTTTGACAGGGATTATACTGAATCTGTAGGTTGCTTTGAGTAGTATAGTCATTTTGACAATATTGATTCTTCCAATCCAAGAACATGGTATATCTCTCCATCTGTTTGTGTCATCTTTTATTTCTTTCAACACTGTCTTATAGTTTTCTGCATACAGGTCTTTAGTCTCTTTGGGTAGGTTTATTCCTAAGTATTCTTTTTGTTGCACTGGTGATGGGATTGTTTCCTTAATTTCTCTTTCTGATTTTTCATTGTGTTAGTATATCGGAATGCAAAGGATTTCTGTGTATGAATTTTATATCCTGTGACTTTACTGTATTCATTGATTAGCTCTAGTAATTTTCTGGTGGCATCTTTAGGGTTTTTTACATATAGTATCATGTCATCTGCAAATAACACCATTTCTTAAATTTCATCAGAGCTAGTGAGGTTAAGAGCACAGATTCTTAAACCAAACTACCTGAGTTGGATACTGGCTCCAATTATAACTACTTTGTAGGCTGTTAGGAGAGTTAAATGAGTAAATATTTGTGAAGTGCTTGAAACAGTGCTTGACACACACTATTTTTTTTTAATTTACTTATTTTAATTGGAGGCTAATTACTTTACAATATTGTATTGGTTTTGCCATATATTGACATGAGTCAGCCATGGATATACGTGTGTTCCCCATCCTGAACCCCCCTCCCACGTTCCTCCCCATCCCATCCCTCAGGGTCATCCCAGTGCCCCAGCCCTGAGCACCCTGTCTCATGCATTGACCCTGGACTGGCGATCTGTTTCACATATGATAATATACATGTTTCAATGCTATTCTCCCAAATCATCCCACCCTCCTCCCACA
Source organism: Aepyceros melampus (assembly GCA_006408695.1). NCBI lineage: Eukaryota > Metazoa > Chordata > Mammalia > Artiodactyla > Bovidae > Aepyceros > Aepyceros melampus. The sequence continues at coordinate 318,348 of SJXQ01002345.1, forward strand.
GAGTCCAGAAGACTGTTCTATACATCTGTGTCTCTTTTGCTATCTCGCATATAGGGTTATCGTTACCATCTTTCTAAATTCCATATATATGCATTAGTATACTATATTGGCTGACACACACTATTAAGTAAATTCCTTCCTTGATGATTTTATTCATATATCATTCATCAAGTATTAATGTGAAATAATAGCAAGAAGAGAGGTTCTAGATGATGGCTATATTTTAAATTATATCTTGTACCTGACATTATTTTAAATCTTTCTTTAAGCCTATAAATATTTGGAAATTTGCACATCTAGGCATCTAAAATTGGCACTGGATTTCACATCATTGATATTACCACTGTCTTTTTAAAAACTTCCTTAGTATGAAGACTTTCCACATATATATGTTTAAATATTTTAACTGTATGTCACTTGGTTGTATGAGTTCATTTTTGTTAGTGCCAGTGAGAATGATAATAGCACCACTTTATATTAAACTGTTTGTTTTTAATTTGGCTACGCTGGGTTTTCATTGCAGCAGGCAAGATCTTTTAGTTGCAGCATGTGGGATCCAGTTCCCTGACCAGGGATCGAATCCAGGTCCCCTGCATCGGGAGCACAGAGTCTTAGCCACTGGACTACCAGGGAAATCCTGAATGGCCATTTTAAAATGCTTTGTGAAATATGTTCTTTATATCATTTGAGAGGTAGTATAAGGAAGTATTTAAGACTGTGAACTCTGAAGCCAGATTTGAGTTCCAGTCCCTGTTCTACATTTGTGAGCTGAGTGACCTTTGGCATGTCACCTACCCTTTCAAGCTTTACTTCCTAATTATAAAATAGGGAAAGTAAGCATTGTAGGGTTGTCTGGGAGGGTAAATGAGATATTCGTATAAGGCATTTAGAACAGTGCCTGGATTATAGCATGACTTCAGTCTATCCTTAGTTACTGTTAATGTCACTGATGTATAAAGAAGAATTGGTAAACACAGTAAGTAGAAATGTGAGGAAACTAAGATTCAGACTGAATCTGTGATTTACTGAAGGTCACATGCAAAAAGAAAAAAGTAAGGCCCCTCACTTCTAGTGCGGATGTTTTCCCATGAAAAGAGTGTCTCCTTTTCTACCATTAACACCTTTTTGCTCATACCTAATGACTAGGTACATCCAAGAGACATGTTCCTTCATTTTCCATTGTGTTTCCAACTCTTGGCTGCTTGTTAGAGTATTTTTATCTTGGTTCTAATTCTGTCAGACTGCTTCTCTTTCTCCATGAATCCTTCAGTCCTGCAGCATGCATGACAGGCATCTATTTTCAAGGAAGGAGAATAGATATTGAAACTAAATTTTTCATAGTGGTTAGTTTATTTTAAAACATTTGACTTCATTAGCCTATCGTTAATTTGTATTTCATGTAGCACTGAATTATTTTGCAGAGCTATTTTGTTCTTTCTAAACTTACCCTCCCCCACCCTGCCCTGCAATTATAAAGTCAAACTGAAGTTATTTCTTAGGAACTAAGAAAGGAGCTTGAAAATCACACAAATACCCTGAGCTATTCTAAAAATACGAAGGATGCAATTTGTGAATCATCAGTTTATTTTTTAAAATTTTGAAAGATTGTAATTTGGATGTATTTTTTTGGCATCAAAAACATGTTTATATCATATGAGCAAACCAAGTAGTATTTAGTGCTCTATACTGGAATTTTGAATTTTTTTGATCCTGTAACGTTTTGTGAAGGAAGAGTTGCATTTTGAACATTTGTGCTCCAAATTTGGGTGTGTAGGACTAGTTATTAAATTACATTCAAATCATCATGTGTTTGTTTGCTAAATACTTTCTACATATAGGGTGTTGTTCCTAAATCCTAGCCATTTCTGCAGTTGTGCTTTCATAGTGCTTTCTAGGAGGTCGAGTGAATTGACCTCAAAACTGTGGTTATGGGTTGTTGTTGTTTTTTAATTAATATTGATAAGATTATTACTATTTAATTTCTCTAGAAAGGGGATAGCTACTTCTAAAGGTTGGTCTGTGTGTGTGTGTGTTTCCCATCTTTGGCTATCATTGTTTTACATCTGTGGGTAGTTCCTTATCTTTGCCACCTTGTCTGCCTCTCTTGAGTATGTTTCGTATGTGTTTGTACTTTTACACTCCTCTCATGGGAAGTAGGATTTCCTGAGGCATGCTGTACAGTTAGTCTCCAGCTGATAAAAGATTGATATTAGAGAACTGAAAAATATAGTTCCAGTCCTTAAGAAATTTATACTTTATACTGGGGAAAGAAGCAAATATAAATATATAACACATACAACTAGGGATAAATAACATTTTAGTATATTTAGTATGTGATTGCTAAATGAGTAACAGTTGATATTTCTGCATTCAGAGTAAGTAGAAACACTTTAGGTTGAGTTAAGAAGGATTTTGTAGTACTGGTGAACTTTTAGCAGATCTTAAAGCATGGGTATTATCTAGATAACTCAGAATGATGTAGGATTCTTGGAAAGAGTAGCAACTCTTAGCAGCTGTATTGTGGAGAAAATATTTTGCCTATTAAAATGTTGTTGAGTCTAGGCTTGCTATAAAATACATTGTGTAATTCACATGTTCAGATGTCTGCAGCCCATGTGAAACAACAATAGAATGGATGTCATATTTTATGAAAGTTACTTAGTTTTATGAACTTAAGAAATGTTCGTGAAATCATATATTTGCTTTCATTTCTGATATACTGAATGTCAATATTTTTTACAAGATGAAGTTGGCATCTAAGAATAAAACGCTTACATGCTGTTTCTCCTGTGAGAAGTAAGAAATTTTCCCATTCTTACCATCTTTGTTCAGAAGTCAGTTAGCTGTTGAATCAAGTGTTTCCTGTTGTGCTCTGTATCAGGCCTGGAGGAAGTTATTATGGTTGCAGACGAGAAGTAATGGAAAACAGGAAGACAGTGGCAAGACAAACAGTGAGGAGGTGGATGTGAAGGGCAATTTTCAAGGTAGGCTTTATTAGCTGGTGGAATCTTGTCCTTGGCCTCCCTTTAATCAAAGGTAATTCTGAGATTTTGAGCCTTGGTGACTGAGAAGATTGTGCAGTTAACAGAGATGAAGAATGTATGTTTGAGTTACATTTTCAGTATATTTAATTTCAAGTTTTAGCAGCATGTTCAGGGGTAGAGGTCTAGGCAGACATTTAGAAAAACAGGATTAGAATTTTGAAGAGAGATCAGTGTTGAGGATGAAAACTAGGAGTTCACATAGAGGTAGTAATTTATATTGCCAGGGGAAGAGAGGAAAAGAACAACTAAGAAAGTCTTAGTTGTCCTGGGAACAGTTTAAATTTCTTCTGTTTAAAGACTTTGTAGCTAAGTCCTGAATGATGTTTATTGTCATTCTCTAATTTTTGCAGCTGTTGCTTTTTTCTTAATTAACTAATTTATTTTAATTGGAGGCTACTTACTTTACAATATTGTGATGGGTTTTGCCATACATCAGCATGAATTAGCCCCAGGTGCACAAGAAAGAAATCACGACAGACATATGAGGAGCAACTGAATAAACTTTAAACAAACACCAACTAATAATGGCAAAATTATAGGGGCTTTACACAATTCTATTTTTTATTAATTGACTAATTGACTTTAATTGGGAAATAATTACTTTACAGTATTGTGATGTTTTTTGACATACATCAGCATGAATCAGCCCCAGGTGCACATGTGTCCCCCCATCCTGAACCCCCCTCCCACCTCCCTCCCCACCCCATCCCTCTGGGTTCTCCCAGAACACCGACTTTGAGTACCCTGCTTCACGCACTGAACCTGCACGGGTCATCTGTTTTAAATATGGTAATATACATGTTTCAACACTATTCTCTCAAATCATCCCACCCTCGTCTTCTCCCACATGGTCCAAAAGTCTGTTCTTTGCATTTGTGTCTCTTTTGCTGACTTGCATGTAGGGTCATCATTATTGTCTTTCTAAATTCCATATATATGCATTAATATACTGTATTGGTATTTCACTTTCTGACTCACTTCACTCTGTATAATAGGCTCCAGTTTCATCCACCTCTTTAGAACTGACTCAAATGCCTTCTTTTTTTTTTATAGCTGAGTAGTATTCCATTGTGTACATGTACCACAACTTCCTTATCCGTTCATGTACTGATGGACATCTAGGTTGCTTCTATGTCCTAGCTATTGTAAACAGTGCTACAGTGAACATTGGGGTTCATGTGTCTCTTTCAGTTCTGCTTTCTTTGTGTACCTGTTGCTTAATGGCGCTAGTCATTGGTGCCAAGAGCAAAGTAGGCAAGTATTAAAAAAGAATTTGATAGTTTAAGTCCAAGCTAAATGTTTTCATGTTTAGTAAAGTTAAAATTGACAATACATTATTTTCAGTCCTTTTCATCCTTCACATCAGATCTATATAGTAAGTGTGGAATTTTTTTTTCTCTTAATATCCGGCTTTTGCAGGATGGTTCAAGAATTACGCCTTTTGTTGGTTATTTCTGTGATATCAGGATCTTTCACTGTTCAGAGAAAAGGAAATGAGTTTATAACTTAACTACGTTCTTATCTTCCTGTGATATGGCACAGAGTGATTAAGAACACTGGTCTGTCCTATTGAATCTTTTACACAAACATAAAACTATAAATATTTATGTTTAAGGGTTTTTACCACTCTTTTGATTTTTATTTCAACAGACTCCTTTTGGCTATTCACCTAATTTAGAGTAATAATAGTGAACCTAGACTTTGAAATGTAAAAGATGTCTTTAACTATCAATTTATAAATATTTATAAAATATAGCCTTTTGTATGAGAGATATGGTGACATGATTATAAGCTCTCCAGTATCAGGAAGCCTCATTCTGGCTTAATCTTATTTTAAGTACTGATTAACAGGGGGAATTAAAAGAATGTTAAGGTGTTCTTCCCACAGTTATGTATATTCAATTTGATGTTAGTTGTCATGGTTAATCATGGGCTTCCCAGGTGCTGCTAGTGGTAAAGAACCTGCCTGGAAATGCAGGAGACAAGAGACACAGGTTCGAACCCGCGTCTGGAAGATCCCCTAGAGGAGGGCATGGCAACCCACTCCAGTATTCTTGCCTGTAGAATCCCATAGACAGAGGAACCTTGCAGGCTATGTATGGTCCATTGGGTCACAAAGAGTCAGAAATGACTGAAGTGACTTAGCACAAACACATTGTTAACAGCATATGTGTGTGTGTGTGTGTGTGTGTGTGTGTGTGTGTGTGTTTATATATGTGNAAAACTTCAAGCCATTCTGTTATCTGATTTCCCTAAAATAAACTTTTCATCATGTCGTTCTTTGCTCAAATTCATAACACCAAGTCCAAATTCTTTTGCCTTTCTCAAACATTAACCAAATTATAGTTGCTAAGGCCCACCATAGCATAGAGTCTGGTTTTCAGGTGGCCCTTCATATATGTTCTTTGAATGAGCAATTTTTGAGATGTACAAAGTGATATATAGATACATGGATTAGGATCAGATGTCCCACAAAATCCTCTCTACTGACAGGCTAGCACCAGATTTAACCTAACTCTCAAAACTTTTCATGATGCTACTTTCTTCTTCTTCTTTTTTTTTTACTTTTGCTTTCTTTCTCTTTTTTCCCTTTCCTTTGTTTCTTCCATCCTAAAACCATTTCAGGTCCCACTCTTGTCCACTTCACCTGAATTAGCTCACACTTATCTCAGCTTTTTCTGCACTTACATTGAAGTTGTCAGTACCATTTAGTTTACCAGTGAGTTATTCTAATTGTAGCATGCACATTCTCACCCCTTCAGCTAAACTGAAAACTCCCTGAAGACAGACAGAGAGAGAAAAAAAAAAAAACTACTGAGTTTGCATAAATTCTTGCTTATCGGTTGATTAACAAGTATTTTGAAATTCATTTAAACAGCTGTGGATATTTAATAACATGAAAGCCTGCAGTGTTTACTATATTAAGATAAGTTCTGCTGATAACCATATTACTGCAGTTTGTAGTTGAACTGGAAGTCTCCTGGTATTAAACCAACTGTTTTGAAATGCTGTTTAATTAATGCAAAGTATGATGGCTTCTGTCTTCTTCAGGATTTCTAACCAGCAGAGGGAAATCATGTACATGCTTGTGGCATTACCATAAAGTCTAACTGGCTTGACTTTGATATTCTCACATTTCCTCATGTGCTTTTGTTTCTCTGCCAGAATGACTTTTTTTCTGGGTAGAGGGGCATAGTTTTTAGTAATTAGGACAGCTATTTTCAATGTCATAAACTAGGGTAATGAAATCTAATACAACTTGTTTGGGACATAGGGATTTTCCACCTCTTGGAAACTCCCTCCCAGCCCAGAATGAGGTCTTAGAAACACTACAACAGAGGGAGTACAAAAGTAGCTACGGTTCTAAGAGAATCTTCCCAGGCCCCCAGATTTGGAGATCAAAATAGAGATAGTGCAAAAGATCCTGATCATAATGGCACTTAGGAATCTTGTTCCAAAGAGCATACAGTTCTCTAAATTCAACAATTTTGTATGTAGTTCTTCCTTAATGAGTTTTCCCATTTATCTGTGGAACTGATCTTTTGGCTGAGATATGTCAGAATACACTTTAAGAGAGTTCTGTTTGGTTCTCAGCAGCATCTGTATGATCTGAGAATCTGTTGGGAATACACATTATTGGGCCCCTTCTCAGACCAACTAAATTAGAAATGTGTTAAATCTACCTTTTAACAAGCCCTCCAAGTGATTCTGATACATGCCAAAGGTGGAAAAACCACTGTTTAATTTCAATATGTTTATTTTGTAGATTAGGAGATTAAGGGGCAGATATAAGTGATTTGACTTAGGATAGACAGCAAATAGGAGAAGGCAATGGCACCCCACTCTATTACTCTTGCCTGGAAAATCCCATGGATGGAGAAGCCTGGAAGGCTAAGGCTGCAGTCCATGGGGTCACTGAGGGTCTGACACGACTGAGCGACTTCACTTTCACTTTTCACTTTCATGCATTGGAGAAGGAAATGACAACCCACTCCAGTGTTCTTGCCTGGAGAATCCCAGGGACGGGGGAGCCTGGTGGGCTGCCGTCTATGGGGTCACACAGAGTCAGACACAACTGAAGTGACTTAGCAGCAGCAGCAGCAGCAGCAGCAGCAGACAGCAAATATGTGCTTGTGAATGCATTTGTCGATTCATTTTGAGGGCAAACTGCTGATATATAAAATTAATCATTTGCTTAATTCATTACATTCATTAATAGCTTATCATAATATTAAAATTGTTCTTGGTAAAATTTTCCTTTATTATGTACTTTTGATAAGTTTTAGAGGTAATCAGTTCAGTTCAGTTGCTCAGTCATGTCCGACTCAACTCCCAAAGTCCACCCAAACCCATGTCCATTGAGTCAGTGATGTCATCCAACCACCTCATCCTCTGTTGTCCCCTTCTCCTCCTGCCCTTAATCTTTCCCAGCATCAGGTCTTTTCAAATGAGTCAGCTCTGCATCAGGTGGCCAAAATATTGACTTTCAGCTTCAACATCAGTCCCTCCAATGAACACCAGGACTAATCTCCTTTAAGACAGACTGGTTGGATCTCCTTACAGTCCAAGGGATTCTCAAAGTCTTCTCCAACACCACAGTTCAAATGCATCACTTCTTTGGTGCTCAGGTTTCTTTATAGTCCAACTGTCACATCCATACATGACTACTGGAAAAATCATAGCCTTGACTAGATGGAACTTTGTAGGCAAAGTAATGTCTCTGCTTTTGAATATGATATCTAGGTTGGTCATAGCTTTTCTTCCAAGGAGCAAGTGTCTTTTAATTTCATGGCTGCAGTCACCATCTGCAGTGATTTTGGAGCCCCCAAAAATAAAGTCTGACACTGTTTCCACTGTTTCCCCATCTATTTCTCATGAAGTGATGGGACCAGATGCCATGATCTTAGTTTTCTGAATGTTGAGCTTTAAGTCAACTATTTCACTCCCTTCTTTTATCAGAGGCTCTTTAGTTCCTCTTCACTTCCTGTCATAAGGGTGTTGTCATCTGCATATCTGAGGTTATTGATCATCACAAAAACCCTAGGTCTTACCTTAACAAATGCTTCACTTCAATCATAAATGTATGGTGTGTGTGTGTGTGTGTGTGTGTTTGTGTGCTCAGTTGTTCAGTTGTTCCCAACTCTTTGCGACCCCATGGAGTGTAACCTACCATGCTCCTCTGTCCGTGAGATTTCCCAGGCAAGAATACTGGAGTGGGTTGCCATTTCCTTCTTCAGGGGATCTTCCTGACCCAGGGATCGAACCTGTGTCTCTTGCATCTCCTGCATTGACAGGCAGATTCTTTACCACTGTGCCATCTATATGGTGTGTATGTGAATATAAAATAATATCTTCCAAAGCTCATATGGATAGGAACTATGAAGTTTCAACTGAGCCTTTTATAGAATTTCTTCTGGGCTACATTTTATTTTCCCAGTTTCAAAGCTATTCTTATGATAAAGTAGAGGCTGTTTGTGGAGAAGGAAATGGCAACCCACTCCAGGTTCTTGCCTTGAGAATCCCAGGGACGGGGGAGCCTGGTGGGCTGCTGTCTATGGGGTTGCGCAGAGTCAGACACGACTGAAGTGACTTAGCAGCAGCAGAGGTGTTTCTTTAGTCGCTAAGTCATGTCCAACTCTTTTGTGACCCTGTGGATTCTAGCCCATCAGGCTCCTCTGGCCATGAGATTTCCCAGGCAAGTATAGTGGAGTGGGTTGCCATTTCCTTCTCCAGGGAATCTTCTCAACCTAAGGACCCGTGTCTCTTGCTTGGCAGGCAGATTCTTTACCACTGAGCCACCAGGGAAGCCCAAAGTAGAAGTTACTTTTCACCAAAGAAATCCCTCAGATTAAAATTTTATGAATACTTACATATTTATTTACTCCTTTAATCTTTTAAAAATTGAACTAATAATAACATTTAAAATCTACAGATAAAACCATTTAGTTCAGTGAGCTTCAAAATTGTATACATCGATGTAACCATCACCCAAAACAAGATATAGAACATTTTCATCACTCCAGAAAATTCTGTTGTTCCACCTGTCAATCAATTGTTACCCTATCTCCCTCCACCCCATCCAATAACCACTTTCTGAATTTCTATTATTATATAAATAGTTAGACTTTAAGTTGTTAGACTTAAATGAAATCACACGGGGTGGATTGATATGCTTGTTTCACTTAAGATGCTTTTGTGATTCATTCATGTTGTGGGTATCAGACTTGATTCTTTTTTATTGATGGTTAATATTGGGTGCACTAGTGGAAAAGAACCTGCCTGGCAATGCATCAAATGCAGGATACATGGGTTCTATCCCTGGGTTGGGAAAATTCCCTGGAGAAGGAAATGGCCACCCACTCCAGTATTCTTGCCTGGAAAATTTCATGGACAGAGAAGCCTGGCAGGCTACAGTCCATAGTGTCACAAAGAGTTGGACATGACTGAGCACACACACACTTCTAATATTGCATTATATGAACATATCAAAATGTGTTTATTCTACCTCTTAGTAACACTTTTTTTATCTTATCACAAAATCAATATATGCTTATTACAGAAAATTATAGAATACAAAAGAGGAAAGGAGAAAGTCTCCATAATTATACACTCCAGACTTAATCACTAAATAATAACTTGCATATCCCCTTGAACTTTTGTTTATATAAACTGTCCACAGATATTTATCACATATATAATAAAAGTTCTCGTTGTAGTTTCAAGTTTTACCACTTAGACTCTATCTGTCTTAAATTGGCACAATTCTTAGTTGTTTTGTTAAACTGTCCACAGATATTTATCACATATATAATAAAAGTTCTCGTTGTAGTTTCAAGTTTTACCACTTAGACTCTATCTGTCTTAAATTGGCACAATTCTTAGTTGTTTTGTTGTTGTGTTTTTTTTTTTTTTTTTTTTTGCCTTGAGGCTTGTGGGAATGTCAGTTCCCTGACCAGAGATTGAACCCAGGCCACAGCAGAAAAAGCCAGTGGAAATCAGTAGGCTGCCAGGGAACTCCTCTTAGTTTTAACTATAGGATATTTCCAAATTTTAAAACATTTAAAAACTAATATATGAAAATATACTTATCACCCCAGATTCAAATCATCCATGGTATACAGAATAAAAGTAAATGTTCTGTTCAGCTCCCCATTTTGCTTGCCTCCCCAGAGGTAGACAGTGTTAACTAGATACAAAATATCTTGACCAAGACGATATTGGTAAGAACTGTGAAGTGCTGAATTTATTATCCATAACTTTTATTTCTTTTCTTCTCTCTCTTTTAAAAAAATTTTATTTATTTATGGCTGGGCTGGATCTTTGCTGCTGTGGGCAGGCTTTTCTCTGATTTCTCTAGTGGGGGCTACTCTTTCTTGTGGTGTGCTGGCTTCTCATTGTGGTGCCTTCCCTTGTGGAGTGTGGGCTCTAGAGTACAGCTCTAGTTGTGGTTCATAGGCTTAGTTGCTCCAAGGCATGGAAGATCTTCCTGGACTAAAGGGATCAAACCCATGTCCTCTGAATTGGCAGGACCATCAAGGATGTCCCACTAACTTTTCTTCTGAGTTTCACTTTAAAATTTTTATTTTCAGTTGATCTATACAAAAGTGATCTTTTTAGCTGTACAAAAAAGATCTTCACGACCCAGTTAATTACCATGGTGTGATCACTTACCTAGTGCCAGATATCCTGGAATGTGAAGTCAAGTGGGCCTTAGGAAGCATTACTATGAACAAAGCTAGTGGAGGTGATGGAATTCCAGTTGAGCTATTTCAAATCTTAAAAGATGATGCTGTGAAAGTGCTGCACTCAATATGTCAGCAAATTTGGAAAACTCAGCAGTGGCCACAGGACTGGAAAAGGTCAGTTTTCATTCTAATCCCAAAGAAAGGCAATGCCAGAGAATGCTCAAACTACCACACAATTGCACTCATCTCACATGCTAGTAAAGTAATGCTCAAAATTCTCCAAGCCAGGCTTCAGTAATACATGAACCATGAACTTCCAGATGTTCAAGCTGGCTTTAGAAAAGGCAGAGGAACCAGAGATCAAATTGCCAACATCTGCTGGATCATCGAAAAAAGCGAGAGAGTTCCAGAAAAACATCTATTTCTGCTTTATAGACTATACCAAAGCCTTTGACTGTGTGGATTACTGTGGAAAATTCTGAAAGAGATGGGAATACCAGACCACCTGACCTGCCTCTTGAGAAACCTGTATGCAGGTCAGGAAGCAACAGTTAGAACTGGACATGGAACAACAGACTGGTTCTAAATAGGAAAAGGAGTACCAAGGCTGTATATTGTCACCCTACTTATTTAACTTATATGCAGAGTAGATCATGAGAAATGCTGGGCTGGATGAAGTACAAGCTGGAGTCAAGATTGCTGAGGAGAAACATCAATAACCTCAGATATGCAGATGACAATACCCTTATGGCGGAAAGTGAAGAGGAACTAAAGAGCCTCTTGATGAAAGTGAAGGAGGAGAGTAAAAAAGCTGGCTTAAAGCTCAACATTCAGAAAACTAAGATCATGGCATCCGGTCCCATCACTTCATGGGAAATAGATGGGGAAACAGTGGCTGCCTTTATTTTTATGGGCTCCAAAATCATTGCAGCCATGAAATTAAAAGATTCTTGCTCCTTGGAAGGAAAGTTATGACCAACCTAGATAGCATATTCAAAAGCAGAGACATTACTTTGCCGACTAAGATCCATCTAGTCAAGGCTATGGTTTTTCCAGTAGTCATGTGTGGATGTGAGAGTTGGACTGTAAAGAAGGCTGAACTCCGAAGAATTGATGCTTTTGAGCTGTGGTGTTGGAGAAGACTCTTGAGAGTCCCTTGGACTGCAGGGAGATCCAACCAGTCCATCTGAAGGAGATGGGCCCTGGGATTTCTTTGGAAGGAATGATGCTGAAGCTGAAGCTCCAGTACGTTGACCACCTCATGCAAACAGTTGATTCATTGGAAAAGACTCTGATGCTGGGAGGGATTGGGGGCAGGAGGAGAAGGGGATGACCAAGGATGAGATGGCTGGATGGTGTCACTGACTCCATGGGCGTGGGTCTGGGTGAACTCTGGGAGTTGGTGATGGACAGGGAGGCCTGGCGTGCTACAATTCATGGGGTCGCAAAGAGTCAGACACGACTGAGCGACTGAACTGAACTGTATGGATGTGAGAGTTGGACTGTGAAGAAAGCTGAGTGCCAAAGAATTGATGCTTTTGAATTGTGGTGTTGGAGAAGACTCTTGAGTGTCCCTTGGACTGCAAGGAGATCCAACCAGTCCATCCTAAAGGAGATTAGTCCTGGGTGTTCATTGGAGGGACTGATGTTGAAGCTGAAACTCCAATACTTTTGCCACCTGATGCGAAGAGCTGACTCATTTGAAAAGACCCTGATGCTCGGAAAGATTGAGAGCAGGGGAGAAGGGGATGACAGAGGATGAGATGGTTGGATGGCATCACGGACTTAATGGACATGAATTTGGGCAGGCTCCGGGATTTGGTGTTGGACAGGGATGCCTGGCATGCTGCGGTTCATGGGGTCGCAAAGAGTCGGACATGACTGAGCGACTGAACTGAGCTGAAAAATATCAAATGATTATGTTAGGAGAAGTTTTAGTACTCTAGCTTACTATCCATTTTGAGATACAGTCTTAAGTATTTCCTCTGGGAGTAGAGTGCTTTATCTTGTTGGAAGCCAAAAAATGTATAGCTTTCTTTTCTAGTATGTTGATATTTGTGATAGCAAACATATTCTTCAATGCTAAGTTGCTTTTTCTCTGTACTGACTTGCATGTCTATGTCAACTATCTATATGATGTCATTAAAGTTTAGAGACTGCAGGTCAGGTGCAAAATCTTATTAAAGAATACAGAATAATACAAAGTATTATTTAGAGTTTGCTCCCAAAGAGCACTTTTGTTTCATTAATTACTTAGTTTCATTTTGCATTTTTTTCAATAAGAGAATGTGGCTTGCACCCACAGCCAAAGATGAGGCCTTAATTAATATCTTAGTTTGTACTTTCTGGACTTTTGAGTCCTTGCTATTCTTGAAGACAATACTTAAGACAGGGTATATCAGGGTATTGTTCTGGCAGGCCGAAAACTCCTTGCCTCTGTATAGATCCCAAAGATTGTTACTTAACTTCTTCTGACTCTGAAGCTCATATAGCTAGAGGTAGGCAAAAATACACCTATGGTGAGTTTTACTTGGAAATCTCTTTTACATTCTTGGTTTGGGGGCCAAAATGTGCATATTTAGGTGAAATCACAGATGCAAAGTTCTATAGCCTACTAAAGCCAAAGCTCTAAGGACTGTCCTTATTGTTCATGGTGGAGCTATTAAGATTTTGTTTCGATGATTAAATAAAACAGTGATACAATATTGTGTATGCAGAATCCCTTAATGAGCCAAATTCTGTTCAAGTACTTACCCCAAATCGTCTCATTTAATCCTCCATAAGAATTTGGGGGTTTATTATGGGTTTTCATTGAAGGCATCTGAATGTCTCCAGGTTTAGGAGTATAGGCTCTGACCTGGAGATGAGGTTCAGAAATACTTTGACTGTTGTTGGCCTTACTAATTTAGTATCTCACAAGGTCGTTAGTGAAATCTGCTCAGCATTACTGTAACTGGGAAATGTCCTGCTCTGGGAAAACTCCAGATGACTGCCTGTTTTTCCTCCTATTTGGGGTTTGCCAGGGAGAAAATTATAAATGAAGGATGACACCTCAATTCCACCTAGAGAGAGCCCCAGCTTCCCTCCACTCTTTGTGTGCAATTCAAGGTCTATACCCAAGGGTGGGGTGACTTACTACTGGATAATGTTGAGTAAGACAGGATACTAACTGAAGTCAGTTAAATTCCCAGCCCCACTTCTGCAGAGAGCAGCACTCCCTGATACTTTGGACTCTTGCTCAAATAAACAAGGTCTTTTGTTCTAATGTTTTGTCTCCCCTTCCCTCCCCGAAAATAAGGCCTGCAGCCCACGTGAAACTTGAAAGAGGGTTTGCTGGCGGCAATCTACTCTCGGGTGTCTACATGCTTGAAAAAGCTCATTTTGTCCAGCATCTTCAAACTCTTGGTAAACCATTCGTGTGGTTTTTGTTGGACTCTTTCTCAGGTGACTGCTTTGTGCCGCCTCTCAATTTACGCTCTAAACAAAAGGCAAATCATCCTGGTAAACTCAACCCCCAGCATGGCGAGGGAAGAAACACTGGTCCTCTTTTCTGAGGACTCCCAACAGTCGAGAGGGAGGTTGAACTGAGCCTCCTAAAATTTCCGCCTCCCCGGCCGCGGGTGAAGCCCCAGGGCCTTTTACTCTAGGAACAGGAGTGAGAAGGGAGAGGAGGTGGGGCCGGAGAGAGGCAGCGCGCAGCGGTACTCAGTGGTGCTGTGAGACTGCTCCCTCCAGAGTACGTGGCAGTCCCTGCGGACAGAAGGGGAGGGGATTCGGCTTTCTCCTCCCCGTGCAGAGCCTGGGACAGTCCTCCCGGGCGGGAGGGAGGAACCACAAGGGAACTGGTGCGCTTTTGAAGCGGAATTTTAGCAGATAAAAGTGGCCTGGCAGCGGTCGGCATCCGTCCCACTCGTCCACCCGGGTAACCACAGCAGGTCGAGTCTGCGCTGTACCGCGAGGAGCACTGACTTGTTCGGGGGCGCGGGGACGCGCTGGCCACCCCGCATGCGCAGAGCGAGGAGCCGGCCTCCTGGACTACAGCTCCCAGAGGAGTTTGCCGGCGGCGCGGGCGTCGACCCGCTGGCGCCATCTTGAAATCTGATCCTCAATCTCTGAGTCTTTGCGTCAGCTGCGGGCGGCCGCCGGCGGACCGCGAACTCAGCGCGCTGAAAAGGGAGGACATTGAGGACACAGCGGCTGGCGGGAGAGACAGCTGGAGGAGACATGGCAGGTTCTGAGCGCGGCCTGCGCTGCTGTCACTCAGCATCCTCCTGAGGCTTTTCCTCGCCCGCCGCCTCCCCGAGGGGCGGGGCTGACCACTCCGGTACCCAGAACCCGCGCGCGGGCGTCCGCGGAGCGCCCCTGCAGAGTGGGCACCCCACCAGGCTGTGCCATGCCAGCCGGAGGCCGCCGAGGCGGGAGACGGAACGCACCCAAGCGCTAGTGAGCGATCACCGAGCAGCAGCCGCCTCAGGGAAGCTCGGCAACCGCAGGGGGAAGATGAAGGAGATTTGCAGGATCTGTGCCCGGGAGCTGTGCGGAAACCAGCGGCGCTGGATCTTCCACACGGCGTCCAAGCTCAACCTCCAGGTTCTGTTGTCGCACGTCCTGGGCAAGGATGTCTCCCGCGATGGCAAAGCCGAGTTTGCTTGCAGCAAGTGCGCGTTCATGCTCGATCGGATCTATAGATTCGACACTGTCATTGCCCGGATCGAAGCCCTTTCTATTGAGCGCTTGCAAAAGCTGCTGCTGGAGAAGGACCGCCTCAAGTTCTGCATTGCTAGCATGTATCGGAAGAATAACGATGACCCTGGCGCGGAGAACAAGACGGGGAATGGGACGGTTGACATTTCCGGCTTACCCGATGTCAGATACTCTGCACTGCTCCAGGAAGACTTTGCCTATTCAGGGTTCGAGTGTTGGGTGGAAAATGAGGATCAGATTCAGGAGCACAGCTGTCATGCTTCGGAAGGCCCCGGAAATCGACCCAGGAGATGCCGAGGCTGTGCAGCTTTGCGGGTGGCTGATTCTGACTATGAAGCCATTTGTAAGGTACCTCGAAAGGTGGCGAAAAGTATTTCTTGTGGCCCCTCTACCAGATGGTCCACCAGCATTTGCACTGAAGAACCAGCGTTGTCCGAGGTTGGGCCACCGGATTTACCAAATGCAAAGGTACCGCCAGATGGAGAAAGCATGGAGGAAGGGACCCCGGGATCCTCTGTGGAATCTTTGGATGCAAGTATCCAGGCTAGTCCTCCACAACCAAAGGATGAAGAACCTGAGAGAAGTGCAAAGGAACTTGTAAAGTGTGACTGCTGTTCAGATGAACAGGCTCCCCAGCATACGTGTAACCATAAGCTGGAGCTAGCTCTTAGCATGATTAAAGGTCTTGATTATAAGCCCATCCAGAGCCCCCGAGGGAGCAAGCTTCCTATTCCAGTGAAATCCAATCCATCTGGAACCAGGCCTGGCCATATCATGACAGATGGAGTTAGTTCTGGTTTCCTTAACAGGTCTTGAAACCCCTTTACAAGACACCTGTGAGTTATCCCTTGGAGATTTCAGACCTGCAGGAGCTGTGGGATGATCTCTGTGAAGATTATCTGCCACTTCGGGTCCAGGTATACAAAATGGCTGCATAGTGCCTTTCTGAGTAGAGTTAGCTGGCTTCAGGCTTCACATGATTTCTATCTAGGGGAAGGTTAATAGTCTAGACTTGAGAAAATTAATCATTGAACCCATTTTTGCTTTACCTTTTGCTTCTGTCCATTTTAATAAATGTGATTCATGCAAGTAATTTGCTTTCCACAATACCCTCTTTATAAGATTATCTGTTGGCTTTCCTACTAATTATCAAAATTGTACACGTTTAAGACAAAGATTCATAATTCACTTTTACGCTAAAAAGAATTTAATCTTATTTCTGGCACTGGAACTCTTTCCTCTCACTTGTCCTACTGCCTCTCCACTTTTGTTTGTTTTATTTTCACTTTTAGATTTATGAATATTTTCTTCTGTGAGGGAGTTAGTTCTCAAGTTAGTCCACCCTAGAGCATTAAGCCTTTCATCCCCACCTGTGCCTTGAACTGTGAGTGCATAGGGTAAAGGTTTGGAGAGAACCTATTAATCCACCAAAATATTGTAATATATGGACAACATTTATAATAAGAGGTCATTTGAGGACTAATGATGACTGTTTCATAAAAGAGACTTGGGAATTCAAAATTTTAAATGTCAAGGCAAAACGTGTCTACAGCCAGTTTGTATAATGAGCTCTATGTGAAGATGTTTGGTGTTGAACAGGACTTCATCCATTATTGGGTTGATAGAGTTTTACCTGTTTTACTCATGAGTTTCGTAATGACTGGAAGATGGCAGTTGATCTTACTTTGAGCTGTTCATACCAACCTTTTAAATTCAGTTGTGTACGGGGGCCTGACAGATGCTGTCTTGTTTATACAGCAGCAGTAGTTTCAGTTAACGTTGTGAAACATCTGGCATGTTCTACTTGATACAGATACTTTAGTGATACCGTTAGGGTGGACAATCTAGAAGGTGTTTCTGGAAAGCTTGCGAACCAGTCAGCATCATCCCAGAATCTTAGAGCTTCTAAATGAAATTGTTGATTGTCACTTGACAGCTTTGAAAAACAGTTCTATTATGTATAAAATTTGCATCACAATAAGAATATGGGCAAAATACTTTTGAATTTGCACTAACTTGTCAAAAACAGCATTCTTCGGGAAAAGTATGAATATCCAAAAGTTTAAACTGTGTTTTCATTTATATAAGATGTTTAGGATGCCCAACACTTGAGTACTTTCCTCTGCCTTCCTTTTCTTTCATTGAGCTTCACAGCTGAAGCCAACTTAGATGTCACAGATTCATCGTAGTGTTTCTGTATTAGGATCTAAAAGTAGTTGGACAGAGTGGATGGGAAATATGACCAATATTGTAGAAATATAGCCCCCTTCAAATATGGCCAATATTGAAGAAAGGTGAAGACTTAGAAAACTGCAGTAAAGCAAGAGGTTTGTCCTCCATATTAAATTTAAAATACTCTGTTGCTGCCTAGGCTCAACAAATTTTAGAATTGAGAAGGATTCTAAAGATCGTCTCATGCAGTCTCTCAGTTTAGAGATATGGAAAGCTCATGGTTAAATAACTTAGCTCAGGTGGAGTCAAAGGTTCCTAGCCATTCTCATCCAGGACCTTTTTATTCTGTACATTAAATCACATTGCCTGATGGCATTGAATTAAATAACTACTTATTTTAAGTGCAGGGCTTTTGTTCTATAACCTGAGGATGTCAGGTGGATTCTTTAGGGATAGACCCTTTGAAGAAATTTGGCATCCTGATGAGCACAGTTAAAATATGGTAATTGTACCTTTAGATCAAATCCCTTTACTTCACTAAATGTAGACATTAGGAAAAAAAATAGCCCTTTAATACAGCAGTATAAGACTTCTGCTGTCACCAGGCTTTACTGTCTTTACTGTTTGTTGAATATTAAAACACGGAGAGGAGAAAACATTCAGCTTGAAGAATTATGGCATTTGATTGCTAAGCTATTTTCTCCAATAATTAAGAATGTGGAGGGAAATAGATTAATTAGACATAAAGTATTTGTAGATAAAATGTGTATTTTGGATTCCAGATCTACTGTCTAAGTCTGGTTGCTTTTATAAGCTTTTTAAGGCCTAGCGTGCTTTATGGCAAAAGCAGAACTAAGTGGGACAAAGGCAGACAGATTTTTGTCTTTCTCTGAACAAGTGTGTATAGAATAGAAGTAAGTGCAAATTATTTTCCTTTAGTTAAATTATACTCCAAATATGAAGAAAAGCTCTTCTCTCCTAAAGAGGGAGATTGTTCTGTAAGGGCATTTTGATTCCTTTGTTTAATCTGGTTACTGTTAAATGTCACCATCAGAATTCCTCTTGGTTGCCTTTGTCCTTTTTCTTTCTTTCCTTCTTTCTTTCTTATTTTAAAGCTAACAAGAACATGTAGTTCTGCTTAATAATTTTCTCATATTGTGCAAACTGATTTATTGCCTCCTACAAAATTTATGTCTAAAGACCCAAGGTTTTTCACTTATCTAAAGAAAGGTTTGAGGCCTTCTTCTATCTTGTTATTTACTGAACTAGAAAAGCTATGAGAGGAGGGCCGTGGTCCCTTAGTGAACATTATTTCAGTTTTGGCTCATGTGCAGATTCCTTTTCTCTAAATTCAAAGAATGAAAGATCTTTGCTTCAAACCTTGCAATGCCAGAACCTGCTCTTGTATGACTGTGATGAATTTATCTGTCTCATAGCTTAGCTACATAACCCAGATCAGGCCCTTTGCAAGATGTAAGCATTAGATGCTGCTGTATCTTCTATTACTAACAACAGGATAGAAAATTATAGCAGTTTGAGCTCTGTGACTTGCTGTTATGACTAGGAAAATGCTGTTATGACAAGAAAAATGCTGTTACTCCAGATCAAAATAACTGCCTTTTAGCCTAAAGGTCTTACATTATGCAGCATTAGACCTGGAAGAAATTCTCTTTTTTGTTGCTGAAAAGCATTTGTCCTAAGTCAAAAGCAACTTAAAATTATGATTACAACATGATTTTAGTAACTGATACCCTGGAGATTAACACCCATTCAACCAGATCAAGTATTACTGATATCATGCTCTACAAAATCTTCATAGGAGTGATGGTTTATGTACTTGATACTCAAAAGAATTGTCAGCTGTTTACTCAGTGGGCCTTTGATAAGCACTCTTTTGGCAGACCTACCTGCAAGGACTTTTTTTTTCCTTGAGATTTAAAGTAATAAAGTACTAAGAACAAAGAAGAAAAAAGCGTCTTCCAGCCTTTCGGTCTAATATGCGTGCCAAGATGGGTTCAGATGACGTCGCGGTCCAGACTCATTATGTGCTTTTCTGTGGCATTCTTCAGATTTAAAGTTGATGTTGAAATATTTAAATTAAACATCTCCCTTTCTATCTAGCCAGTCTTTTTTCTAAGAGAGCCACTGTGGGATTAGAACATTGGGCTGGAAATTAGAAGACAGGCCTGTTGTTTATTTGCTTTTGTTTCTGTTGTTCACTCTAAGCAAAAATTTTTGATTTGAGTAATATTCCAGGCGGCTTCCCTTGTGGCTCAGCTGGTAAAGAATCCACCTGCAATGCAGGAGACCTGGGTTCGATCCCTGGGTTGGGAAGATCCCCTGGAGAAGGAAATGGCAACCCACTCCAGTATCCTTGCCTGGAAAATCTCATGGACAGAGGAGCCTGGTGGGCTGTAGTCCATGGGGTCGCAAAGAGTCGGGCACGACTGAGCGAAAAACACTACTTACTTAATATTCCAGGCATTATGGTAGGCAGTCAATTTTATAGATATGAAAGAGAAGTTACCAGTTTAAGTGCATTCAGCTTCATTGGATCCTATTTCCAATGTAACTTTGGACAAATTATTTACCTGTTATAAGTCTCCATTTTCTCACATGTGAGTTGAGAGTGGATCAGATGGTTAGTTTATAAAGTGTCCTTCACTGGTCTAAGATTCTTTGGTTAGAAGTGACTAAATATGGCTACCTTCCCTGGCATTTAAAACTTGAAGCTATTTTACTTAATTCTGCTGGTTACAGTTTAAATTTGGAAAGTACTTTAAAATAGATGTTGGAAAGTTGTTTTACACCGACGAAGTAAGAAGCCAAGTTTTGTAGAGAATGTTTTTTGTTAAGTGATAAAGTTATTTATCAGAATTGTTGTAAATATCTATTAAAAGAGTTGCCTCTCCTGTGGTGTGACATAATTCACATTGCTTCAGGGCAAGGCTCCCCATTATACTCACAACAACAAATATCTCAGTTTTTTCTAGGAGTCCTTATCCTTGCTACTTGTCTTTTTCTCCCTTTCCCACTATCCAGGCCTGTTGACTCTACTTTCAAAACATGTTAAAAATCTATCCATTTCTCTTTCCCTCCTTTATTACCACTATAATCCAAAGCAGTATCTTCATTCCCATGCGGCAGCCTCCTAGCTGGTCGTCTCCTTTCTCCTGATGCTCTCCAACAGTTCAGTTATCACATAGCAACTAGAGTGATCTTTAAAAAATTTAAATATAATTGAACTTTTCTGTTCAAAACACTGCAGTCCACTCCGGTGTCAATGAGGATGAAATGCAGCTTCATTACCTGTGGTGCGCAGAAGCGACATCTGATCTGGCCCTACTGCCTTCCCACTTCGTCATGTGTCAGCACCCCTGTGCCCATCATGCTCTGGCCCTGTGTGCCCCAGCAAGGTGACCACTAGCCTTGGGTGGCTGCTGAGCACATGAAATGTGGCTAGTCTAAATTGACAGATGCTATGAGTGTATAGTATACCATTAATTTTAAAGGAACAATGTAAAGAATTAGTATCTTGTTAATTTTCATATCGCATGCATACTTGGGGCAATATTTTAAATATATTTGGACAAAATGTTTCATTGAAGGGTTTCCCTGATAACTCAGTTGGTAAGGAATCTGCCTGCAATGCAGGAGACCCCAGTTTGATTCGTGGGTCAGGAAGATCCCCTGGAGAAGGGATAGGCTATACTCCAGATAGCTCACTCCAGTATTCTTGGGCTTCCCTTGTGGCTCATCAAGACCTAAAGAGCCTCTTGATGAAAGTGAAAGAGGAGAGTGAAAAAGTTGGCTTAAAACTCAACATTCAGAAAACTAAGGTCATGGCATTTGGTCCCATCACTTCATGGCAATGGATGGGGAAACAGTGACAGACTTTACTTTTTTGGGTTCCAAAATCACTGCAGATGGCGACTGCAGCCATGAAATTAAAAGATGCTTGCTCCTTGGAAGAAAAGCTATGACCAACCTAGACAGCATATTCAAAAACAGAGACTACCTTGCCAGGAAAGGTCCATCTAGTCAAGGCTATGGTTTTTCCAGTAGTCATGTATGGATGTGAGCGTTGAACTATAAAGAAAACTGAGTGCCAAAGAATTGATGCTTTTGAACTGTGGTGTTGGAGAAGACTCTTGAGAGTCCCTTGGACTGCAAGGAGATCCAACCAGTCCATCCTAAAGGAAATCAGTTCTGAATATTCACTGGAAGGACTGATGCTGAAGCTGAAACTCCAATACTTTGGCCACCTGATATGAAGAACCGACTCATTTGAAAAGATCCTGATGCTGGGAAAAATTGAAGGCGAGAGGAGAGAGACGACAGAGGATGAGATGGTTGGATGGCATCACCGACTCAATGGACATGAGTTTGAGTAAACTCCGGAAGTTGGTGACGGACAGGGAAGCCTAGCATGCTTCAGTCCATGGGTTTGCAAAGAGTCAGGCACGACTGAGCAACTGAACTGCACTGAACTGTGGCTCAGCTGATAAAGAATCCGCCCATGATGCGGGAGACCTGGATTTCAATCTCTGGGTTGGGAAGATCCCCTGGAGAAGGAAAGGGCTACCCACTCCAGTATTCTGGCCTGGAGAATCAGACACAACTGAGTGGCAAAATGTTTTATTAAAATTAAGTTTGTTTATTTTTACTTTAGTCAATGAAGATACTAGAAAATTTTAAATTACACGTATAGCTCACATTATATTTCTGTTGGAAAGTACTTCTCCATCCACAAAGGCCTTTTTCTTTCCCAGGGTCATATCTACCCTAGGTCTTTTTCTTGAGTTGTTCCTCTGCCTAGATCTTTGCATTGCTGGTTCCTTATCAGGTAGATCTTCATTTAAATGCTGTCTTAAAGAGACCTCCCACTGATCGCCAATTTAGAGTAACTTTAATGACTTTGTCCTGCTTCCCTATTTCCTTGTCACTATCTTTTATTTTGTGTATTTCTTTGTTCTTTTATTCTGTAGCTCCCCACTCCCCCTCCCATAGTGCTTTGCATATTAGGATACTTTGTAGATGTTTTTTTAAAATGATGAACAGCACTGGGAGAATAAAAAAGATTTTTATTCTGAAATCTTATTATTAAGAAAGAAACTGAAAGGCACTCAATTGTGTCTGACTGTGCGACCCCATGGGCTGTAGCCTGCCAGGCTCCTCTGTCCTTGAAATTATCCAGGCCAGAATACTGGAGTGGGTAGCCATTCCCTTCCCAAGCCAGGGATTGAAACCAGGTCTCCTGCATTGCAAGCAGATTCTTTACCATCTGAGCCAGGAGGGAAGCCCATACTTCCAGTCAGTTGCTATCAGGAAGTGGTTTAAGGTCAGCTGTAACCTCACAGGCTGGAAGGTGGTAGTCAAAACTTGAACGTGTGAGGTAAAGAAAAAATTAATAGCAGTTGCCTTTTTTCTCTTCCTAATGGATTTGTATTTCCCCTAATTGAGAGTGGGAGAGAAGAGGGGAGTAAGCAGGGAGAGAAAAGGTAGAGTTTAATGCCACAGTGAATTGCTAAAGTTTTAATTCTGTATCTTAGCTCATAATGAATATTAGGTCAAGTTCAATACGTTTATCTTAGTCTGATTGATTGTCTCAAATATAAATAGATTTTTTTTCTCCTAAGTCTTTTTGATGAACTGATATTCCTATAAAACATACCTCCTTCCCAGACCTTATGGATTTTAAATTCTAATTTTTTAAGTTTTACTTTGAAATAATTTCAAACTTAGAGAAGTCTTAAGAGAAGTACAGAGAACTCCCAAGTTCACCAGTTGCTAATATTTACACAGATTTATCAGTTGCTAATATGTTGCTACAATTGCCTTATCACTCCAACTATCTGTAGACACATTTTTTATTTCTGAATTGAGAATTAGTTGCAGCTATATATCTTTATGCCAATAAGCATGTAATTCCTAAAGATAGCATAACAACAATTCAGTTACCAAAGTTAGGAAATTTAGTATTGATTAAATACTGTTATCTAATATATGCTTCATATTTGAAATCTACTCATTTTTCTAATAATGTGAAATAGGCATACGATAAGGAAGGTAGCTGAGCTATAACTTTTTCTCCCCTAGGGATGGTAGAAATTTGATCTTTTGAATTCCCTGATTGAAAACAGAATATAGCAAATATTTGGTCATCATGAGTGTTTTTTAAAATCCTCCCTTATTTTTAATTTCTGAATTACTTGCTTTGAGTAGTGTTTGTGTAGGTTCATACAGAAAGGTAGGAAGGGTAGCTTGGGAGTAAGTGACTCGATAAGTCGTAATAAGAAACAGAACTTTTCCTTGTCTTCATCAGTTCATACCGATAATCCATTCAGCAGCCGTAATTTTCTAAGTCTCTGGCAAAAGAGGCCGAAAACATTTGAAGATAAAATTTATTGTCAGGTACACTTAACTTGGCTTGTGCTTCTTCCTAGCCCGTGGCTGAAGACTTACTCAAACAGCAGAAGTTGAATTCAAATGAGACCGGTACAACTCAGCAGTCTGTATCTGATTCCCATCTGGCAGAACTCCAGGAAAAAATCCAGCAAACAGAGACCACCAACAAAGTATGATCAAAACCATGCCCTTGGGGATCACGGGGTTTCTTTATATTCTTAGAAGTGTAGCTCTTTCCTTTCTGTCTCAAGTGTTTTAGTCTGTTCTGCACAGATCAGAATTCTGCTGTCTTTTAGGTCTGAAATTAAAACTTGCATATGGTTTTTAACTGTATAAGGTACTGAGACAAGAAGTTTATGCTTTTGATTTAACTTTTGACCTTTGTGTAGCCCATGGGTTTTAACATCTGCTTAGAAGAAAATTCCCACAATTTGGGATGCAGCACTCCTTGCTTGTACCCTTGTTGTGTCCTGTCATGTAGTAGCAAAAGCTCTTTGGTCTTTGTATAAAGGCTCCATAGTGACTCACTGGACAAGTACCCCCAGCACGGCTGCTGTCATACAGAAAGCACAGCTCATGAGAGTTGAAGCAACTGAGTATTGAAGAAAGTATTTCATATCTCCTGCTACTTTGTCCTGCTGATTGACTTAAGACGTTAATGATTACACTCTGTGGGGGAAAAGAGCAATGTAACATCCTCTAAGAAATCCTTTAAACCTAGATTTAAGGGCAGATTTCATGGTTGCATTTGAGAGTAAAATCATTGACCTACCAAACTGTTTTTCTTTACTGAATTCAGATTCTTCAAGAAAAACTGAATGAAATGAGCTGTGAACTGAAGTCTGCTCAGGAGTCATCTCAGAAGCAAGATGATACAATTCAAAACCTCAAGGAAACTCTGAAAAGCAGGGAAAGTGAGGTAAAATATTTGGCAATCATGGACCTATGAGGAAATGGTTTTTTCCCATTAAAATAGACAAGTATCCTATAATTTGTAAAAATGGATATTTTCAGCCTAACAGATCTTAGAGAAATTGTAGTGTCATCTAGATTGGTATTTTGGAATAGTCTTGCTACTAAAATCTGTATAGGTGAGATAATAAGATAACGGAGTTTATACTTAGTTTGCTAACATGTTTGGTACACCCTCTCTCGTTTGCAGACCGAGGAGTTGTACCAGGTGATTGAAGGTCAAAACGACACAATGGCTAAGCTTCGAGAAATGCTGCACCAGAGTCAGCTTAAACAGCTTCATGTATGTGAGGGTCACCCAGGACAGGAGGCATCACTTGAGGATGGGCCACTCTCAGCCACGGTCTTGATCTCATTGGTCTTCTTGGCTGCTCAGTGCCGGCCCTTCTTGTGATGATGCGTTTCACTCTCTTTTCAGAACTCAGAGGGTACTTCTCCAGCTCAGCAACAGGTGGCTCTGCTTGATCTTCAAAGTGCTTTATTCTGCAGCCAGCTTGAAATACAGAAGCTCCAGAGGGCAGTACGGCAAAAAGAACGGCAGCTGGCTGATGCTAGACGATGTGTGCGGTTTGTAGAGGTGCAGCACAGGAGAGAGAACAGCAGAAAGAGGCTTCTTGGAAACATAACCAAGTAAATCATTAATCGTTGTGTGGCAGTGTGTAAAGGTGAACTTTGCCCTGGTAATAACTTTTTATAAGGATAGCTTGTGTTGAACTTACTTAATCTGTAATTCAGTTCAACATTTGCTAACCCTTATTCTGTATGCCAGGTATTGGGCTGTGTTCTGGAAATACAAGAGTGACTATCACAGGCGCCTTCCTCCTAAGTTACTTGTAATATAGTACGAGAGACAGTCATATAAACAGTATTTCAGTGTGGTGAATACTGTAGAGGAGACATAGGCATCCTATGGGAACATATAGTGTGGTAAATATTGTAGAGGAGGCATAGGGTCCTATAAGAATATATAGGGAGAGCTGAGGGAGCCAGGGAAAGCTTCACAAAGGAGCATATTGTCTAAGATTATTCTTGAAGGGTGGGTAAAAGTCAGTGAGACACAAAAGCAGGAAGACCAACCAGGTGAGAGGAATGGCATGCATAGTTAGCCATGTGTGCTTTTTTTAAAAATTAAAGCACATAATTCTTAAATAGTTTCTTGTTAGCTTGGAAAAAATGCTCCCAGTTCTTTCTTAAGATTTAAAAGGATGGGTAGTAATTGAGTATCCTTGAGCTTATTGGTAAAATAAAGGATCCATGTTTACACTGAACCAAATCCCACTTAGTGCTTATATAGATATATCACTTTTAAGCCAACAAGTTAAGTATTGAATCATAGTATTAATACTCCCATCCACAGTTCCCATAGTTTCCCTCATCCTATTTGACCCTTGTAGTATTTCTTTCGTAATTTTAAGAATGGCACTTTTTGCTACTTTATTTTTTTGTTCTCTATGCCTTGAAAGTTTTAAGACCTCCGTATCTAATGACCATGTGAAAATTTTAGATTGTTTGAAAAAGGGAATCTGTTTAATTCAGGAATTGCGAAGAGCCCTACAGCAGCTACAAGGAGAACTTCAGAGTAAGAGCCAACAGCTTCATACCTGGAGGCTGAAAAATATAATGAGATTCGCACTCGAGAGCAGCACGTTCAGCACCTCCACCACAGTCTGAGTCACAAAGAGCAGCTGCTTCAGGTGAGTCCACAGAATGATTCAGCTAAAACTGGGTTCACAGGACACTGGCGTTTATGTTCATATCATCTCAAAGTGTCTGTCCACTTGTGTTGAGTACCTTCTACATGGAAATCATTGAGGTGTGGGAACCAGGAGGATTCAAAAGAAATCGAAAGTACAGTCCATGAACCAAGATGATAACCAGCGAGCGTAGGAAACAAGAACTACAGACCTGAAAGACCTAAGCAGTAAATGTTCAGCCAATAGTTATTAAGCATCTCTGTGAGTCAGATACCAGGCCAGGAATGGGGAAGATGAAGAGAAGATATGTCTTCTGTTCCCACTGAAGACCTCTATATATCCAGTTATTTAGATGATAAAATGTAAGTTATAGGGAAAAAATGGAAGACTAAGGAAGAGAGTGGTCAGTTCTACCACCTACTCTAAGATTTAGTCACATTGAATACCTTATACTTCACTGACCATATGATTTTTTCCATAATATGCATACATATATTATGCCTACATTTTTCCTCTGACAGAAATACCCTACACAGCCTCTTGGGAAACTCCTAGCGCTTGCTTTCAGAGCAAATGTAACCTCCTTCATGCGAACTTTAGTGACACCTTCAGGCAGAGTCAGACAGTGCGTCCTGTGTTCCCCCAGCTGATGGCGTTTATGTGAACTCACATATATATGATGCAGAATTGTTAGCACTTTGTGTGTCTGTTATCTCTGCTAAACTGTGTTCCCCTTGAGAGTGATCACAGTGTGTTTTTTCTCCTGAAACACTAACAGATTGCTTGACACAGTGTAGGAATTCAGTTAATACTAAGTAAAACGAACAGAGAAAATTATTTCTTGGTCCTGTTAGGAATTTCGGGAGCTCCTGCAGTACCGAAATAACTCGGACAAAACCCTTGAAGCAAATGAAATGTTGCTTGAGAACTTAGGCAAAGAATACAAGATAGAGATGTTGCCTTAGAGGTATGTACCATAATTCTGCTCATGATGCTATGGGTTATTCTGTCCCCAGAGGGACTATGGAAATGTGTGTTAACTGAATTTGCTGCTTTTTGGAGTTGGTTTTCTATTCTTTTATATTTGGAATCTTATTGAATAAGCGTAATCAGAATAGTGGCTCTTATGGAGCTTTGGGATGCTTACTTTGCTTGCAGCGGGCTATAGATGAAAAGTTCTCCAGCCTAGAAGAAAAGGAAAAAGAACTGCGTCAACTTCATCTTGCCATGAGAGAGCGAGATCACGACTTAGAGAGGCTGCGCGGTATCCTCTCCTCCAATGAAGCTACCATGCAGGTGAGAGCAAACTCCGTCATGACTTGGCATCCCTCTCCCACTTGGATTCTAAGCCTGAAGCATCACCCCTTCCATCATTTGCTGAAAA
Source organism: Aepyceros melampus (assembly GCA_006408695.1). Taxonomy (NCBI): domain Eukaryota; kingdom Metazoa; phylum Chordata; class Mammalia; order Artiodactyla; family Bovidae; genus Aepyceros; species Aepyceros melampus. The sequence goes on from SJXQ01002345.1 coordinate 346,411, forward strand.
TCAGGATATTTGTTTTATATATAAAAAAATACAAAACTTAACAAAAATAGCTGTCATTAGTTCTGTTATCATAGACTATGGAGTGAGAAGTTTTAGCACTTCTAGCATGAACTTTGTAGGACAGGGCAGTGAATATGGATTCATAGTTCTAATTTATTTCTAATCCTTGTCAGTGTTTATATGCTTTTATAGAACCATTGCTCAGATGCAACTGTCTTATTGTATTTTTCTCATTAATATTATGTACATGTCTGTGTATAACCACAGTCAAGAGTTCCTGTTTCTCTTATTAATATTTACTCTGGGCCATTTTTGTATATTTCTTTTAGATCTTTAATATCTAACCATCTGGAACTTCTTAAAGAATTTCTTCACTTCCTCCAAAATACTTTATTTAGGACATACATTATATCTGTCTCTCTACAAACTAGATAAGAGTTTCTAATAACAAAAAACAGACTAATATGGCATTGTTAGATTAGATACAAAGTTTTTCCTTTTGCAAAATAAATAGGTAAGATAATATAGGAGATAATGTAAAGGTGGGTCAGGTCTGTTCATGCTGAGAGCGTGGGGTGGCTCTTTGACTTAGCAACTGCTGTCTCTATGACTGTAGAGTATGGAGAGTCTCCTGAGGTCCAAAGGCCTGGAAGTGGAACAGTTGTCTGCCACCTGTCAGAACCTCCAGTGGCTGAAAGAAGAAATGGAAACCAAATTTAGCCGTTGGCAGAAGGAGCAAGAAAGCATCATTCAGCAGCTACAGACATCTCTGCATGACAGAAACAAAGAAGTGGAGGCAAGGATTTAGTTAACTTACAGGCAGTCGGTTTAGTGATGACATAATCTTAGTCTTGAATTAGGACTCTTGAGGTCTGAGAGGCTGGTGACCCAAGTGTTTAATTCCATCCCTGTGCCTGGGCAGGTCATTGGCTTTCACGGGAATTTTTTCCCTACACCTATAAACTCAAGGGGACAATTATCTTTCTCAAAGAAGTTATGTGAGAATTAATGAGATCTAAAAAATATACCTGCAGTATGATAAGTAACCTTTGTTATGATGTGTATGCTGTGTCAGGCACTGTTTTAAGAGCTTACTGCTACTGCTTGGTCGCTTCGCTCATGTCTGACTCTTTGCAACCCTATGGACTGTAGCCCACCAGGCTCCTCTGGCCATGGGAGTCTCCAGGCAAGAATACTGGAGTGGGTTGCCATGCCCTCCTCCAGGGGATCTTTCCCACCAGGGGATCAAACCTTGATCTCCTGCATTGCAGGCAGTTCTTTACCACTGAGCCACCAGAGAAGCCCTGTTTTAAGAGCTTAATGGATATTAATTCACTGAATCCTTACAAATATGAAGTACATATTGTTATTCCTCTTTTACAGTCAAGGGAACAGACTTCTGAAGTGAATTACGTTGTCTAAAGTGACACAGCTAATAAGTGGTATGACCAGTGTGCAACCCAGGTGGTGTGGCTCCGCAGTTTTAACCACCATGTATTACCTCCTAGTGTAGAGCTGGGAGCTACATCACCGTGCTTATAGAAACAGCGCTTGTTTTTTGCAGTTTATTATTGTGTGATCCCCTATAAGTTAACCTGGGGAGGAAATAAATGAACTGAGTGCCCTTTTATCCCCATCTAATATTATTACATGCCCTGAGCATATAAGGAAAGGACTTATTTTAGAAAACAACATGTAAGTTGCCATTCTAAGGTTTTGTTTTTTTTTCTGTATTATTAGTGTTCACTCCCTGAGTATGTATTGACAGTCAGTTGTTTTTTTTCTGTATTATTAGTGTTCACTCCCTGAGTGTGTATTGACAGTCAGTTGTGTTTTTTTTCTGTATTATTAGCGTTCACTCCCTGAGTGTGTATTGACAGTCAGTTGTGTTTTTTTCTGTATTATTAGTGTTCACTCCCTGAGTGTGTATTGACAGTCTTTTATGTGCAAGGCCTGTGCTAGACCTGGGGCAACAAAAATGAGTGAAACATCATACTTGCTGTCTCTTCTGTGATAGATTCTTTTAAGCCCTTTGATGTGTATTAGAATTCTTTCCTCCAGAACTTACACTCTTTCTCCTGTATTAGGATCTTACCGCAACATTGCTCTGCAAACTTGGACCAGGGCAGAGTGAGATAGCTGAGGAGCTGTGCCAGCGTCTACAGCGGAAAGAACGGATGCTGCAGGACCTTCTGAGTGATCGGAACAAGCAAGCGGTGGAATATGAAATGGAGATTCAGGGCCTGCTTCAGTCCATGAGCACCAGAGAGCAGGAGAGCCAAGTAAGGACTAATGCACAACCTGGGAGAGCGTCGCCCTGTACATTTATAGTCCACACTACAGAAAGCATCAGACCCTTGTAACCTGTAAAATTTATGTTGCCTCAAGTCCATTCTATTAGCTTTTTTTCCTTCAGCCTATTGACTAGACTATAGTTTTACATGAATCGTCAAGTGAAAGTCACTCAGTCGTATCCAACTCTGTGACCTCATGGACTATACATTTCTTGGAATTCTTCAGCCAGAATACTGGAGTGGGTAGCCATTCCCTTTTTCAGGGGATCTTCCCAACTCAGGGATCAAAACCACATCTCCTGCATTGTAGGCGGATTTTTACCAGCTGAGCCACCAGGGACACCCATATGAACTATTTCTAGAACACTTTGCTTTTTTTTTTTTTTCTTTTTTTTGTTTTGGATTTTTTTTTAATTAATTTTTATTTTTTAGTTTGTTTTGCTTTACAATACTGTATTCGTTTTGTTACACATTGACATGAATTAGCCATGAGTAACACTTTGCTTTTGGAGAGTGCCTAAATAATACGTATTCCCACTCATTAAGTTCATTATGTATTGATAACATTTTCCTTAATGTTCTGATCATTTTGACTGAAAGAAATAGGGGTCCTGGAGTGTTTTGATTTTGATTTTAAATTATCAAGACTTGAGTGATATTTTGTTTCTACCCAAGATATGGGGAAGCTTATTCTTTGTACATTTTCTCTTAATTCATGTAAAATCTGAGTTTTCTTAAGAGGGAAGAAAAGATTTTTTTCAAAGCCATGATGAGGATAAACAATCTCACAGTAATATGGGATGTAGTAATTTCAAAATAACAATGCACAAATATTTCAAAAGCAAATTCTTAATTTATCCTCATTTCCATGTATCTTTCTCCTAAAGGCTAGAGTCTGGTATAGTTGGCTGGTGCTACATTTCAGGGACCAGTCACTTAGAATTCCCCCTAGTCAGTTTTCAGAGGGAAATAGATTCTTATAATTTGCCTATGTTATTTGACTGTAATAGTCTCTAATGCTTCCTTATAGTATGGGATGGTTATATTCCACTCATCCAGTTCTTAGGCCCACTGAAGTAAATACATTTTGTTAGAAACATGGTGCTTTGTCCTGCAGAAACTGCTTTTAGAATGACCTAACAAAATCATTGTAAATCATTTAAAAATTTAGCAGACTAATGAGTCTGAGTTTTCTTTTTCAGCCTTTTGTCATGTGAAAGAATTAGTCTTATTACACATATACAACATGTACACATATACACATATACACATATACAACATATACACATATACACATATACAACATATACACATATACACATATACAACATATACACAATACAACATATACACATATACACATATGCAACATATACACATATACAACATATACAACATATACAACATATACAACATATACACATATACACATATACAACATATACACATATACAACATATACACATATACACATATACAACATATACACATATGCAACATATACACATATACGACATATGCAACATATACACATGTACACATGTACACATGTATGACATATACACATGTACAACATATACACATATACAACATATACACATATATGTTGTATATGTGTTGGTAGTAAAATAATGGAATCTAAGAGACGCCTGAAATTACAAAAGATCTTCAGCTCAAGGAAGAGTAGTGATTGTATTCTTCTAGATGTGCTTCTTGAATTTTATATACAGAACAATCCCTCCAATAGCTTTTAAAAAACATAGCCTCAAAAGTCTGCATTTCTTACAAGCTTCCAGATGATGGTGATGCCGCTGGTCCATGAACCACACTTGGAGGAGTGGTGCTAAAAGCAGCATTACTGGAAAAAGAGTCAAGCCAGTTGGATCATATGTCTGACACAAGATATCTTGTGTATTATTTACTCTGTGTCTTCCCATAATCTAACAGATTTTTATTAAGGCGAATTAATAATGTACTGTTACGTCTAAGAGGGTTATGTCCAAATCCCTAAAGAGTCTGAATTTTCCATGCTAAAACTAGAAGGTTATTCTTTCATTTCTCTTAGAAGTTATGACAAGGGCTCAGCTTCTTATTTAAAGCAGTAGTAATTCTCCCCAGAGATAGTTGATGCTATATCTGACATATCCATCATCTTACATTCTTAGTAATTTTAGCCTTAGTTTATTATTTCTGGATTTTCTGATTAAATGCAGACTTTCTATGTGGTGTGCATGCTAAGTTGCTTCAGTTGTGTCTGACTCTTTGTGACCCTGTTGACTATAACCCACCAGGCTCTGCTGTCCATATGGATTCTCCAGGCTGGAACACTGGAGTGGGTTGCCATGCCCTCCTCCAGGGCACTTCCCAACCCAGAGATCGAACCCATGTCTCTTATGTCTCCTGCGTTGGCGGGCAGGTTCTTTATCAATTTTTTCCTTATTGTGCCATCATGTGTCTTAGTAAACTATGGGATTTGAAATGAAATAAACTGGTGTGATTTAGAGCTCCAGATTATCCTGGTCATGTGGTCTGATAAAAATGTTTCTGTGTGATTCGTTCAATATCTAGGTCTTGAGTGCCTATGTATTGAGGGCTTTCTATGGGCCAGACCCTGTTCTGGGAGCTTGGGATTCAGCACTGAATAAAACCTCACAGTGCTTGGTCTTAGAAAACTTTCATCCAGTTGCAGGTGTTGGGGGAGAGAGAGACAATAATAGATATATTGATTACTGGTGAGTGCAATGTAAAAAAAATACAGCAGGTCAGCAGAAATTGGGGTTAGAGATGAGCTTGCTGCATTTAGATAGGAAATGCAGAAAAGGCCAATCTGAAAAGTTGAAATTTGGCAAAGACCTTGAAGAAGGAAATGGCAACCCATTCCAATATTCTTTCCTGGAGAATTCCAAGAACAGAGGAGCTTGATGGGCTACAGTTCACGGGGTCACAAAGAGTCAGACACAGCTGAATGACTGACACTTTCATAGACACTTTAAGGGAGCAAACCATGCAAATGACAAATGTTTGAGCAAAGACCATCCATGCCAAAGGCACATGTATCCCCAAGGAAAGAAAGACATCAGTTACCCAGCTCAGTACGTTATTAGCCTGGCATTTCTAGCAGAACCAATTTCAGATTAGTTTATCTATGATAGACATGTTATGTTCTGTTTTTCCAGTATTCTGTCTATGAGAGACTTTCTTCCACTCCTTGACTGTTTTTTCCTGTAAAGTGAAAGCAAGGAAATGATTTCTTAGAGCTCTACTTTTTTTTTTTAATGGTTGGCTTTTAACAAATGACATCAGAACACAAATTTTGTTTTATTAGAGTCTCTCTCTCTCATGTTGCGTGTGATTTCCTTACTAGGTTGCTGCAGAAAAGATGTACAAGCTCTAATGGAAAGAAATTCAGAATTACAGGCCCTGCGCCAATATTTAGGAGGGAAAGATTTCATGATGTCCCAAGCACCCCTCTCTAACCGACCAACTGAAGTTACCTCCATCAGCCCCCATCTTGAAGAGCAAACTGGTCAAGTAAGAACTATAGACTTGTAGAGATGTTTATGCCAGCTGCATTTTCTTTTTATATCTGAGGCATAAGTATGATACTTTTCATACCAAGTTGTGTGGGGATATTCCAAGTCCTGTCATTGTGATCATGGTTCCTGTATCTTCCTAAATCCCCTGACTCTTCCAATTTTTAGGGTTCAGTGCATATACCCTCCAGAGATGATAGCACTTCATTGACCACCAAAGGGGATGCTAGCGTACCCAGGTCCTCGTTAGGTAAGTATCAGATTTGATTTCATTAAGGAATCTCTGTCTTTCCTTCTTGTAACACTCTGTTAACAGATTTGGCCAAGACCCTCTTTCTCTTCCTACCTTAATGGAAAAAATAAGCTTGGATTCCACTGAAAGACTGAAGATGTGTCTGTTCTAGGGAGAACTGACTTTACCTTACATTGAATTAGAGCCGTTGTTCTGGCTATATGATTTGGCCCAAAGAAGCTGCATCCTAATTTTCCTTTTCAGATAGCTTTGCAGGGACTCAAGAATGCAGGAAGCAGTGTTTTCAAACCTGCCCGGCAGGACCATGGGCTGATACTTTCTCCTGAGTATCTTTAAAGCAAGCTGAGGCTACTTACTGTACCTAGATATAAGCTACGTTACAGTATTGGGAAGAGTAGGCAGTGTACATTGAGTCATTTGCCAAGCTCTGCCCCATCCAAGAGGTGGTTGTAGGCCTTGAATGCCATAAAAGTGAATTATATGTGAGGTGTGAGCAAAACTCAAAACGACTGCCTTAGATTAGTCTCAGAGACCAAAGTATTAGGATCTGGAGAAGTGTTACAGAAACAGGGGCTCACCGTGATTAGTGGCTTGGTGATACAGTGCTGATAGAAGTGTGTGGACTTGAAGAATTAACTTACAGTATTTTAAATGATTTTCAGAATGTAAAAACTTTGTGTCTGTTTTATAGTATAGGGCATTGTGGAATTCATAGGTAAGCTGTGCAAGTAATCATTTTTTAGTGGGAAACTTTATTCTAGTCAAAGAGTAAAGATGCTGGATTTGTTTAATTTACTTCCTATTTACCTTTTTAAAAAAGCATCTTTCCCCAATTTATTTTGTAAATTTCAAACCTATATAAAAGTGGCAAAAATAGTACAGTGAATACCTATGTACATTTTTATTAAGATGCACCAACTGTTAAAATTTTGCCACTTTTGCATTATTTCTTGCATGTATGTGCGTGTACGCACAGATGTAATGTTTTTTTCTGAACCATTTAAAAATTACAAAGATCGTGACACTTCATCCCTAAACACTTCATTAAACAAGAGCAACCTCCTGGGTAACGACAATTACCATGTTCAGTCAGTGTAGCTTTAACATCTCCTAGCATCTACTGTGCAGTCTATTTTCAGAGTTTCCGTTGCCCCTGTAATACTCTCGATAGCTGGTGGTTTTCTTCCCTCCCTACTGCCATGGTTCTTTAGTCTCCTTTAATCTAGAACCATTTTCTAGCCTCTTTTGTCTTTTTTTTGGCATTAGCAGTTTTTTCAGTTAAAGTGTAGTTGATTTATAATGTTGTGTTTGTTCCCAGTATACAGCAAAGTGATTCTGTTGTGTATATCTTTCTCAGATTCTTTTGCATTATGGTTTACTACAGGTTATTGAATAGAGCTCCCTTTGCCATACAGTAGGACCTTGTTGTTTATCCATTCTGTATATAATAGTTTGCATCTGCCAGCCCCCCAATTCCCAATCCGGCCCTCCACCATCCCCGCTTGGCAGCCACAAGTCTGTTCTCTGACACTGGCTGTTTAGTTTCATTCATTTTGTTAGTGTTCAGTTTTGGCTTTTTCTTCCTCATTATTGTTGAACTAACTTTACCTATTAATAATAAAACATTAAAATGGTTTAAACTCAAAAATATAGAATTCAAAAATATGGTGTATTCAGAAGTCCCATCCACTTCTCTGTCCTTTCTCTCCTGTTTTCACTCATCCTCTCAAGGCAACTGGTTTCATTTCTGAGGTATCCTTCCTGTGTTTCTTTTTACAGAAGTAAGCAGATTAATCCTATGTGTATATGTAACATGCATGTGTCCCCTTTTCCTAACATAAAACATACTCTGTAGAAGTATTCTTTTCTAAACAGCTTGTTGTACTTAATATCTTAGAAATCACTCCATGTCAGTTCATAAAGATATTCCTCATTCTTTTTTAAGCTATATATAGAACTTCATTGTGTGGATATACTGTACATATTCAGTCTTCTTTTTATAGGCTTATAGATGGATTGCAGTGTTTTGTTATTACAAATAATGCTGCAAAGAACATCCTGTGTATATATGTTTTGTTGTTATTAGATTGTATCTTAGAATAAATTCCTCAGAAATAAGGCAGCACAGATTGTATTATGTTGATACTGATTGTAACTAGCACTATATATTCATCTTTAGGAGACTTGGATACAGTGGCGGGGCTGGAAAAAGAGCTGAGTAATGCCAAAGAGGAACTTGAGCTCATGGCTAAAAAAGAGAGAGAAAGTCGGGTGAGTTTTCTAGTTAAGTCTAATTTCTAAGTTCCTATTTTTTTCAAAAGAGTTTTAAGTATTCAAGAGGGAGAGAACATATGTGTACCTATAGCTGATTCATGTTGATGTATTATAGAAACCAACACAACATTGTAAAGCAATCATCCTCCAATTAAAGGTAAATAAATTTTTTAAGAAAACGTTTTAAAAAAAGGAAAGAGTAAAATTCTCCAAGTGTAATATCTGGATCCAAATGCAAGCTGAACCTTTTTTATTTCTAGAGAAAAGTAGAAATTGCTTTATATTACATTATCTCACCAAGATGCTCTTGTCTTTAATAAATGAGGATTATTAAAACTTTTTAAGTGCTGAAAGAACACAGTTTTCTTTACCCATGTCTAACTGGAATAAATAATTATAGAGGACTTGTGAAAAAAATGAAGTGCTATATAATTGCTGCTTATAATTATGACAGATCCATGAAATTAGTTTTAGAAACATAGAACAAGAGACATTCAAGAAAGATCCATAATGTTTATTGAGAACTTGCTGTATGTTATGCACTGCACTGGGCATTTAAATTCGCACTAATACTTACAACTCTGCAAAGTAGGTTAATGTTGGCCCTGTTTTATAGAGGAGGAAGCTGAAACACTGTTTTAAAAGGTGAAGGAGGGGAATTGTTATGTGACTATAAAATACTAAAGCTACGATTTAAGCTCAGGTCTTCTGTGACTCAGCATGCTTCCTCAGAAGTCCTTTCCTGGAGCAGATAATTTTTCCTATCCCTATGCTCTATTTCTAGCGACAGTTTTCATCATTTTCTTAGAAGAGGCCTCTCAGCCTTACAGAATCCCTTCCCCTTCTGCCTCCCTATAATTGTCCAACTTGGATGAAGAGAGAGGAAGCCTTAGGGCCGGCCACAGTATAGGGTTACAGGCTGAAACTAACCACCTTTGTGTCAGCATGGCCTGCACTGTGGAAGCTCAGACAGCGGCGCAGGTACCTGACTGGGTGCAGTCGGCCAGGCTGGAGGGCGCCTCAGTTTCTGTTCCACCTCTTTCTCATAGTTAGATCTATAATATAAAACCTGGGTTCATATTTGCGGTAAAATTATCTTATTGTATTTCTTTTCATTACCATATCTCACCTTACAAACAGAATCATGTTATATGACTCAAGTTTTGAGGATGTGAAATTGGGTGGCATTTAAAAAATACGAGTTTAAAAAAATCCCCTAGTTTCCCTCCTTTTCTAAAATTTCGGTTCTACCCTAGCCATTATGTTGTTCCTGATTCTCTCACATACTCAGTTAAGACTAATGTTACTGGACTTCCCTGAGATCCCACATGCCATGCAGTACAGCCAAAAAAAATGTAAAAAACAAACCATTTTGGTATGTTTTGTGGTGCTAACAAAAAGTAGAGGACACATTAAAACCACATGACAACTTCTTATGAAACGTCCTTTGATATCACACGGTGTGGTTTATGGATCTGATCCAGTAGCTCACTATTCATGTTCTAGTTTTCATTTGCACTACTGGTTGATAATAATATGATATGGAAAAGCATCTGCTTCAGTGTCAAAATGTAACCATGACACCCACTGTTTCCTCTGCCCACTGACTTCAGGATTTCTTTCTCCACAGATGGAACTCTCCGCGCTTCAGTCCATGGTGGCTGTGCAGGAGCAAGAGCTGCAGGTTCAGGCTGCAGACGTGGAGTCCCTGACCAGGACCATACAGATTAAGGAAGACCTCATAAAGGTCGTTCAAAGCTTTTGAAAGACTCTTGGAAATGATTACAGCTCAGGATACCTTCACCTCCAAACAGCACTTGGGTTCACTGAGTGCCTGTGCCGGTGCTTGTCTTCTAGATGCAGTGGTCCTTTGAGCCTCTTGGTGTTCCCATATCCTCTCTGACTGATATCAGAGAGGCTCAGATTTCATGAAGAAGCTATTGTTACTATCATGGCTTATTAATATCCCACTTAATGCATAGTAGATTATTTCAAGAGCATTTGTTCCTCGGCTGAATAGCCTTTTTTTTTATTACTATTTTTATTACTAGTTTTTTGACTTTTAGGACCTGCAGATGCAGCTGGTTGATCCTGAAGACATCCCAGCTATGGAACGCCTGACCCAGGAAGTCTTGCTTCTTCGGGAAAAAGTTGCTTCAGTGGAATCACAAGGACAGGAAACGTCTGAAAACCGAAGACAACAAGTAAGCTATTGGAGTACAGGCCTTATTTTTACTGCAAAATAAACAGTGAACAAGATGTCAATTACTTATGATGGTGGCTGTTGCTGGAATTTCATCAAGAATCTGTGCTCCCAAGTTCCGCACCGTGGCCAGTAGCAGCCACAGGTGCTGTTTTCTAGTACGTGTGGTTCCATTGTAACTGCTGCCCCAGATCTGACCTTTTTGAATGCCAAACTTGTTATTAATCGAAGACCGGTTTACCTGTACTCCTCTGTGTCTCTGCTACCATGTCTCTAGACACTAACTACTCATCTCACTCTAAACTGGCTTTAACTCTACCAGTTCCCTTAAACAGATTGCCGGTCATGCATTATCACAGGTCGTCTTCTTTAGAGCACTTTACTGTAGCTCGCAGCGACACCTGCCTGTGACTGATGGATGTCTGTTCCCCAACTAGATAGTAGGTTTATCCTTAGAACCTGGCACAGAGAAGGGGCCCAGTAAATATCTACTCAGTGGATGAAGAGCGCTTGAGAGTCCTGCTGTCTGTCCCTCTTGCCCTGTCCTTGCTTTGTCTCCCACTCCTTCCTCTTAGCCCATCTCCTGTGTTGTTGGCTTTGTTTTCTTCTTTATTCTTCCTCCCATAGTTGAATTCTGCCTTATAGAGTTTTAGAGATAAAAAACTTTATGACAAATATGACATTGACTTGAAAACTGTAGCGTACTATATAGAAAGGTTAAGTCGGTAATGAGATAGTGAGCTGTTTGAGTCATAGTCCATGCTGATAAGTTCTTTTGATCTCTTTCTCAGAATTAACTGTGGCTTCGTGTTTCTGTGTGCGTGTTGCTTCACTTCTTTTTCCCCTCAGTTGCTGCTGATGCTCGAAGGACTGGTAGATGAGCGGAGTCGGCTCAATGAGGCCTTACAGGCAGAGAGACAGCTCTATAGCAGTCTGGTGAAGTTCCATGCCCATCCAGAGAGGTGAGAGAGTGACTGCATTGTTTTTCCTTTTATTCTTCATTACATGAAGATGCCTACAGCTTACAAAGTGGGAAGAAAAAGAAAGTGGACTATTACTGGGGTCCAATTTGTCATTCATTTTATGGATTCCTCTGAGCCTCAGTGTCTAAATTAAGTCAGGAATACTGCCTGTTTCCTGTAGTTATTGCAAAGATCAAATGAGAATACATGTCAGGTGTCTCAATTAGTACCTTGCATGTAATAAGAACTTGGATATTTCCTTCATTTGTCTGTTCCTTGTCCTATTAAAGCTGCTTCATTATATTACAATAATAAGAGTAAGACTATAAAGAGCCCTGATATTCACTGAATGTCACTGAAGAAAGTATATTTGTTGTTATGGCTGCTATTACTGCAGGATCACCAACAGCCATCATGATAAATATGTTTTCCTGTACCTCTTAATTTTTGGTCATATATATTATTATCTTTCTGGTACATTTTCTGTTCTCTTTATTTATTTTTTTTCTTGTTTTGCCTTCCCTCCTAGCCCCTTTCTTTCTTTCCTAATATTTATTTTTATTACTATTCAGCTTTCTCTAATGTATTGCTGAGTTAAATTTGTTTTTTTTTCTCTTTCAAGAAAATGAAGGCAGAGGAAGGGTGTGATAGGACCACTTGTGTTACTTGTTAAGGAATCTCTGACTCTCTGTGAACTGGATTCCTTCTCAGAGTACTGTGAAGTTTGGTTAACAAATGACAAAACATATACCTTCAGTAGCAACCAACCCTTCTTGGCTCAATATGAATTAAGTTTACAGTTAGTTTTTCCTGGGTTTTGGTTTTTCAGAAACTAATGCATTCAGTTAGAAAATGAAATTTCTCCTAGTAACCTTATAGTGGTGTTAGCTAAATATTAGAAACTATAATTTTATGTCAGATTGGCCCAGAACCTTGGATAAAGGGACAAACTTTACAGAAAGCAGACCTTGCTAGTCTACCAGCAGTGAACACAGGTGCCACAACAAAGACCACATTCATTGATTGTATTCTAGAGACACAGTAAAATGTGTCTGCTAGAGTCTCATGGCTCAGACTGGCACTGTTGGCTCTTTGGAAGCATCTATGGACTCATTTTGGGCTTCCCTGGTAGCTCAGTGGCAAAGAATCTGCCTACAATGCAGGAGACACAGGTTCGATCCCTGGGTCGGGAAGATCCCCTGGAGGAGGAAATGGCAACCTACTCCAGTATTCTTGCCTGGAGAATCCTATGGACAGAAGAGCCTGGGGGGCTACAGTCTATGCGGTCGCGAGAGTCGGACACGACTTAGCACTGAACAGCAACGGTGGACTCATTACCTTGATGGCTAATTCATTTTCCTTCCATGTGTGGCATGTTTAATCAGCTCTGAGAGAGACCGAACTCTGCAGGTGGAACTAGAAGGGGCCCAGGTGATACGCAGTCGGCTAGAAGAAGTTCTCGGAAGAAGCCTGGAGCGCTTAAGCAGGCTGGAGACCCTGGCCGCCATTGGAGGTGGGGAACTGGAAAGTGTGCGAGTTCATCACGAGCATGGCTTCTGAGCACTGGCGGGGCAGACTGCAGCCCAGGATGGAGACCCTTGTGTGCACTAACCAGAGCCCTGTCTTAGCTAAACGGTGACTTACTAATGATAGAACCGGTACAAGTAGCATCAGCTACAAAGTGAAGCTCATTTTAGCCTGCCTGTATTTCACTGTTCGTAACTGTCTCTAAGTTGAATGGTGGAGGTTACAAGGTATATTTGCACACTGTAAATCATTCCATTTTAGTTTCCTCACCCCCTTCCTTCTTTTCCCTTATCCCTTCTATGGGCCAATAAAGTTTATTCCTCCCCCACTTTCACAATCCATTTCATATATTCCATATCATGTCATAAATGCATGTGTGTGTATTTTTTTTGCCATTCAGTCAACTCCTGCTCTTTGAGTGAGAGCAAGTTTTTAATCAAAGGTTCAAGATGAGAGAGAGAGAATGAGAGTCTGTAGAATGACTCTGCAGAAATGGTATAATCCTTAGAAGGTAATCAAAGCTAAGGCTTGCAGTAGTAGACTGAAAGTACTAGGAAGGCCAAGTTAAAGAGCAGAGGCAAAGACTGTTAAAGCGTTTATAGTAAACCTTTACCTCTAATATTACTTCAGAGTTGATTATTGAATGACAGTGAAAAGAGATTAGATGCAGATTAAATTACATTAATTTTTTTTTCTTTAAACCAAGCGTATAATATTTAGTCAGAACATAACTTTAAGAAAGCTCCCAGGTCTGTCAGGGTCAGAATTCTCCACATAAAAGGATAATTTCAAATGTAATGTCCCCTTCAAGTTCAATATTTCACCCAATAACTCATTATGGTCAGAACAGCCTGCTACTGGTATTTTTTTCATTTGGTAGTGGCACTAGTTGGAGTACTATATTTTTCACTTTTTAGTACTTTTGCATTTCTCCATATTAAAACAACTGATAGGCTTCTGGCTTTGATGTGTTTCAATAGTTTAGAAAGAAATGTCACACATCTTTCTAGGCTTTGGTCATTGTCTCAGTGTTTTGTTACCGAAACATGGAAGTAAGAAAGGGGGCCCTTTAGAGTATACTTCTGGTATCTTAAATATCAATGTAATTGATATCTTAAATATCAATAAAAAATAACAGTAACCAAGGTTACTTTGGAGCTTTGCAAGCTCATGAGATTTGTTATTTCTGCTGGATATGATTTTCCTAGCTTTAGAAGCTGAGGTTTCAGATTTTAAACGTGAAATTTGGAACTAGGGATTGGGGCTCTTTAGAACCGTAAATGTAACGGAGTACCCTTTCTAAACTAGGCGGAGCACAATGGTTTTTCTTTTTTCCCTCCCATTTTTTTACGTGACATTTTACTTCTTTCACATTCATGTGCTGACATGGCTTGTTTACATTCAAAATTCTGTCCAAGTTTCTGTAACCTCAGCAACACCTGTAACAGAGCATCACTCTAACATGGATGGGGAAGAAAATATTTTCCTGGAGGAACACCCTGGAATTCTCTGATTAAGTAATTTGCAGAAGATTGGTAGCCATAAGCTTCCTCTTAAATGGAAATGCTTTCCAGTTTTAATGGGCTTGCTTTGAGGGGAAAAGGCATCATTTAATAAAGGCGATAGGAAGTATAAGCTGAATCATCCATTTTTTTCTTAGTCTTCCAATTTTTAGTGACCCTTTCCTGCACAAAGCTTTTTGTAACGTTCTAAAAGTAAAGAAACAGATAATCAAGCTGTAGAAATATCAACCCACCAAAGACTAGCCTGTCATATGATTACAACCATTTAGGAAATGTCTTTTCTTATTTTTACTAATAGACCAGTGTGCTAAGTTTCCTGTTAAGATTCAACCATGGGTGATATTTGGCTTCTAATGGCTCATAAAGATTACAGTAATTTAGGTAAGCTACTACTACTATTTCTGTCATCCTACAAGAGGAGGCATGTTATCTTGAATAGTTACTAAATGTTAGAAATGTTAAGGTAGTGGAATGAATAATGAGAAACCCAACTTCCTACCAAAAAATTAACAAAATATATAGATTAGGGGGAGAAAGTAAGTGAACTCTAGTCCTGATTTGGTTCCTGAAAAGATGGAGGAACTTGTTCTGTAGTTACTTACCTTTGATATTGGTCCTTAGGAAACATTTTAGAAAGTTAAGGGATTTAGTGGCACAGAAATTAAAAGTTTGATCTTGATACCATAGATGTGACTAAAATCTGGTTCTGACTTTCTTATCTGTATAGTTGGAATAAGGCTTGTGAACAGTGCTAACTGGAGAGAGTTTGCCAGTCTAACAATTTTGTGTGATAATGTGGCATCTTATTAGAGAATATCTAATGAATTTTGCCCTGTATTCCACAGATAGTTGATGCTTTGGCCCCTTCATTCATATACTTGTATTTAGTATGCTGTAATAATATTCCACTCCCTCCTTAGGAGTGCAGACCTTTTCTTTTACTGAATTGTTCTACCTTTGCCAGGCATTTTTCAATATTACAATAACTTTAGATAAAGCCTTGTGTGCTTATAGAACCTTGTGTTTGAAGGGGAAAAAAGGTGAAAGAAAATGGAGTTAAATTCTCACTCAGGCTATGCTTAATTGGAAACATAGAACTTAAATTCAGAAAAATCTGTATTGATAGATTTGGTCTTTCACATATTTCCTTTCTGGTTGTAATGGTTGTAAGAGGTTAGGGTAATTGAAGTCTGTATAGTTTTTAGAAACTAAAGAATTGAAAAGGACCTTCAAGAAGATTTATATAATGAGTGAAATGGAAGTCCTTTTGATAGATATTTCCTTTAAACTCTTTTCTATTACAGGATTAAACTGTATCATTGAAGTCGATCATTGATAATACCTAGTGTAAATCAGCATTTTCTGGTGTTCTCTTTTTAACTATTTAGTCAAGTTACAGTAACTTTTTTGAAAAGGCGTGATGGGACTGTTTTAATATTGTCAGTCTTTAACTCTTATCTTTACCCCACTCCTGCCCCCTCCCACACCACTTCTCTTCATTCATTAGTGGACAGCAGCAGTATTTTCATTTCTTCTGCTTCCTCATTTGTATTTTTTAAAAGATTTGTCTTTGTCATTATGTACAGTCAGAGATCTGTGAAAGATCAAGAAAATCTTGACCTGAATAGGATAGTAGATCCAAGCCATAAGTTTCCTGAGGAGGTTCTTTAGTTTATTCTACTTGCACCATTTATAACTAAATGACCCCAGTGGCAGATTGCTATAAAAGGCCTATCACTTTTATGCTTGCTTACACTTCTAATCCAGTGTCTGGTTGAGAAGTTCGGTTCATAGCTTCAAAACAGTTCAAGAAAATTGATTTCAGTTCTCTCTGCTTCAGTCATCTTCTTCCTCTCTCTGCTTCAGTTGGATCTAGAATCCTCTGATTAGGACAAGGAGAAACAGATCAGATTACACCCCAAACTGCTCCTGTCATTGAGGAATAAGTGACCTACCTAAAATCACTTCCTTTTGGAGTGTAAGCCCTAGAGGAAACAGTTATTTAATACCTTTGCTTTCTTTGAGCTAGTATTAGAAAACTCTGGTTCCTGTTGATATGATCAAGTTGTTTTCTGACTTATTGGTCATTTTCTTTCTTTCTTTCTTTCTTTTTTTTTTTTTTAAGTCACAGAATCTTCACATCCCTGAAAAACTCACGTTGCTTCTTCAACTAGGGTCTCACTAGTAACTCTGCAGGTTTGTAGCCAATGTGCAGGGATATGTGACAGACTTCCTAGGGAGTAGGGAAGGAATATAGTAACTCAAACACTTTTACAGTCCATTTTCCATCCTGCCTTATAGAAACGGTACTAGAGGTGTGATAAGTGAAATTAGCTTTGTTTTTCAGATCTAATATCCTGTGAGACAAAAACATTTAGGGAATTTTCTCTCATTTTCCTTTGAGGTGAAGCTCAGAGAGCTTTTATTCTTCTACCTTTTGTACTGCAGAATCATTTGTACTACAGAAAAAATAGCTGGGAATATGGAGCTCATATAAGGCAACCCAATAAGAGAAACAGAAGGAATGTGTCCACAGGCTAGGAAAGCAGAATAATTTCTGTGGGGTGATAATTTCTGTGTCTTAAAGAATTTTGGAATGTGGATTTAAGCCACCTCGTCACTAGGCATTTGGAGCAATTAACTTTGTTAAGTCATTTTTATTACAATTAAAAGACAATCATGTAGATTGTAAGTAGTGTGAGTATTGACAAGAGGTAAGTTCTCAACTTCTTCCCATATCATCACTGAGCCAGGATAAATTTCCCAAATAAAAAAAATCAGTGTTTGTAATTTGCTTCCAACAAAGGATGGGAAGTGGAAGAGAGACATAAAACTGTAGTGCTAACAATACTAATTTTATCAGATTTCAAATAAGAGTAATTAAACTTATAAAGTGACATACTAATTCTTTTTGCATTACTTTCCCTTTTATTTAAAGTCAAATTCCAGAAATAAAAATCTTAATCATACTGTTTTCTTTTGCTAAAGCTGGAAGGATAAAATAAAAAGTTCACCAACATCAGAAAATGTTTGATCTAAAATAATAATGAAGAATATGGTGGTTAAGTACATGAACCAAATCGACTTCCTTGTTCCTTTTGAGAACTCATGATTGTCTAGCAAATGCATGTAGGTTTGTTTTTAGTGTATAACATGAATAGACAATGCTTCCTTTTTCAATTTCAAAATAATCGCTTTGAAATACCCATCTCAGTCCGTAAACTTTAGAGGCATGTGTATATACAAGTATGTTTTATAAACCATGAATTTGTCTGTTTCCACTAAGTATGATCAATTTGATAATAAAATCAGGCTTACTTTTTACCACTTAAAGTTTTGATCTTAGGGTTATTGAGAAAAAGTGATTCATACAATTTAGATGAAGAAGAAAGTAACATGTTACATCCAGTAACTTGGCACTAGATCCTTTTAGGCCTATTTACCCACCAAAACAAGCTGTAAGTTTTCATTTCTTCATGGCACTGTGTTGTGTTAAACTGTGTTAACATTTGTGCTAGCATGGAGCATGTACTTTTTTATATATAAGTGTTAGAATTTCAGCTATTTTAGTTGAAACACAAAATTGTTACTTATCCAATAAAAGTATCAAAGGCCAAACAGTAATTATTTGGTTTCATTCTTAAAAGATTAATGAGAAAAGTAGAGAAAGCTCTTTATCTTTTTTTTTCCCCTTATAGGAGAACAAGTCTATTGATGATTGTACTAAAACTCCAAGTTAAATAAGACTCTGAAATGAGTGAATGCCTTTGTACTTATTTAACTAAAGGAAGGAAGCAGAAGAAACCTGAATTTTTCTACTCTCAAGGAAATGAGAAGCATTAAACTTCCCTTAGAAATGTGAAATGGATTATTTTACCTTAAAAAAGCCCTTCCTGCTCTGCTTGCTGAAGGAGAGTAGTGGAAAGTGGGATGAAAGTTTGAGGAGCCTATTGTTATGAGCTATCCGGGAGATAGTGAGAGACAGGGAAGCCTGGCATGCCACAGCTCATGGGGTCTCAGAGTCGGACACAGCTGAACAATTGTTATGATGGTGGTGCTGTCCCTGTGTATGTTCTGGAAAGGCCTGTTTCTTGTGTTCTTTGAGGAACAAAGAGATCGTAGAAGGAAGAATTCCTTGACACTATAGAATTTAAAGTCACTGAAAACAGTTGCCTTCTGAATGATAAGCTTGTAAGCTGGAAGGGTACCTAAGAAATACTGTGATATAAAGACAATGATACACCGTAAAGGAACTTGACTGCAGACAAGTTTTTTTTTTCCCCTAGCTACTTTGGTTCCAATATTAGAATGTCTAGTTAAAGAATTTTATTTCTCAGGAGAAGCTTATGGAAGACTCTATGAAATCTTAGTTTTCTTATGGTTCTAGAAGGGATGGATGTAAAGGGACTGTAAAATTGCAGTTTGATAGGAGACCTTTTTTCTTTGATCCTCTCATGTAGGATCATAATATTTAAGTCATCAGTAGTTGGTTCATGAGGTGAACAGGTGAAGGTTCTTATAATTTCATGATAGAGTGCCTAAGAGTGAGAGGGAGGTGGGCCCAGAGGACATAAAGAGCCTGGCACTGAGGGGAAAACAGCCAGGTACTTGTTACTGCAAACTTGTTCATGCTATAAAGTTTAGCTCTTTAAATCATGTTTCAAAATTAGTCAACTATGACTCCTGTGTTCCGAGTAACTTTATGGGAAAATTTTACTCCTTTTCTGTTGGTTGCATATAAATGGCTTAAAAAGAAAACAGGAATGACTGTAGAGTAGAATTTGGAGAAAATGGTCTTGTTGCAGCCCAGTTGGGGCTCATTCAATTCAGTTCAGTTGCTCAGTTGTGTCCGACGCTTTGCGACCCCGTGAATTGCAGCACGCCAGGCCTCCCTGTCCATCACCAACTCCCGGAGTTCACTCAGACACGCGTCCATCAAGTCGGTGGGCTCATTACTGAAGAATTAAAATAACACTTCATGACTTTCCCTCAAGGCTTATTTGGGCATGATGGAGTTTTAAGGAGTTATTATTTAATGATGATTAATCTTATTTGTTAAAACACCTATTCAAGAGTTTGTCTTAATTTACTGATTTATGTTTTTTCAACTGTCCTACAGAGTAGGAGGAACTTGAGTGTTACTTCAAACCTCCATAGTGAACAGTGAAGAGGTAGACTTAAGATCATCCCCTGAAAACACTGTTGTTGTTTAGTCACTCAGTTCTATCTGACTCTTGTGACCCCATGGACTGTAGCCCACCAGGCTTCTCTGTCTATGGGATTTCCCAGGCAAGAATACTGGAGTGAGTTGCCATTTCCTCCTCCAGATCTTCCCGGCCCAGGGATCAAACCTGTGTCTCCTGCGTTGGCAGGCGGATTCTTTACCACTGAGTGTTCTGCTGAGTACATTTAGGTCTATGGCCTTTTTCAACTCTCTGCTTTCTAGCACATAAACCAGTTTGCCAATAATATTGTAAAATGGTAATAATAAGGAATATACTGAGTGTATGCCAAGCACTGTTTCAAGCACTTCAAAGGCACCAAACCCTTTATAGCTGAAAAGTGTATGGAGTGGATATTACTATTAACCCTAAGAGGTGAGGGAACTAAGTTATGAAAAGGATTTGTCTAAAGTCACATAACTAATGACGCAAGCAGAAATCTAACCTAGACAATCTGGCTCTAGAGTCCATGTTCTCAATAATTATGCCATCCTCAACTTAAAAAGCACAAAAGTATGACTTTTTGCCTCTGTGATAAAGACCTTATATTTTCATGCCACTTAAATTTTGCCCAAAGCTTTTAAAGTATTTTATTTTAGAAGTTTATTTCTATGTACTTTATAGAGTCAGATAGTTGATAGAAAATAATACTTCAAGAGAGGGAAGTTTTGGTAGCACCTCCTTATGTGTGTGATTCAGGGCCTTGAAACTTGGGAGAACCACAACTTGAGAACTATTATTGAAGCCTCAAAAGTTTTTAATAAAATTTCCAGTCTAACATGTAAAACTTACCCTGGAGATCGAGAGGCAAGTTAAATTTGAATGAACAGATTCTTAGCTTTCAGTAGTTCTAAAGGTGGCAGAACATTTTATTTCATATTTATCAAACAGCAATAACTTCATCAATATAAAGTATAGTACCTTTAAATTAGAAATTTATAGTTCTGAGGATAGTGTTTTGTTGCTTTGTAAAAGCTTAGAAAGGGTATTCTCCACAAAAGAGAAGTTCTTACTGTCATTTTAAAAACCAGGAATGGTAACAGCAGAGGCTTGTCTACTGTAAACTTACAGGTAGGACTTTGTGTGGGATAACTTATTTCAATATTTTCTATGTATATTTTTAAAAATTTACCCCTCAAACAAACACATTCAAGAAAGCTTTTTGCATTCAGATTGGTAAAGGCTAAAGTACCCTTCAAGCTGCCCTGAAGGAAGACCGCAGACTGCTGCTGCTGAGAAAATGAATAAGGAAAACAAAACCCCTATGTAGTAGAGTGTCAGGATGAAATGGGCATTTTTGCTTTGTCTCCATTAACTCTTGATGAAGTCAAAATCATGGTATCCTGCCCCAGAGTGAATTAAAGAGAGAACATTATTAATAGAAAGTCAGATGTGGGATCAGAAAGGTCGACAAAGGTAAGTGGAGGGCAGAAAGGGTTAGACAGAAGCCTTCAAGGCCAGTGAAAGTCACCCTTTCTAATCTTCACTTACTTTACTTCTGGAGTCCTGTACAGGAATCATCATAGGATGTGAGCCCAGTGTGGTATGGTGGGGGTGAGGATCCTGACCTCATAGACCTGAACTTTCTTCAACCGCAGGATTATTCTTTTCAACACTCAGAAGGGAAACAATATGAAAAATGTGTTTTTTAAGTCTGTCACTGAGTGGAACAAACAATTCATTTTCTTTGCAGAGAAAGAAAAAAAAGGTTCTGATCTCTATTGTTCAGGGAATAGTGAACAACAATAGTGTTGTTCAGAGTGAGCATAATACAACACGGTTGTCCTCAATTGAATTAGCATCCTAGGTTCAGTGAGTTTCCAAAGCAGCCACAGCTTAGGAAGTGTGTTCATTCGCCAGTACACAACCAGTGTCCTGAATGAGATGGTTCTGGAGCTGGTTTTAAAAAGTAAGTATTGGAAATCTCTACAACAGTCTGCCACAGAGCTCTAAAGATGCCGAGCAGTAAAGATGTCTCCTTGTGAGTAGGGCTTTATTGAATAGGGTACTGCTTTGGTCCAAAGTTAACACAACATTCACAGTAAAGATCAGCAAATGAGTCATAAAATTAACCTGTTAGGACAACATGCTTTCAGTACTTTTTCATGAGATTGGCCGGGTCCATTGCAAGTACCCTGGCATAACCTTGCAGATGCCAAGAGATGGAGTGTAGGTGTGAGCTGGCCCTGCTCATCTTACCTGTAGAGGGTAGTGAATGCTCATTATTTATGCAGAGCTTTCATTCATGCTGTGCGAGCTCAGGAGCAGGTTCTCTGCTCTTGGAGGAGGAGACAAAAGTCTGATTTGTCACCAGAAGAAACAGTGAATGGTCTGCCTGAAAGTCCAGAGCTTCCCATCTTGCCATGGCTCTTATACAGGGCTAGCTATAGCTATGTAACTGTGGCCAAGCCGCCTAATCTCTGCGGCTCAGGTTACCCAGTGGCCAGAAGAGGAGTTGAAACAGGTTGGTTCCTGAGGCCAGGGTCAGAACTGGATCTCAGGGTTCTCTAACCTGTGCAGGTTCTGTAAGACCCAAGGAGTATCTGATAAATTTTCTCTGGTGTCCAGATGAATTAACCCTTATAAATTCCTACATTTTCAGAAGAAATCAGTAATGTGAGCGATAGGTCTTAATCTAAAATTTGATGAACAGTTTTATTTTTACAGATGTGGAGAAGAAGGAACACCCTATATTTGTGCTGTCTGAAATGGCAGCCACCAGCCATGTGTGTGACTATTTGAGTTACATTTAAAAAGATAGACATAACATTGGGAATGTTATAAGAAAAAAGCTTAATGAAAATTCTTTTAAGCAGTATCCATAGTTTCAGATACAAAATTATGAATAGTGATTCTTTGTATTGCTACTAATTCTCTCAGTGCCAGTAGAATTTCTTCAAAAGGATTAGACATAATAGGATAATATTTTTAAAAAGAATATTTTACTTTTAGATGTTTGGGAAAAAAAATCATTTCCTCGGGCTCAGTAGCCACATGCGACTAGTGTCTACTGAGCAGCAGAGGCATAAAATTGCAAAAGCTTCTGTTGGTCAGCACTGCCCTAGACATATTCTAGACCATGAACTGCAGCTGCTTGTCTGTGCTAGTGTGGGGCACAGATGTTTGTGTCCCAGGGTGACTGTGTTCATTTCTGGTGAGTGAATGAATGGATTAAATTCCTTTTAGACAAAATGGTGCAAGAAACCCTTCAGGCACAGGATGTTGGCATTGGACAAGTGTTTGAGGGAGGTGGAAGGAGGGAGGTAAGAGGAAGGGGTTAGGAAACGGCTGAACCATTCTCGGCCCTGGAGCTGGACTAAACCTCAAGTGCTATAGGACACAAGACCTTGCAGGAAGGTTCCTCATTGAGGTAATCACCCCATGCACGACTGATCCCCACAATGGAAACGTGGGAGGAGCAGGGCTGCCCTGATACCAAGGAAATCGGGGACCCTCTCTGCACGCAGTGGTGGGGAAAAGTTGTCACACTGGGTCCATGTCACAGTAGGGAAAATTATTACATAGTGGCAGGAAGGAAATAATTCAGGGTTTCTGGAAATAAGTCAGAGAAGTAACCACTTAGTCTGGCAGTCTAACAGCTGTGCAGTTGAAACCAGCTTACCTTTTGAGGTTTAAGCTGGAGTGTTAGTAACAAAGTATCAGTGATGACTTTTTCCACAGCTTTGGTGCTGCCTTCCCTGTCAGCCCTGCTGGCAAGGGGGCCACTCTGTGGGGAAAGGAAGAAATCAGAGGCGGATGGCAAAATGAGTGTAATCTAAGCTGCTGTTTGGAAGGCACCTGCGAAGGCAGTCACTTTTCTCTTCTGGACCCACTTCTAGGTACAGCTGCAGGGGATGACACGGAGGATGCGAGCACAGAGTTCACTGACAGTATCGAGGAGGAGGCTGCACACAACAGCCACCAGCAAGTAAGTCCGAGCTAGGTCCTGGGGTCCCGGGGTGGAGGGCTCAGAGCCCTTCGGGGACTGGTGGTCTCCTGCAGCCGTCGTGGGCCTGGCATGAGAAGCTCTCTTTGTGCATAAACCACTTCCCTGTCTTCTTCCTGCTCTCTCCAAGCTTCCAGCCATGTTTCCAACTGCCATTCTCACTCCATTTTTCTTTCCAATTCACCCTTTTTGCCCCTTGTATCTCGTGCTCCTGCTCCCTGCCCCTTCCTGCCCTCCTTTGCCCCTATGCACCATCTATAGTTATAGCTTCAGAAGAGTTTTTGCTCACAACAAAACCATGGACACTTAACCATCTTGGGCTTTTGTAACTGAAAACATCCCAGAAGACAGTTACCAAAGGGCCACTTGGGGAGGTGGAAGGCCTGGCCCCTGCTTCAGGAGAGTGCTCTCTGAGGAACTACAAGAGGACTGGAATGCCTCCAAAAGCAGGCTCATCCTGGGGGAAGTCTCACTATATAAAAGAGAACTTTGTTGGGCACCTGACTGCTCAAGTGGTGATGAGTCAGTGACCAGCAGATGACACTTCGAGAGCAAGCCTTGGTCAGCCTCAGAACGTGGTACCCAAAGCTGAAGCACTGTTCTCATTGACCAGCAGTGAAGGTGTAACCAGCATTTTCTTGAGTTCAAGGGTAGAATGTACTGGACCTCAGTCCCCGAGAGTGATCCCATAGGATCCACTGGAACGCCTCTGTGTCTTCAGCTTGCCCAGGGACATTTGGCAATCCCGTGTCCTAAAGGGACCGGGCGTGTAGATTTTTTCAGGAGCAAGTGGATCATTGGTATCTGTTGTTCTGCAGAAGCAGCTGGGCATTTCCAGGGATAGCTTCCTTGGAGCAGTTGGAAAACTATGGGGGAAGTGAGTCTGCCTCTTCATCTTTTGCACAAGAAAAAGATGAGGCATGTCTAATAATCCTCCAGAAAGACCCACATGAGCAGTACCCAAACCTCACAGGATTGGGCACAATCTTTGACTCTTGAGGACATAAGCAGTTGTCTGAAACACCTCCCATTCTCAACACAGTTTCTCTACCTTCTACCAAGACCCCCTTTGTGTTGCTCTAGACACACCTGGCCCTAACTTCTCCCTTGAGTTCCTGCATGAGCTCCACTTCTCTTTTTGCTTGGACAGCTTCTGAGTCCTCCTAACCAATGCTTGTAACTTTAATTATGTGCTCTGTTGCCCCTCTGGGCCAATCCCTCACCTCGCCTCTCACTCCCTGATTGCACTGAGGATCTTGGGTGGGAGAGAAGGGTCTGCAGGATGTGAAAATATCCACTCTCACATGGAGCTTTGACTGGGATGTCAGCTGTCTAGCTGACACTGATGGTTATTAACTCAGAATACATGAACAGGAGCCACAGATATGGAAAGAGCCAGATGTGGCCCAAACTACGCGTGATAGTAGGAGTTCTCCACTCTGATTCTCAGTTATAGGCAGACTGGTTTGTAAAGTCACTTCTTCCTCAACCTTCTTTTTCCTATAGCTGAGTGTGGAGAAGTGATCAGACTACATTTTGAGGTCAGTCCAACCCTGGAATAAGTTGTTCCATTGGGGCATTTGTACCTCCCTTGCAACGTCTTCCCTATCCCTTGGCGTGTGTTCAGTTGCTTCAGTCGTGTCCGACTCTTTGCAACCCCATGGACTATAGCCTTCCAGGTTCCTCTGTCTGTGGGATTCTCCAGGCAAGAATACTGGAGTGGGTTGCCGTTTCCTTCTCCAATCACTTGGCATAAGAGATACTTAATAAATTAGACAAGTATTTATCTGTTGGATGAAAGAATATCTTGGGTAAGCACTGTTTTTCTTTGCATCTCCTTTCCTTGAGAGTCAATCTTCAGTTCTGGGAAGGAGGTATGTGAAATCATTGTAAACTAACAGCAACTTTTCTGAGGGTTGTGGGCGTGGTTCTCCTGCTACCAATTAAATAAAGCTTGTTTTGTCGTAACTGTCTTGTGTCCAGATTCTCAAAAATGTATCTGCTTGTCTCCAGGGAACTGGCCCCTTAAGGTTGTGTTCTGAGCTTCCCCTAGTTGTGTCCTTGGGAGTAGACCTTATTCTCAACACCAAGCTCCCTTCCTGCCTCAGGCATACACACACTTCCCCTTATAAACATATCCACTGAACTTTATGTTCCTTTTAAGGCAAGAACCAACTTTTGGCCAAAGCAATTGCTCCATCTTTATTTTTGGACTCACCCTCCTCAGGAAGTTTCAGGTCTGGCCAATTTTCTCCAGGTATCTCTCACACAATTCCATTCTCAAAAAAATGTAAGATCTATAGTACCTAGGAAATTTCTGTGAAAGAAACTAATCATCATTGTCTTTCTTCATTTGAAATTTTGGAATAGAGAAAATTATCAACAGCCACAAATGCAAAGGAGAGAAAGGCAGTGATGAACTTGAAAAAAGGTCATTTTTAATACCTTAATGCTGTCTGAGAACTGAATACATTGTGGGAGGTATGGAGCAATAGGGCTAAAACAAAGCCATTCTATTCAAATAAGAGATCAGGTTTGCACATTGACTTCTGTGGGGCAAATGGAAAACCAGCACACCAAAAAGTTGAATTATAAAATGGAAGCAATAGAACAGAAAAATTGGGAAATGTAAAAAACAACAACAGCAACAATAATTTATGTGATGTAATCAACAATAGAACTAAAGAATCCATACCACTATTGCATATACTGACATCCTGGGGTTTTGCTTGAGGGAAAAATAGAAGTATTAGCTTTCCATAGATGATAAAGAAAAAAATAATTACAATGCTAGCTCCTGAGTCACTTTTCATGCATTTACATTTAAAATTTAGAGACAAAGCAGCCAAAGAAAACCCCCTTGGACACTGAAATATGAAAAGTCAGATTAGCCTGGGAACAAATCAGATCTCTGTTTTCTCATTTAAAAGAAAGAAACCAGACCAGATAAACCATATGGTCCATCCTGGTATTAACATTCCATGGGTCTTATTTTCCCTTTTTAAAGAAAGCCAGTGTATTTAAATCAATAAAAGATAACATATATCCAGAAGGCACTTAAAAAATAGATGGCATCATTAAAATTAGACATCATTTTTAAGCAGAAGGAACCCTTAAGGTTTCCCTGGAGTAGGAAATGGCAACCTGCTCCAATATTCTTGCCTGGAAAATTCCATCAAGAGAGGACCCCCTTCTTTGGGGCCGCAAAGAATCAAACACAACTGAGCACCCTTTATTAACAGCAAAGAATAACTGTGTCTATATTGAAGGCTGATGGCAGTGTTTATTTTAGGTAAGTTAGTTACAAAGAGTTTATGTAGAAAGATAATGTCACATAATTTAAATGAAAGGTTAGGTCATAAGCTTTCAAAAGTGGTTTTATCCAGTCCTCCTCCTTCATTTGTCCCAAGTGCTTCGTGGCACATGCAGGGATGGCCACCAGTCTAAGCCTGGCAGCAAAGCCATAGAGACATTCTCAGGAGCCTCCCAGATCTCAGGCTTACAGCTGCAGGTGGGATTGGTGCTGGGAAATGAGCACACATGGGCAGCTTCTCCTTTCTTCGTCGAGAGGGCAGAACTTGCACATCTCTTCACAACCTCCACTGCTGTGCTACTAAACGCTTTACACATACACGCCATGAATCAACCCCACCACACCTGAGGCCTAGATTTTAGCATGCTGTTACAAGGTCCAAAGCAACAGTCAGTGGCTTTGAGACAAGCCAAGCAGATCTATTAATCACTGATTCATTTAAGCTCCTCTGAGCCCTGTTTTGTTCAATATATTCCTGATCTAATTCAAGGAATCAAGTATATAATTAATTCTACAAGTCATTTCTAAACAAGTGGCCACTACATGATTTATGGAGATGCACATAAATATTTTGATAATGTTGATGATTGTAAGTGGTTCTTTGTAGCCAGAATGAATTTGTGACAGGTACAAGTCACTATATTTATAGAGAGAAAACATGACCCAGAAATAGCTGTGTGGAGAGGTGGAAAATTGGGAGGTCAAAATCAACTTGAAGTTAAGCAAAACCCCAAAATGCTGCCACTGAAAGGAAAAAGAAGCCATTATGACATTGGGATATAAGATTAATATTTGACAGGCAAGACATTAATGTACTAAAATAATTGGTCATACACTAAGTAGATTATCATACTCAGGTTTTGGTTTCTTTAAAGAGCATGATGAAAAAGCTGGAGAGGCGCCTAAGACAAACAGTAAAAAAGTTTAACAGTTAAAAAACTGTTATTTGAGGAAAAAACCATACAATCTGCTTTTGTTAAAATTTTAAGGAGTAACTTCAAGAGTATCTTCAAAAACCAGAGGTGATAGGAAATTGTTTCTGCTTGTTTTCTTCTCACTTGCTTAGATCTGTAGAGAGAGTTTGGCTGGCAGCATCAGCACAGAGTATTACCAACAGGGAAGGTGGTTGCTAGATAGGTGGCCTCATTTTATTTAATTTTTTAAAAATTTTATTCACCTTTCTGTTTTATATTGGAGTATAGCCAATTAACAGTATTGTAATAGTTTCAGATGGACGGCGGAAGGACTCAGCCATACATATACATGGATCCATTCTCCCCCAAACCCTCCTCCTGTCCCATCCCGTCTAAGTGGCTTCAACTTTAACTTCTCATCGACTATAGACTGTGACTCTCCTGCTGCCAATGAAATTAGTTTCTTTGTCTTACCTGTAACTCCACCCATACTCTATTTCTCTGATTATGACTCCTGAGGGCCCGGGTCCTTCCTCATAATCATCCTTGTCAGAGTCTGAGTTACAGGCCTGGCCTCAGGCTCTGAGCGGTGGTATCTTAGCCATGATCTTTGCAATCAAGGACTCGAGTGTTGTGGAATAGATGAAGCTTTTTGTCTTGTGAGAAGGCTCCCAAGGAACTCTGTCCCCCCAGAAAGAGAAGAATCAAGAGCATCCACACTCTCCAGTCCTCTTTAAACCTCATCTGTTTGCATCTGTTTTCAGTTTGTTGTGTACTTGGGGTTTCTCCTCACTCACCTGTGCAATTTCTTCCTGCGGCCCATAGCAAAAGTTCTCCCTGCTTGTGCGGTGCATCCTCTCACCCAAACCAGTCTCCAAGGGCCCTGTGGTTGGGAAAGTTGGAGGGAGGTCTACCTTTTTTGGTCCCTTTAAAGGCTGCCTTTGTGCTCTGATGTTCCTCAGAGATCCTCTTAGTGAACTAACTTCTTTAAACCATGGTTTTCTTTCAGCTCATCAAGGTGGCGTTGGAGAAAAGCCAGGCAGCTGTGGAGACCCAGAATGTCTCTCTTGCTCCTCCTTCCCTGACAGGAGGGGACAGTAACAGGGGTCTTCAGGAGGAAATGCTCCAACTGAGGGCTGAAATTCACCGGCACTTAGAAGAGAAGAGGAAAGCTGAGGGAGAACTGAAGGAGCTAAAGGCTCAAATCGAGGAAGCAGGTTCTCCTC
The DNA here is from genome assembly GCA_006408695.1 of Aepyceros melampus. Taxonomy (NCBI): domain Eukaryota; kingdom Metazoa; phylum Chordata; class Mammalia; order Artiodactyla; family Bovidae; genus Aepyceros; species Aepyceros melampus. The sequence continues at coordinate 375,601 of SJXQ01002345.1, forward strand.
TGTGGCCCACATCAGGTAGGACGTGCCCCAGAGAAGAGGAGCCTGCCGATTGAGAGGCTGCTGTAGCCCAGGACCACACTGCTGCAGCCAAAGAATTCATGCCACCGTGGGGCTTCTTGGTCCACATCCCAGGCTCCATGCATGCATGGTTCTACAGATTCTTAGGAAAGCTAATAATACTAGATAATGCGTGTGTGTGTGTGTGTGTGTATGTGCTCCATGTCTGACTCTTTGTGATGCTATGGACTGTAGCCCACCAGGTTCCTCTGTCCATGGTATTTCCTAGGCAAGAATACTGGGGTGAAGGCCATTTCCACCTCCAGGAGATCTTCCTGACCCAGGGATCAAACCCGTGTCTCTTGCATCTCGTGCATTGGCAGGTGGATTCTTTACCACTGAGCCACCTGGGAAGCCCTGAATAATGGTGATTATCAATAATTACCATTTGAACTTTTCAAATAAAGTGAAAGTGAAGTCACTCAGTCGTGTCCGACTCTTTGTGACCCCATGGACTGCAGTCTACCAGGCTTCTTAGTCCATGGGATTTTCCAGGCAAGAGTACTGGAGTGGGTTGCCATTTCCTTCTCCAGGGGATCTTCCCGACCCAAGGATCGAACCCAGATCTCCCACATTGTAGGCAGACGCTTTACCCTTTGGGTCACCAGGGAAGCCCTATTCAAATAAATCTGGTCTTAATTCAATATAAAAATGCCCATTATCTGCTATACATATGACTGTCACAAGTGGAAATCTCCCAGTTGTATGGCAGGTATTGCTCTGTTGAATTGACTGGAATGTGTAAGGAATCTCCTGCTACCCAAGATGCTTCACTGCTGTATGCAGAACCAGAACAGTCCATGAGGAGGAGGGTTTACACAGAGCCTCCACTCATCTTTCTCTCAGCAGCACAAATCCTTAAATTGTGGAATAACAATTTTAATAATCTCTTCTGTTTTATTTACTTTGTAAAAGTGGGAAGTAACTTATTCATTGGCTAGAATGGCTCTGCCTTTATCTTTCCCCTCAACCCCAAAAGAAGCTTGGAAAACATGCTGATAGCATAGGGATAATCCACTCACTCATTCGTCCTTAAGGGTCACAATCCTCATGGCCTGCTGTTTAGAACACAGCTGTGCAGATGAAAAGCTTCTAATCCGTACCCTATAGTTTCCCTGCCTATTGTATGCCACTTAAATGTCCTTGAGTCATAGAATAATATTAATATTAGTACTTTGACATCTAGCATAATGTGCCTTTTTACTGTTAAGGAACCTCAGGCCTAAAAAGTTCTAGCAAACTTGCTGAAGTTTGCATAATAGTCCATGGCAAGATCCCTGGCTCCTAAATATTAAATTCTAAGCCTTTTCTCCTATATACATTATCAAACATTTTTTGAAATTCTCTTGCAATCATCCTTTGTTCTGGTTCTTTTCCTCTGAATCATCATGATATTTCTCATCTTCAGTTCAGTTCATTTCAGTCGCTCAGTCGTGTCCGACTCTTTGCAACCCCATGAATCGCAGCACACCAGGCCTCCCTGTCCATCAGCAACTCCCAGAGTTCACTCAGACTCATGTCCATAGAGCTTAAGTTTGATTTAAACTTCATTATGTGTAAACTTTGTTGTGCTATCATGGGTGAGAACAGTACATCTCTTTCAATCCCCTAGCTGAATATAGAAGCACCACTGATACTGTAGAAGATAGACTATGTAATTCGTAATTCTATGTAATTCTTCTCTTTTGGGAAGATTTTGTTGAGCCTTGCTTTTGTTAGTTTGTATTGTGAAAAGAGCAAGGGTTTCCCCCCAAATATAAAGTTATGACATAACATTAAATACTCTTTATACCACACATGTGCCCCTTTCTTTCCCTGTTACACCTCAGTTTTAGTAAAATACCTGTTCCCCTTTTCTCCACTGAGGAATCTCTCACAGTCTCTCCAGTTCCTATGTCCTAAACCATGTTCATCCTTAATTCATTCTAGACAAGCTCTGCTGTATTCTAAAACTTTAGGATTCTTGGAAATTCAATGTAAGGCACAGCCAAGTGCTTGTCCTTCAGGCTGTGAATTAGGTTGTGTCTTCTGGTCAACAGTTCTCAATTTACCGTGCTTAAGAATCACCTGTCGGAGAAGGCAATGGCACCCCACTCCGGTACTCTTGCCTGGCAAATCCCATGGACGGAGGGGCCTGGTGGGCTGCAGTCCATGGGGTCGCTAAGAGTCGGGCACGACTGAGCGACTTCACATTCACTTTCCACTTTCATGCATTGGAGAAGGCAATGGCAACCCACTCCAGTGTTCTTGCCTGGAGAATCCCAGATACAGAGGAGCCTAGTGGGCTGCCATCTCTGGGGTCACACAGAGTCGGACACGACTGAAGTGACTTAGCAGCAGCAGTAGCAGCAGCAAGAATCACCTGTGGAACTTAAAGAAAATGTAGATTCTTAGGCCTTAGCTCTTAAGCTTTTTAAACAAGCACCTCCTAGGATTCTGCTGTTAGTATTCCTCAGGTCTGCATCTGATAAGAACAGAATTATATAACTTCTCAGTTGCAGACACTGAACTAACCATAGCACTTAAGAATTTCGTGTAAGCATCCAGTGACTCCACTAAGTCAATGAAGTGAATTGCCTTTTTAAGTAAATTGCCTTATTAAAGCCATACTTTTTATTGCTTTCATCCAATCCTAGTAAAGGATTTGGTGGGAGGAAAGGCTGCAACCAGAATATCTTTGTGAAAATTAGTTGTTTAGCCCATTATATCTTCTCAGCAAATATGAATATTCTATGTGCAGCTGGCACTGTGGAGTCTCTGGGGACACTGGGTGAATAGAACAGACAGAATCCCTGCTCTCATGAAGACTATCTCCTATCATAGGGGCCAGACAGAAAGCAGCTAATTGACATAAGTACATTTGACTACAATTCTGATTAGTGTTGTTTGTTTCTTCTGTGTTCCTAGGTCCCAGTTTCTCATCCAGTAGTTGAAAAATGACTGATGATAATTAATAGAACTGTAGTCTACATAATAATAAATTTCTCCCAGGCAATGTCCTTTTTATTTTTTATTAACAGTGTAAGTATCCTTGTTTATTCTATAGGCCACTAGAAATAAGAACATGAGTTTGCAAGCATGGGTAAAAACAAATAGACTGTGTGTCTTGAGTCCAGGATTTTTAGTGATAATGCTGCCAAATATTTATGGGAGTGTGGGGAATCTCCTGCTCTTCCTGAGCCTTGATTTCTTTGTATATAAAATAAAGGATGTTTTAATAGGTCTCTGAGGTCACTTCATGTACTGGAGTGTCTCTGAGTCTCTGATGGACTGAGTTGTGGGTTAACTGGGCTCTTAGGAAATGAGGCCAAGACCAGACCGGCCCCTGACTGTGTATGTTTCTTGCAGGAACACCATGCTGAGCCTTTGCCTTGAGAATGCAGAGCTGAAAGAGCAGATGGGAGAAGCTATGTCTGACGGATGGGAGATTGAGGAAGACAAGGAGAAGGGCGAGGCGTTGGTGGAGACTGTGGTTGCCAAAGGGGGTCTGAATGAGAACAGCCTTCAGGCTGAATTCAGAAAGGTCCAGGGAAAACTGAAGAATGCCCGTAATATCATCCGCCTCCTCAAAGAACAGCTGGTGCTGAGCAGCAAGGAAGGGACTAGTAAACTTAATCCTGAGCTCCTTGTGCAGCTGGCCAAGGAGATCAACAGAATGAGCACAGAGCTGGCTTACTCTCCTGGAAAGCACCAGTGCCGAGAAGAGGAGGGTGTGCCCACGAGGCCATGCCCCAGACCCCGGAGCCTTGACCTTGGGGCTGCCCTCACAGTGGATGCTCACCAGGTCAGTGTGGGGTTAGATGAAACGCCCTTGGAGAAAGGCTGGAAATGTCCGTTTTTACCTTGAACTGTTCTGCCCCGTGGGTCAGGAGGTACCATGGGAAGGGCACCTTTGCACCACAAGTAGTGGTGATAATGTTCCTTTAACATCCAGCCTTTCGAAAGGTTTCTTTTACAATATTATCTCATATTACATGAGTAATTAACTTTCATAAATATTTGAATGCTTAATTTTCCAGGCAAACATTAGGTACTGGAAACAGGCAATAAGACTTCATCTCTGCCCTTCAGATATTCAACATGGTGGGGAAAGATGGCACAAAACCAGATCATTTCCGTAGGATGCAATATAGAGCTACACGGGGCTTTAAGGCAGCCAGTCAGTGGTGTGTAATGACATCTCTTACCTATCACTGCTGTGTACTTCACATCTCAGCACAGGGGACTGCTCCTGAGCCTCAGAGGAACTGTCAGGATTCTCTAAGGGGAGGGGGCTGTGCTGCTGTTGCTGCTGCTAAGTCACTTCAGTCGTGTCCAACTCTGTGTGACCCCATAGATGGCAGCCCACCAGGCTCCCCCGTCCCTGGGATTCTCCAGGCAAGAACACTGGAGTGGGTTGCCATTTCCTTCTCCAATGCATGAAAGTGAAAAGTCAAAGTGAAGTCACTCAGTCATGTCTGACTCTTCGCGACCCCATAGACTGCAGCCTACTAGGCTCCTCCGCCCATGGGATTTTCCCAGCAAGAGTACTGGAGTGGGGTGCCATTGCCTGCTGGGGATTAAGAAAAATGGATTGCAGAGGACTGAGAGAACAACTGGGCAGGAATGCAGTGAGAGATGAGTGGAGGTTTCCACCCCTTCTCTTTTCAACCATGAACAAACATTTGCTGAGGGTTCCTCACAGACTCAGGTGGCCCTGTGCTGTGTGCTGTAGCAGCAGAGATAAATAAAACATCACCCCAGCTCTCCAGGTGCTCAGTCTGGAAAGCAAGTAGCTGCCAAGTGGAATGAGGAGTGTTAGACACATGGATGCAGTACACAGGGTTCGCAGGGTGCAGTGGCCACCACTGCCTGGGGAGGAGCTCAGATGGCCCTGACTCTGTGCGGGCTCTTTTCACAGCTGGGTAACCAGCCCCAGACCCATGATCCTGGGCCGCAGTCAGAATTTAGCCTCTCGGGATCCACCAAGCACCTGCGCTCCCAGTTGGCACAATGCAAACAACGCTATCAGGATCTTCAGGAGAAGCTGCTGATATCAGAAGCCATGTCTTTGCCCAGGCCAACCAGCTGGAGAAATACAGAGCCATGATTAGTAAGTCTTAAGTTCACCACCACCTGTCTTCTCCCTGAGAAGCTGATCCTTTGCAGGCTTCACTCTTCTTTCCCAGTCTCATGGCCAATTTAATCCTGACTATGACCTTAGCATTGTGGAAGTGGGTTGTTGTTGTTATTTATTCGCTAAATCGTGTCCAACTCTTTTACAACCCCGTGGATTGTAGCCTGCCAGGCTTTTCTGTCCTTGGGATTTCCCAGGCAAGAATACCGGAGTGTGTTGCCATTTCCTTCTCCAGGGGATCTCCCTGACCCAGGGCTCGAATCCACATCCCCTGCTTTGGCAGGTGGATTCTTCACTGAGCCACCAGGGAAGCCCATGGAAGTGGATACTTAACTTCAATTTGCAGATGGCAGAAACAAATAAATGAATAAAGCAAGTTTGCAGTGACAGCATAGGGAGGAAATGAGCTAACATCTAGCTTCACTGATTTCTGGTACAGTCAACAGACTGCCTTACCGCTCTCAACATATGTTGATTGTTTCTCTTCTGCTCCTCTTTGCACCACAGTAGACTCTTCAGAAATGTACCATTGTTGTTGGTCTAGAATCAGTGCTTTCTGGTAGAACTTCTGCAGTGACATAAATGTTCTGTATCTATGTCACATGTGGTTATGGAGAACATGAAATGTAGCTAATTCAATTTGGGGATTTAAAGTTTTATTTAATTTTTATCATTTAACATAAAACAGTCACATTTATAACACTTATAGAACAGTGCAGATCTTGGCGTCTTTGAAACTGAGTTAGTTCTGCTCCATTCAAGCATTCCCTGAGCCCCCATGAACAAAGCATTTGCTAGTTTCCCTGGGGCTTGTAGAGTTGATAGTATGCAGTGTCTGACTTAAACATGTCTGGTCCCAGGGAAGCCCAGGTTATCTGTAGGTAAGCTCACCAATGGGGAACAAGCTCACCTGGTGGAGAGAGGTCCTGCTGCCTGGAGCAGGTGTTTCTTTTCCACCTCAGGCCAAGGAAGCATCTATCCCACTCTGGGTCTGACCTTCCCTAGGGCCAGGGTGCGTGCTGCTGAGGATGAGAGTGTATGTGGGAAATTTAGATCCTCTGCAGCACGCCCTGTCTGTTCCCGAGCAGGTGGATCATTGGTGAAGCAGGACAGCAAGCAGGTGCAGGTGGACCTCCAGGACCTGGGCTATGAGACCTGCGGCCGAAGCGAGAACGAGGCTGAGCGGGAGGAGAGCACCAGCCCTGGTGAGAGCTTGGGTGAGGGGCTCGCCCTGCCCAACTGAGGGCAGCCTTTACATTAGGTGCTGCTGGCCAACCCTACATCTGATGCAGAGCAGGGCTGAGGGGTGCAGTAGGCTGAAGGGGACACAGGACAGAGGGGGACAGAAAGTTTGGAGAACTCATGCCCAAAATGAGGCTGAGTGTGAGTTTGAATTTCTACAATTAGTTTTCAACATGCTGCCTGTTTAAAAAACAATTTCAGCCTGAACTTAAAAAAAGTTCCATCCAACTGATTATTTCAGAAAAAATACTGTGTATGTGTTAGTCGCTCAGTTGTATCTGACTCTGTGACCTCATGGACTGTAGCCTGCCAGGCTCCTCTGTCCATGGAATTCTCCAGGCAAGAATACTGGAGTGGGTTGCCATTCCCTTCTCGAGAGGATCTTCCTAACCCAGAGATCAAACCCAGTCTCCTGCATTGCAGGCAGATTCTTTACCATCTAAACCACCAGAAAAAAAAAAAAAAAACACTAAAGTCCATTTATTAATGAGAAGATCAAATGAGCTTTGAGTGAGTCAGTGAAAGTTGCTCAGTCATGTCCAACTCCTTGCGACCCCATGGACTATACAGTCCATGGAATTCTCGAGGCCAGAATACTGGAATAGGTAGCCTTTCCCTTCTCCAGGAGATCTTCCCAACCCAGGGATAGAACCCAGGTCTCCCACGTTGCAGGCAGATTCTTTACCAGCTAAGCCACAAGGGAAGCCCAAGAATACTGGAGTGGGTAGCCTTCCCTTCTCCAGCGGATCTTCCTGACCCAGGAATGGAACCAGAGTCTCCTGCATTGCAGGCGGATACCAACTGAACTATCAGGGCGATATGCAAACTGAACATCTAAAAAAAGTGTTTTTCTGTTGTAAAAGCACTTTAGCTATAGGGACATCCACCAAATTGAAATTGAGGAGAAAAACACTGAGTAAAATAGGTGACCACACCTGACTTGCAGGGCTCTTGGAGGACAAGAAATACGGCATTTGGAGGCTAGCACAGTGCCAGTGCTGAATAAAGTACTGCTTTAACTTTTGTTCTAGTAATTATTGTCCTCAAGACCTTGAAGGGCATGGCCTCAGCAGCATGCCCAGCTTTACTCAGGAAGATGTCTTTGTCTTTTCTCAGAGTGTGAGGAGCACGACAGCCTCAGGGAAACGGTCTTGATGGAGGGGCTGTGCTCCAAGCAGGGACACCTGGGCTCCACAATGGCCAGCCCCCCTGGGAAGAAGCCCCCGGAGAGCCAACTAGGGAAGCAGGAGGAGCTCCGGGCATTCGGAAAGTCAGAAGACATCTCTGTCCTACGTAAGGACATCAAAGATCTAAAGGCCCAGCTGCAAAACGCCAACAAGGTCATTCAGAACCTGAAGAGCCGGGTTCGGTCCCTCTCAGTTACAAGCGATTACTCATCTAGTCTGGAGAGACCCCGAAAGCTGAAGGCCGTTGGTACCCTAGAGGGATCCTCACCGCACAGTGTCACTGATGAGGACGAGGGGTGGCTGTCTGATGGCACTGGGGCTTTCTACCCTCCAGGGCTTCAGGCTAAAAAGGATCTGGAGAGTCTGATCCAGAGGGTGTCCCAGCTAGAAGCCCAGCTCCCAAAAACTGGGACGGAAGGGAAGCTGGCCGAGGAGCTGAGATCTGCCTCGTGGCCTGGGTAAGGAGGGTGCTCTGTGGATCATTGCTTGATTGAAGATGTCTAAGTTTATGTGTGAAATAGAGAAGCCCAGGCAGGTAGAGGAGAGAACCCACTGGGGCAGTCAGAAGGACCTATTTCAATGGTAGCCCTGGGTGTTAAGAAGGACACATGACCCCTGCTGGGAGATACCAGGTCCCTGGGATTTCCTCTTAGGAATGTCTTCATACTGACAGAACATACAAGTAGTAAAACTGGAGGCAGACTTCCTGGGTTTGAATCCTAGCTCCAGTACTTACAGTCTGTGCAAGCCTCCTTAGTCTTCCTGAGCCTGTTTCTTTATCTATTACATGAGGAAAATAAGAAAACCTATCTCAAAGGGTGGTTATTAGGTTTAAATGAATTAATACAAGTATTTATAATAATGCCTAGCACATATTTAAAGCTCTCAACCCTATTTGCCATAATTATTATTGTTATTGATACTTTGTGTTGAAAAACACTGGACTAGATGTCCATCCCGGTATCCAGGTTATCTATGCTGAGTAACAGACTACCTCAAAGTAGGAGATTCAAACAGTAGTTTATGTGGATTGGCTGGGCTTCGTAGGGGTAGCTCTCACCTGGGGTCTCTCACGCCATCAGATGATGGCTGGGCTGGAGTCACTGAGATGTCTGGCTAGACATGGCTTCTTCATCCACGTGTCTGGTGATCCAGTGCTCCCTGGCTTCTTTCTTTCTGCACGTGGCTTCCTATCTTCCGGGGCCTTTTCTCCTGGCCTGGGCCTCTCGTAGTGGTGGTCTCAGGGTAGTTTCACTTCAGCATGGTAGCTGGCTTCCAAGAGTCAGGAAGTAAAAGTTGCTCGGTGAATTAAGAGTGATTCCTGGACTTGGCGCAGTGTCACAGAGCCCACACAGATTTGAGGAGGTAGAGAATGATTTCTACCTAATGATGAAAGAGGGCCACAGCCACACTGTAGCCAAGCATGTGGAACGGGAGCTTGAGTAATGGCCATCTTTGCAAAATACAGTCTGCTGTGATATAGATGGTCTTTGAAGTAGAAGACATGAAAGGACTTATTTGGATTTTTAGTATTTATTGAGTATCTACTCAATAAATATATTTAGCATTTATTATCAACTGTAAGTCTCACTATATTGGTGCTGTAAGGGAAGTAAAATATAGCATGGTATTTACCCCCACAGAACTTATTTTTCACTTTTGGCACATGACCAATGTATATTAAACAGTGGAGGAATGATGGTGTACCATGTTGTTTGATGCAAGTTTGTCAGAACAGAATTTACTCTTAAACACATCCTTTGGTTTTGGTGCCAGAATTCAGCGTAAACTGAGGAATTCTTAGAGGTGCTTTTACAGAAATCTCTACAGAAGCCTCCATAGCTTAATTTTCCATTCTTACTCTTTCCTCTTCTTTCATTCATTAGGAAATATGATTCCCTGATTCAGGACCAGGCCCGAGAACTGTCCTACCTACGTCAGAAAATACGGGAAGGGAGAGGTATCTGTTATCTTCTCACCCAGCACTCGAAAGACACGGTAAAGTCTTTCGAGGACCTGCTAAGGAGCAACGACATTGACTACTACCTGGGGCAGAGCTTCCGGGAGCACCTCGCCCAGGGCAGCCAGCTGACGGAAAGGCTCACCAGCAAGCTCAGCACCAGTAAGTTGGCCTCATGGCTCTGGGACCATCTCAGTGGCTCCTGGAGCCCAGCCCCAGGTGGCCGCCTCACCTCCATCACAGCTGTTGATCCAAGTCCTGCTTCTGCTTCATTCCTGGGGGCCGTTATGGGATCAGGATTGGCCGCACAGAGGAGGAACCACAGGGTCGGAGAGGCCGTGATTACAACTGTAGAAATGTCATCATTTATGGAATGTGCCCTTTGGGAAAGGAGGCTGAGTTCATCCACTGTTGGGGAAGAAAGGGAGGAGGGATGGGAGGACTTCATGGCAATAAAAAGAGCCCTGAATTGAGAACTGCAGGACACAAGCTCTAGCCTGATGCTACCATTCAGTCTCTGTGGGCCAATGACTTACCTTTTGACATTTCTTGTTTCTTCTCCTATTGCCCAGCATCACACATGAATATAATTCAAATAGAGATAAAGGACAGCACCATGCCCACTTGAACATGGGCCCTGAACATCACAGACATAGGCTAGGAATATTGGTCACGGTTAGAGTCTTTTACTTAGAATTTCCTGGGAGCACCCAAGGGGGCACAGCAGGATCAGTTTTGGGGGCCAACCAGCCCACACCCGAGTGGCAGGTGCAGAGGTGGGACAGGGCTGTTGGTCACTTCCTCAAAGCAGAAGCAGGTTCTATGTGAAAGCTATGAGGCGACACAGAGCTCTCACCTGGGAGTCGTTCTGTGGCAGGCTTGGAGCCTGGTATGTTATGGAGGGAATCTGGCCAAGTGCCTTTTGAACTTTTTTTGCATTGATTTGGGGCAGAGGCAGTCATGATGGTGACCGCCAGGCCAGGGAAGTTCTGCCTGGTGAACTCTGGAGATCCTGCAGGTCTGTTCTCTAAAGATGTAGCCTGAGGTCTCCCAGATTAATTCTTCCACATGTCCTGACCACACATAGAGTGGTCACTATTTTGCACTCGAATAGGCTCTTGCACTTGTAATGTGTAAAGCGAGACCTGTTTAATTTCTTACTGTTTCTTTCTGAATTTGGTTTACAGAGGATCATAAAAGTGAGAAAGATCAAGCTGGACTCGAGCCACTGGCTCTGAGGTAATTCAAATAGAATCTGGTAAAGTAATTGGGAACAAGGCCTAAGGGGTCAAGGAGGGCTGCAGCTTCACAAGTCGGAAGTGGGGAGGTGGGTATGGGAAATACTGATTTTTTTCTTTTTTGGGAAATACTGATTGTAATGAATTCATTTGTTCATGAAACACCTTCCTGTGCTTTTTAGCCTAATTCTTTACACTCTTTTGATAGAATTCTGTTGATTTCTATTTGTATAATGATTCTCCAGGCTTAGTAACCTAGAGTCAGTCTAACCTAAAGGTAAACTTGCCAGATTTCAAGGGTCCTTGGCACCCCAAGGATCTCCTTTGCTCCCCGACTCTGTGTGTTTAAACACATGGTGTGCTTTTTGCCAAGTTGGCTTACCCCCAAGTTGAGTTAGCAGCTAGTTTAGTGGCCACACAGTTTCCTTGGGAAAAAAGAATTGTATTACAGTTCCTAATAAAATTCCTCAATGTTGCAGATCTTGGGAGGCTACAGTGCCTTGGAAACCAGTTTCCAATGAATCACTGCAAATTTTCTTATTATGTGCAATAAAGTTCAGGCTCAGAGTTCTTTGTAGTTACTAGTTCAAATCCCTCTGTGTCATGAGTATGCTTTAGACCACTCAGTGCTCCTCAAAATATCTGCAGTGAAGGACAAAGGATTTTGTTTTTCTCTCTAATCTATCATAGACACACACATGGTCTGTACCTTAATCAACCAGATGATTCTACTTACATACTCTCAGATGTTGTGAGAATGCCACACTGTTTCTCAGTGCTCACTGTCCATTTCTGAACTTATGTTGTTGGAGACCGGGAACCAGCAGTTCTCGGACTCCAGCTGTCCTGGGGACCACGCTTGGCACAGCAGTGCCTTAGAGGGCTGGCGGAGCTCCTGTGAGTCCTCAGTGTATCGTGTGGCCAGTGCACTGGGCACCTCTTGCTCCCCCTCCCTGTGCACCTGGCCTCCTTCTCACTCCTAAACCAGAGATATGGGTAATTTCATTTATTCTTTGCAGGCACAGTCCCCTTGACTTATGTAGTTTTCCTCATAAGGACAAGCTCATCCAGTGATTCTGGCTTCCCCTGTTGTCCTCCTTCACCCCACTAGGCTTAGCAGGGAGCTGCAGGAGAAGGAGAAAGTGATTGAAGTCCTGCAGGCCAAGCTGGACGCCCGCTCCCTCACGCCGTGCAGCAGCCATGCCCTGTCTGACTCTCAGCGCTCTCCCAGCAGCTCCTCCTTCTTGTCTGATGAGCTGGAAGCCTGCTCTGACATGGACATCGCCAGCGAGTACACACACTTTGAAGAGAAGAAAGCTTCACCTGGTCACTCAGGTAGCCTCCACTTTCTGAGTGGAACCACCTCTTTCTAGGCTGAGAGGAGACTTCTCCATCCAGGCTTTATAGATACACCTTGGCCTGTGTCAGGCTGAACCATGCCAAACATAGGCCCCAGGGGTCAGGACCTTTGCTTTGCTCCTGACTCTACGAGTTGAGCCTGTTACTGGGCCTCCATTTTCACCTGGATGCTGTTGGACCAGGCAAACCACAGTAGGAAGAGGGAGAAGAGGATGGAGACTATTGCTTCTCACTGCCTCATGGGCACACGATCTGTCTGACTGGTCTCCTTTAAGATGGGATGTCTTATCCCTCCAGCCAGCTGCAGCTCCTGAACCCCTGAGTTTCCTTGGGTGTCCACACATGCTGCTGCACTTGCCTGGTATTTTTGGAGGTGCCTTTGTCTTGATTCCCGGCTCTGAGCCCCACTGTTACCTCTCAGGTGGCTTTTCTCACTGAAGGAGCAATCTGCAAGTAAGGAATGAAAGCTGCTCACAGTGCTTGTGCTTGGTGCTTTCCCTGAAAACAAAGCTCTGCCCTGGTTAAACTGTAAGATCAGATTCCAGTTCTTTGTAGAATACCAAACATGTTCTTTCATTCATGGGTTTTGTAGATTCCATCCATCATTCGAGTCATTCTGCTGTACTGTCTTCCAAACCATCAGCAACCAGTTCATCTCAGGGGGTTAAGGCCGAACCCAGCAGCAACCCCATCAGCTTCCCAGCTCCCCAGAATCCCCCCAACGAGGCCAGCCAGGCCCATCCAGGTATGCACTAGCCAATGGGGCAGGGGCCTCATCTCCTCTCACTCAGCTTTGACTTTTCTTCAGGGACAAGAAAAGCATCATTAGGAGCTTAGATATATTGAATCCTAGACAAAAATCAAGAGACCATTTAAATTCACTAATAGGGTCTGACTGGTCTTTAACTACTGTAGAAAAATAAATAATCCCACATCAGACTTTGATCTGCATGCCAATTTTGACCAGTCATTGGCTAATCATTTTAAAAGAATCATCCTCATTTCTTTCTCTCATTTCACCCTGGGAATCAAAGAGGCAAAATGTTTCTCTCAGGATTATTGTAGACAGAGAGCAAAAAGAAATTTCCATCTGCTGCTCTCTTGTATGTTTTCCCCACTTATCTGCAGAGGAGCCTCTGTAGTTGGTGGGGCTATTTCCTTCATAGTTGAGGATGCTTCAGTATCCTTAGAAGGGACTCTGTTCACATTACATTATCTTTCATGTCTTTATGAATGGGTTGTTGGTCCTTGATATATATATATAGTGTGTATCTTGGACAGACAGAGTTGTATATTTCATTTACCTGCCTCAAGTTAGTTACCAGGGGGTGTATTATCCAATCACAGCTCCACACTAGCAATAGCACAGAATAGGCAAACCTTATTTTCACCTGCTGCCCCCCAACAAGACGGGCTGGCTGCCTGCCTTCAGTGTGGTTGTGATGAGACTGCATTCAGTAGAGATGCCTACAGAAGAACAACACTTTTCTTCTGCTGTACTTGTCTCTCTTGAGAGCAAGTCAACCAAATCTTAAGGAAAAGAGTGTGTCCAACTCTTTTGGGACTCAAAGTTTCTGGGCCAAAATTTCCAGCTAAACCAGGAAATCATGGGGAAAAACCATTCGCCAAGCACTGTAGACATCTCTGTGAATACTTTGGGATTAAAAACAGCAGAACGTCGAAGGTTTTAGAATCAGAATGCTTCCCTGAAGGAGGCCTGGGCTGTGTCACTTGGTAATTCAGGGGTCTTGTACTGCTCTGATACTATGTCAGCATCCTGGGATAAGGGATGTTTTTCAGAATGTGATCACTGTCTTCAGTGTGAAACAGTCTCCACAAGTCTAGACGTCTTGGTTTCTGCTCCCTCTGTGGACTACATGCCCTTCAACTGTTTTTAGGAAAAGGAGAGAGATTCAACCATCAGAGCTTCCCAGGCTTCCTGAAGTCTACAGATGGGCTGCATAATGATCACCTGTGAAGTTTTTTCTTTTAAAATACTTTCTGCCAGAGTTTATGATTCAGTAGGTTTGCATCAAGGACAGAAGAATCCACATATGTTAAGCATTTTTGTTAAACTATCTGAATGTCCAGACAGATTTGCATGCCACTGTGTCTAAGTCAGTTTGCCAAGGCTTTTATTTTCCTTTAGTGAATGAGCAGAGTGATTTGGGATTCTTGTTTGTTTCCATCAGCCTTGAATTTCATGCATTAGTCATGCCAGCATCCCTACTCTCCTAGTCTACTCCTGCCCTCCTCAGGGTGAGTCCTGTTGCTTTCAGGAGTTCTAGGTGTAGAGGAGTCTTGTCATGGGGGCCAGGACTGGCCCATGCTGGCAGCAGCACCCCAGGGCTCCTGAGAGCATTCAGGCAGAGCCATCCTGACTTGCCATGCCCAGGTGGCTAGGATGGGGCTCTCACAGCTGCCTGGGCTATGGTAATGCTACCTTGCCTTTTTATAACCAATTGTTTTTAAGATGAGCATAGAATGTGAATGCAGGATAGCCCTGGCAGGGGAGAAGAAGGAGGGAGTGAGATAGGTCAGCCTCTTGGGTAGCTATGCTCCCTCTTGGCCATCTTAGTCATCACCACATTGAATGACAGACACTCCCCAAGGAGACACCTGGTCAGGAAATAGTTTCACTTTCTTTTCACCCATTCTTTTCTCTCTCTTTCGGTCTAATGACTTATGTCCTTTCTCCCTAACTTTCTGTTTCTAGGCCTTCATTTCCAATCCATACCCACGCTGGTTAGCGTTCCCCAGGCACCACTGCCCTCAGCTCCACCCAGCTTCCTGCCTTTCAGCTCTGCTGGCCCTCCCCTCCCTGGCTGCTGTGAGACACCCATGGTCTCCTTGGCAGAGGCTCAGCAGGAGCTGCAGATGCTGCGGAAGCAGTTAGGAGAAAGTGAGCACTTTCTGCTGCATTTGTGTGCTTGCGAATGGTGGACCCACACTGTGTGTCTCTGCATGGCTTTGGCTGGATGGCAGAGTTTTAAAAATAACACAGGGGTACACGCTATTAGTGGACGACTGAGGGAGAGCTGCGCTTGCTGTTTTGGGAAATATATTTGCTGTTATCTTTCTCGTGTGTGTTTCATCAGTTAGTAGGTAACTAACGATCTTCCTATGTGAAATAAGAAAAGAATTTCACATGATGAAGTTGCCCCTAGTAGTGCTTTAAAAAAAACTAGAAAGCAATTTTAAATTACTTTGTAACCATGGTCTGTGCCTGTAAAGAAGAGCTTGGATGGGCCAGAGATTGATGCTCACCATACAGAGAGCGTCCAGTGATCTAAGACCACAGCTGAGAATGTGTACAGCTTGAGCCCCATTTAGACTGCATTAGTATCCCTGAAATTGGATACACTGTCTACTCTAACATTAGTTTGATTTCCAGCTAGACTGAGATCATTTTTAAGGAGAGTCTGCACATGTTCTTTCCAGCAGGCAGTGAGGTCTAAGAGGCTACCTTCTGCTACCAGTGTTACATGGGTATAGCAATCTAAGTACCTACCAACGTGAACATGGCCTTACCTTGTGTGACAAAGCCAGGGCAGAGAACTAAAACTCAGAGAGTGAGGTTACTTGATCAAGGTCGCTAGTAAGGGGGAGAAATGGCCTTGAATTTGGATCTTCTGCTCCTGGTTCCATGTTTCCATTATACATCTAGAATGGTTTTGTTACAGTCCTGCTGAGAGCACAGGCTGAGCTCAGCTCAACAATGCTGGAGGCCCCTTGCAAAAGTCTTTTCTCTTTAGCGATGATAGGAAGGTGCTGTTCTCTCTGAACTAGAACTTGCTACCATGCTACCATAGCAGATCTGGAACCAACAATTGATGGATAACAAATCTGTTCCATGCCAAAAGGCAAGAGTGTTCACTAGACTACTTTTCTTTTCCTCACTTCCTTTTCCTTCACCTTTCTACATTGTCACATTGTCTTTGCCCAAAGGGAAAGACAGGAAGAAGAACACTGTGCATGAAATGGTCTGCTGATTCGAGTTGAACTGGAGTCACAACCAGTCTGTTCCATGGGCCAGATTTTGGATGGTCCAGCCTTGGCGAGAAAGGCTGTAGCCCTTTCTTTGCCTTGTTAAGCACCATCCTCTCCAAAGAGCTCATCAGCCCTCCTCCTTTGCTTTAAACCAAGCTTCTGAGTGGATAGCGGTGCATGGCAGCTTCTCAGGTCCCATGGAACTAAAATCTTGTGCAAGTACCTGTCTGGTGTTTTTGCATGGTTTAGAGCATGTGCTCTGTATTGTGTGTCTGGGGAGACTGGACCGTGAGACTACTGATCCCTGTTACTGATAGATTTGAAGCCTCCTACGATCTTGGTGAGAAAGTAAGCTGAGTGTCAGCAACCACTGATTTCCCCCTTTGCCTTGTGTGGGGTTGGGTTGAAAGAGGTGTGGACTAGGTAGGGAGACACGTCTCTTTTAAATCCTAGACTGTAATTTTGATGCTTACACTTTTCATCCTCCTCCTTAGTTTCTAGTGATCCTAATGAATATCTAGTATTTTTCAAATTGGGGAAGGGGAGATACTTGACAATACTTCTCAAACTTTCCTGCCTATCAGAAGCAGCTAGGACGATTTTAAAACATTCAGTACACAGGCTGTACCACATACCAATTAAGGTCAAATCTCTGGGGAACCAGGCACCAGTACTTGCTTTTACATTGTCTCGGATGATTCCAGAATATAGCCAAATTTGAGAACAGTTATAAATAAAGATCAAAATGGACAACTGCCAACTACATTAATCCCTCAAAGGGGGTTGGCTTTGTTGGAAGAAACCAGGACCTCACTCCTCACTCCTATTTCTTAGGCAGAGCTACCTGTTTACTCTGCTCCTCGTGTCAATAATCCCTGGAAGAAAACAGTCTTCTGAATGTGGATATCCTGAACTATAGCCGGTTCACTTCTTTCCCTCTCTCACCCAGCTGGGATTATTTTTAAATAGAAGCGGAGATGATGGGAAGGCCCATGATTTCACAGGATCTATGAAGGCATCAGCCTATGAAATGAAAGGCCCTACCTCCCCCATGGGAGAGTGTTCGTGACTCTTCAGATGCAAGTGATGATATTTCAGTTCCTTGAATCGTGTTGAGTAAGATTCAGATCACCCCTTACCTTATACAGAACCTCCGCCAACCTCAACAAAGAGTTCAGTCTGGAGTGACTGGGGCCACCATTCTAGCTGGATTTATGCCCCTTTCTCTTTTGACAACCCCAAAGGAAAACTGGGAAAACTGGTGAGTGACACACTCACTTTAGCTTCCGGAACAGCAAGTACTCACAGGAACACAAATATTGCTGTTCACAGGTGTGCTCAGTGCTATGGCCCGTCACACTCTTAACCCCTGACTTTCCCAGGGGTTCTACCCAGGAACTTCCCTGGACTCTATCATGAGGTAATATCATAGGAGCCAGGATTAGGGCCACAGGACTTTCCTTTTGTGCACATGGCTGACTTTATGATGCTTCATCCACACTCTAGCTCTTGTATCTCATGCTAGCGAATACAAGGCATTAGAGTTGTAGCTTCTGGGGTGTCTTCATCTCAATGGTATTCCGCAGCCAACTGGGACCTCAGCCTGTGTGTCCCTTCAGTGTCTGTTCATCTCAGTCACACGTTTCCTGGCTGATCCTTGTGTTCTGCTACTGCTTCTCACTCGTGTTTCCTTCTGCCCAGGTGTCACCAGTGTTCATCCTGCTTCCCCAGCCACATTGCCAACCAACCATACAGAAGCCAGATCTTCCCACTACCTCAACCCTACCCAGCCCCTCTGTCCTCTGAGGAGCACCACGGAACTGGGCAGAAACCTGGAGCCTGGGTACCTGGGAAGTAGTGGCCAGTGGGACATGATGCAGCCTCAGAAAGGGAGCATATCTGGGGACCTATCCTCAGGCTCCTCCATGTACCAGCTTAACTCCAAACCTACAGGTAAATACAAAGCCGAGCAGGTCAATTGTTTCTCTAAACCATATGAAACCCCTTACATTTACCAGTTACCCTGGTAACTGTACATGAACACTTACAACTCCCTTACCTGCACCCCTATACGGGAAGAGGCCCATGGGGCTTGCTTAGCACCAGCTGTCCTGTGTTTGAAATCAAATTACTCTTTTTTTAGGGTGAAAGTGCTGGGTTATTTAATTTTAAACCTTTTTTTTTGCATTGGGGTATAGCCAATTAACAATGTTGTGATAGTTTCAGATGAACAGCAAAGGACTCAGTGATACATACACACGTACCCATTCTCCCTCAAACTCCCCTCCCATCCAGGCTGCCACATAATATGAACAGAGTTCTGTGTGCTATATAGTAGGTCCTTGTTGGTTATCCATTTTAAATATAGCAGTGTGTACATGTCCATCCCAAATGCCCTAACTATCTCTTTCCCCCAGCCTTCTCCCTGGCAACCATAAGTTTGTTGTCTAAGTTTGTGAGTCTCTTTCTGTTTTATAAGTAAGTTCATTTGTATAATTTCTTCTTAGAATCCACATATAAGGGATGTCATATGATATTTCTCCTTCTCTGACTTCACTCAGTATGACAATCTCTAAGTCCATTCAAGTTGCTGCAATGGCATTATTTCATTATTTTTTATGGCTGAGTAACTTTCACTTTTTACTTTCATGCATTGGAGAAGGAAATGGCAACACACTCCAGTGTTCTTGCCTGGAGAATCCCAGGGACGGCAGAGCCTGGTGGGCTGCCGTCTCTGGGGTCGCGCGGTTGGACACAACTGAAGCGACTTAGCAGCAGCAGCAGCAGCAGCAATATTCCATTGTGTGTGTGTGTCTGTGTGTATACATCTTGGTGGAGCCAATTCACTCTTTAAACAAAGTCACCTGAGCTCCCATATGCCCATGAGAGAGGACAGTGATGTTTAGGGATCTTGCTGAGAGGCCACTGGCAGAGCCCCCCTAGTGGGCCCCACTAGTAGGCAGGATGCTCATCTCCACCTCCTCCTGTCCTCCTGGGTGGCTGCAGGGGCTGACCTGCTAGAGGAGCATCTTGGTGAAATACGGAATCTGCGCCAGCGCCTGGAGGAGTCCATCTGCATTAATGACCGCCTGCGGGAGCAGCTGGAACACAGGCTCAGCTCCACTGCCCGTGAAAGCGGTAGGAGAGGCCCAGGGCCTCCTATTTCCGGTCTAATTGGGGAGAATCTGAAGGTTGCCCTAGAGAAGAGAGTCACAGATGTCAAAGCACTGTGGCCTGCTTTCCTCCACTTGCTCCTTATAGCAGCAAGGCAGGAGCAAGGACCATTCCCCTCCCTTTGTTGCTATATCTGAGCTGAGAGAGTAACTCTCCTCACTGCAGATCTAACCAGATCTGGTCCCCAGAATCCTCTGGCTTCTTGTTTACCCTAAAGCTGCTCATTTGCTGCCTGCTGACTTCTGTGCCCTGGTTCTGTGATTGGCATGTGGTGGAGCCAGGTCTGCAAGGCCTCCCCCAGCCACTGACTGAGGTGGTCTTCCTGCCCACACTCTCCCCCAGGCTGCTGACACTAGGAGGCCAGCCTGTCCAAACACCCTTGACCTGTCCACACTGCAGCAGGAGCAGCTATTTAGGGAATCGAGCCTCCTGAACAGCTCACCCAGGGCACATGAAATGCATTCAAAGAACTCATGCAGAGGAGCCACAGGAAAGCCAGGCATTCAGCCCAGCAGACTTTGTCCCACCAGGACACGAGTCCTCGGGGTTTTCTGCTGGGTTGGGACAATGTCTTTGGAGACAGAGAATGAGCAGAGATCCTCTCTTACACAAATGTGTAACTTACCTGCTTGCACTTCCCTGGACAGGCTCAACCTCTAACTTCTACAGTCCGAGCCTGGAGTCCACACCTCAGCTCTCCAATGAGAACAGAGTCCTTAGGGAAGAAAACCACAGGCTTCAGGCTCAGCTCAGTCATGTTTCCAGAGGTGAGTGCCAAAAGCCACAAACTGTGGTCAGTGTTGTATCCCTTTCTTCCCTGGCCACACCCATCACCAACTGGAGAAGCAAAGAGAGAAGGTGGAGAGAACAGAGCTACTCAGACCCACCAACATCAAACTCCCATAGCTTTTCTCACTCTAGAAAGGGTTATTTCCTGACAGTGCTCAGCCATGGGCCTTCAGATGCCTAGGCTCCAGGGAGGAGGAGCTTTAGGAAATCCACTTCTGTGCAACCCACTTGCAGTAATTCAGTCATTAGCTATCAAACTGGACACCAGTCAGTGCCTGTCCTACCTCCCCACAACTCACAGCTAGTTTAAATCCAGGAAAGGAGGAGCAGGAGGCCTATACACCCTCTCAGGCTCTTCCAAGACCTCTCTGAAGCTCCCTGTGTCCCTCTCGTGCTGATATGCTATCCCCGTGTCTCCTCTCCATCTCCCTCCTTATACACTCAGGGCTCCTCTTTGGTCCCTGCTCCTCATGACTGTGTCTGGAGGTGCTAGAAAAACATCTTCCAGAGCTTTCTCAACACTATTGAATGGGCATCCATGTGTAGGCATCATTTCCTTTGGGGCCTGGGCAGGGTCGGGGGTGGTGGTGGAGGGCGGTGACCTTAGTGTTAATTGAGTTAATGAAATCAATGTATTTTCAGTCATAAGTTATTTTTATTTATAAATATTTATTGAATAGCCAAATAGACAAAGAATAGTGGCTAAGAGGATTAAGCCCAGAATGAAATAATGCTTGCAGGAAAGGAAAAAGACATTAAGAGAGGTTTCTACATAAGCCTCTTGATCCTTGGCAAAACTCACGAGTGGATTATTGCATAGAGGGTATGTGAGTACTTAGAAAATAGAGTCAGGAAGCAGAGTGTGTTCCCTAAAACCAAGGCGGGCCATACTGAATCACAGCAGTAGCCTCTTTCTGCAGAGAAAGAGGCTCCCACTCCTTGGAGCGTGTGGATGTAACAGCAGACACTGGCTTTGCCTCCCTGGCAGCATAAACTGGCCTTCCTTTCACCTTAGTTCTGTTTGTCGGGATGGATGTGCTTGGGCTTATCTTCCTGCTGACCTTTGACCCTACAATATAAGTACTCCTGTGTCCTACTTACCAGAGCACTCCCAGGAAACAGAATGCCTGAGGGAGGCTCTGCTGACCTCTCGATCCCGCCTTCAAGAGCTGGAAATGGAGCTGGAGCACCAAAAGGTAGACCGGCAGCAGTTACTGGAAGACCTGAAGGAGAAGCAGCAGGAGATCTTGCATTTCCAGGAGGAACGACTGTCTCTCCAGGAGAAAGACTCCAGGTTAGAGGGAGCCCAATGAAGATGGCCCCATTTTCAGATTTAGAAAAAGGATATTGGCAAGTCAGTGAAAGGTCCTTTTTGGAAACCTCGATATCCCCTCTGCTATTTCAGATTTATGGGTAACTTTGAATAGAAGGAATGACTTCTCTAGGAATGACTTTTTCACTCCAAAGTTGAGAGAGTAAAACCTTCTTATGTAAGGCTTCAGCTTATCAGATTCTGAAGAAAGTACTTCCAGTGAGTTTTAGGATATAAGTCCCATCATCACCTAGGAGGTCTACACCAGCCTTGGTGCTGCTTCCCAGCATAAACCCTGTAACTGCTGGACAACAAGACAAGACACGGTGGGGCGGTAAGAACACCAGGGAGTATGTCCCAGGTGTGATAGCTAACAGCACAGTTCTAAGCAAAGGGACTTTTCTGAGCCTCTCTCGCCACATCTGTAAAATAAAGGCAGTGGTCTTCATGATACCTCAGTTGACATCTAGGGCAAAAATTCTAAGATGCAAAAGTTGGCTCAGAGCCTCTTGCCCTAATAGCAATCCACTTGCTCAGTGGACTCTTGCTTCTCCCTTGCCAGGTTGCAGCATAAGCTGGCCCTCCTGCAGCAACAGTGCGAACAGAAACAGCAGCTTTTCCAGTCCCTCCAGTCAGAGCTACAGATCTATGAGGCACTTTACGGTGACTCCAAGAAGGGGCTGAAAGGTATGTTTTCCCTTCTGCCCCACCCTGTGAGCTTTTTGTTCTTGCTAAAGCTTCCAGTGAAGTCTTTACCTTGGGAGTTCTGGAAATCTTGGAACTTACTTTGTTCTATCTGAGAAAAAGCCTCAGTCACTGAGGATCTCAGTAAGAAGTGGGGAGCACTCACACACAAAGCCCGGATGCTGGTGACAAGAGCAAGATTCAGCCTACAGATCCTTAAAAATAGGCTGCAAGAGTCAAACCACCTACCTGGATGGTCTGAGACAAGTTAATCAAAGTCCAGATTATACAGTGATTTTGAAAAAATGCAAAGAACCATTCTGGTGGTGTTATCATTTGAAAACTTCTCAGATGTGAATTCTGATCACCACACAGCGATTGTTGCAGACAACCAGCTCCCATGCTGACCTTTCCCCAAGTGAGAAAAAAGTTTTCTTTAAAGACATTTTTATTCTGGGTATAATTAATTTATCAGAAAAATAATTTGCAGATATTTCTCTAAGTCCTTTTAGTGTCTTTGAAAGGCAGCACTTTTTAGATTTTATTGAACATCAATTTTTTTCTTTTATTATTCATGCTTTTCTTTATGTCCTAGTGAAGAAAGCTTTGTCTATCTCAAGATCATGAAGATTTTCTTGTATTTTTCTTTTTGAAGTTTTATAGTTTTTGCTTTTATGTTTAGGCCTGTGTTTCATTTTGAATTAATTTTGTGTATGATGTGAGAAAAAGGTTAAAGTTCTTTTTTCCCCATATTGATATCCAGTTTTTTCAGCACCATTTGTTACAAAGAATGTCCTTTTCCCATTTAATTGCCTTGGCAGCTTTGTTGACAATCAACTGACCATAACTTCTGTTAGTAATACTTTATAATTTTTGGTATATTCATCTTTCATATTTTAATTTTTACATAAATATTTCTCATGCATGGGATAACACTTTCATTTCAACTGCCTAGTAATTTTTTTGCTAGGATATAGAAACACAGTTGATTTTTCATCACCACAACTATCCTCAAATTGCTTGGCATCTCCATTGAAAAATAACTGCCAAGGCAAAAAAGTCACTTGCCAATATATGTGAGTCTGTTTCTGAATTCTTCACTCTGTTCCATTAATCAATATGTCCATTCTTCCGCCAATAACAAGCTGTCTTCATTGTTAGAGTTTTATAGTAAAATCTGAATTTGTTTGGGTAAGTCTTCACACTTTGTTCTTTTTCTCTTTTAAAATTAAAAAAATATTGGAGTATATTCTATACACAATGCGTTAGTTTCAGGTGTACAGAAAATTGATATAGTTAGACATATAACCATTCATTTTCAGAATCTTTTCCCATATAGGTTATTACAGAGGATGTTTATGTTAATACCAGCCTCCTAATTTATCCCTCCCCCACCTTTCCCTTCTGGTAACCAGAAGTTTGTTTTCTAAGTCTGTGAGTCAGTTTCTGCTTTGTAAATAAGTTCACTTGTATTCATTTTTTAAGATCCCATATATAAGTGATACTATATTTATGTTTTTCTGTCTGATTGTCTTCACATAGTATGATATCTCTAGGTCCACCCATGTTGCTGCACATGGCATTATTTCATTCTTTTTTATGGCTAAGTAATAGCCCATTGTATACATGCACCATATCTTTAATCATTCATTTGCCAATGGACATTTAGGTTGCTTCCATGTCTTGGCTATTGTAAGCAGTACCGCTGTGAACACTGGGGCACAAGTATCTTTTCCAAGCATGGTTTTATTCAGATACATGCTCAGGAGTGGGATTGGTGGATCATATGGTAGCTCTATTTTTAGTTTTTTAAGGAACCTCCATACTGTTCTCCCTATGGCTACACTGAATTCCCACCAACAGGATAGGAAGGTTCCCTTTTCTCCACAACCAATCTAGCGTTTATTACTTGAAGATATTTTGATGATGGCCATTCTGCCAGTATAAGGTAATACCCCATTGTAGTTTTGATTTGCATTTCTTTAATAATTAGTCATGTTAAGCATCTTTTCATGTGGTTTTTGACCATCTGAAAATCTGAAATGTCCTCTTTGGAGAATGTCTATTTAGATCTTCTGCCTATTCTTTGATTGGGTTATTTGTTTCTTTGACACTGAGCTGCATCAGCTATTTGTAAAATTTGGAGGTTAATACCTTGTCAATCAATTGATTGCAAATATTTTCTCCCATGCTGTGGTTGTCTTTTCATTTTGTTGATGGTTTCCTTTGCTGTGCAAAAGCTTGTTAAGTTTAATTAAGTCTCATTTGTTTATTTTGGTTTTCATTTCTTTAATCTAGGAGGTGGATCCAAAAAGAACTTGATGAGACTTATGTCAAGGGGTGTTCTGCTTAGGTTTCCCTCTAAGAGTTTTATAGTATCCAGCCTTACATTTAGATCTTTAACCCATTTTGGTTTGTTTTTATTTATGGTGTTAGAGATGTTCTCATTTCATTCATTTACATGGTCCAGTTTTCCCAGCACCACTTATTGAAGAGACTACCTTCTATACATTATAGAGTTTTGCTTCCTTTGTTGTTGATTAATTAATCATGGGTGCAGGGGTTTATTTCTGGGATTTCTAGCCTGTTCTATTGATCTGTCTTTGTGCCAGTACCATACTGCTTTGAAATCAGAAACCTGATTCCACCAGCTTCATTTTGCTTTGTCAAGATTGCTTTGGCTATTTGGGGTCTTTTGTATTTCCATACAAATTTTAAGATTTCTATCCTAGATCTGCAAAAAATTCCATTGGTAATTTGATAGGGGTTGCATCAAATCTGTAG
Organism: Aepyceros melampus; assembly: GCA_006408695.1. Taxonomy (NCBI): domain Eukaryota; kingdom Metazoa; phylum Chordata; class Mammalia; order Artiodactyla; family Bovidae; genus Aepyceros; species Aepyceros melampus. The sequence continues at coordinate 400,493 of SJXQ01002345.1, forward strand.
ATTGCCTTGGGTAGTGTAGTCATTTTACCAATACTGATTCTTCCAATCCAAGAACAGGGTATATCTGTCAATCTGTTTGTGTCATGTTCGATTTCTTTCATCAGCATCTTATAGTTTTCAGAATATAGGACTTTAGCCTCCTTAGGTAGATTTACACCTAGATATTTTATTCTTTTTGATGTGATGGTAAATGAGATTGTTTCCTTAATTTCACTTCCTGACCTTTTGTTGTTAGTGCACAGAATTGCAAGATATTTCTGTGTATTAATTTTGTATGCTGCAACTTAACCAAATTCATTGATCAGCTCTAGTAGTTTTCTGGTAGCATCTTTAGGATTTTCTATGTGTAAAATAACCAGTCCATCCTAAAGGAGATCAGGCCTAGGTGTTCATTGGAAGGACTGATGTGGAATCTGCAACTCCAATACTTTGGCCACCTGATGTGAGGAGCTGACTCATTTGAAAAGACCCTGAGGCCGGGAAGGACTGAGGGCAGGAGAAGAAGGGGATGACAGGATGAGATGGTTGGATGGCATTACCAACTCAATGGACATGGGTTTGAGTGGACTTCTGGAGTTGGTGATGGACAGGGAGGCCTGGTGTGCTGCAGTTCATGGGGTCACAAAGAGTCGGACATGACTGAGCGACTGAACTAAACTGAATCATATCAGGTTTCCCAACATGGTAAAGAACCCACTTGCCAATGCAGGAGACATGGGTTTGACCCCTGGGTCAGGAAGGATCCCCTGGAGAAGGAATTGGCAACCTACTGCAGTATTCTTGCCTGGGAAATCCCATGGACAGAGGAGCCTTGTGGGCTACAGTCCATGGGGTCACAGAATAGTCGGACACAACTTAGCAACTAAACAACAACAATCATGTTATCTGCGAATAGTGACAGTTTTACTTCTTTTCCAATTTGGATTCCTCTTACTTCTTTTTCTTCTCTGATTACCATGGCTAGGACTTCCAAAACTATGTTGAACAAAAGTGGCAAGAGTGAACATCCTTATCTTTTACTGATCTTAGAGAAAATACTTTCTTTTTCAGCTTTTCACTGTTGAGTATGATGTTAGCTGTGGGTTTGTCACAGATGACCTTTATTATGTTGACATAGGTTCCCTCTGTACCCACTTTCTGAAGAGTTTTTATCGTGAATGGCTGTTGGATTTTGTCAAAAGCTTTGTCTGCATCTATTAAGATGATCATGTGATTTGTGTTCTTCTGTTTGTTAATGTGGTTTATCACACTGATTAATTTGCGGATATTGAAAAATCTTTCCATCCCTGGGATAAAGCCCAATTGATCATAGTATATGATCCTTTTAATTTATTGTTGGATTCAGTTTACAGGTATTTTGTTGTGTCATGGTCATGAGTGGTATTGGCCTGTAATTTTCTTTTTTTGTAGCATCTTTGTCTGGTTTTGTATCAGAGTAATGGTGACCTCTTAGAATGAGTTTGGGACTGTTCCTTCCTCTGTAATATTTTGAAATGGTTTCAGAAGGATAGGTTTAACTGTTCTCTAAATAGAATTTGCCTGTGAAGCTATCTGGTCCTGGACTTTTATTTGTTGGAAGTGTCTTAATTACAGTTTCAGTTTTAGTAATTGTGACTGGTCTATTTATATTTTCTGTTTCTTCCTGGCTCAGTTTTGGGGGATTGTACATTTCTAAGAATTTGGCCATTTCTTATAAGCTTCCATTTTATTGACACGCAATTGCTTGTGGGAGTCTCTTATGATCCTTTGTATTTCTGTGGTTCTGTTATAACTTCTTTTTCATTTCTAATTTTATTGATTTGAGCCTTCTATTTTCTTCTGATGAATCTGGCTAAAGGTTTATCTATTTTGTCTATCTTCAAAGAGCAAGGTTTTAATTTCATTGATCTTTTCTTTCACTTTCTTTGTCTCTGTTCTGATCTTTGATTTCTTTCCTCCTGCTACCCTTGGATTTTGTTTGTTCTTTCTTTAGTTGCTTTAGGTGTAAGAGTAGGTTGTTTGAGATGTTTCTTGTTTCCTTAAGTAAGATTTATTGCTGTGTTCCATAGGTTTTGGATCATTGTGTTTTCATTTTCTTTTGTTTCTAGGTATTTTTTAAATTTCCTCTTTGATTTTTACAATGATCCATTGGTTATTTAGAAGCATGTTATTTTTCTTCACATGTTTTTGTTTTTGTTTTACAGTTTTCTTGTAGTTTATTTCTAATCTCATAGTGTGTGGTCAGAAAAGGTGCTTGATATGATTTCAATTCTCTTAAATTTCTCAAGGCTGGCTTTCTGGCCCAGCATATGGTCAATCCCAGAGAATGTTCCATATGTAATTGAAAAAAATTTATCAGCTGCTGCTTTTGGATGGAATCCTGTAAAGATATCAATTAACTCCATCTGGTTTAATGTTTCATTTAAGGCCCATGTTTTCTTATTGATTTTCTGTTTGGCTAATCTTTCCATTGATGTAAGTGGAGTATTAAAGTCCCCACTATTATTGTGTTACTGTCAATTTCTCCTTCTATGGCTGTTAGAATTTGCCTTATATTTGAGGTGCTCATGTGTTGGGTGCATTTATATTTACAACTGTTATATCTTCTTCCTGGATTGCTCTTGTAGTCATTATGTAGTGTCCTTCTGTGTCTCTTGTCATATATTTATTTTAAAGTTTATTTTGTCTAATACGAGTATTGCTACTCCAGCTTTCTTTTGATTTCCATTTGCATAGAACATTTTTCCATTCCCTCGCTTTCAGTCAGTATGTGTCTCTAGTTCTCAAGTGGGTCTCTAGTAGACAGCATATATATGCGTCTTTTTGTGTCCATTCAGTCAGTCAATGTCTTTGATTAAAGCATTTAATCCATTTTCATTTAAGGTAATTACTGATATATATGTTCTTATTGCCATTTTGTGTTAATTGTTTTAGATTTGTTTTTGTAGGTCTCCTGTCCTCTTATATTCTATTTTCTTATGGTTCGATATGTTTACATCAAAGTCTGAGTGAACTCCGGGAGATGGTGATGGACAGGGAGGCCTGGCGTGCTGCGATTCATGGGGTCACAAAGAGTCGGACACGACTGAGCGACTGAACTGAATATAAACAAGATTGTCTTAAGTTGTCCATCTCTTACTTTCAAATGAATTTCCAATAGCCTGCTTTTATACTCTGCACTTCTCATGATTCTTGATTTTGATGCCGTATTTGTGTGTGGATAATTCTCTACTTTTATAGTATGTTAACCTTCACAATATGTTTGCCTTGCCAATAAGCTTTCCCATTTGTAATTTTGTTTCTAGTTGTGGCCTTTACTTTTCTACCTTGAGAAATTTCCTTAGCATTTGTTGCAAAGCTGGTTTGGTGGTGCTGAATCCTCTCAGCTTCTGCTTGTCTGTAAAGCTTTTGATTTCTTCATCACATCTGAACAAGAGTTTTGCTGGGTAGACTATTCTTGGTTGTAGGTTTTCCCCTTTCATTACTTTAAATATATCATGCCACTCCCTTCTGGCCTGCAGAGTTTCTGCCAAAAATATCAGTTGATGACCTTATGGTGATTTGCTTGTATGTTATTTTTGCTTTTCTCTTGTTGCTTTTAATATTTTCTCTTTGTCTTTCATTTTTCCCAGTTTGACTAATATGTGTCTCAGAGTGTTCCTCCTTGGGTTTATCCTGTATGGGACTGTCTTCACTTTCTTGACTTGAGCAACTGTTTCCTATCACATGTTAAGAGTGTTTACAGCTATTATCTCTTCAAATATTATCTCATGCTCTCTCTCTCTCTTTTCTCCTTCTGGGACCCCTATAATACAAATGTCGGTACATTCAATGTTGTCCCAGAGGTCTCTTAAAACTCTCCTAATTTTTTTCTTTTTTTAAAAATTGAATGTATTTTATTAAGACTAATTCTGAATGGAAAAACATAGCTGAAATAGTGCCTTTGACATCTTATTTGAAGCTTTCTATTCCATTCTATTCCCTCATCTCCCTCCTTCATTTTATGTCAAGTTATAAACTTGGTTTCATGATAATAAAATCAGTCTTAGGCCTCTTGCATGCTTTCATGGAAAGTTTTGTTGAAATGGCTCCAGTAAAAAAACAGGGAGACCACCTTGTACTGTGGGCCCACTAATGGCATCGGCTTTGTACTTGGATGCCAGGTAGACATCTGCCACCTTCTGTCATAGCCACCTCCAGAACTTGGACTGTATGAGTTTATGTCCTCACAACAGCAGATGGTATTCCAGGGATCACCCTTCTGTAAGGATCCTCCTTGTAATATGGGTTCTTTATGCATGGGAAAGAAAAGGACTTCTGAAGAATGATTCTTGAGAAATGTGCTACATACTATTGTATTACATGATATATTTCATGGATTCCATATCGGTCACTTTTCCTTGATCACACCAGAAGATTTTAGTTCATGAAGCCATATGATAAGAGTAGTCCAAACCCAGCTTCTTAAACAGCATTGGATAGTCACTCCAGTTGTAGGCTTTTTCATGGAAAGGAAATGTTGTAGGAGGGCCACTATCCTCTCTGCAGAACATTAGTTTTAAAACTGTCCTTATTTTGTTTTCATTCTTTTGTTCCATGGAGTGATTTCTACCATTCTGTCTTCCAACTCACTTATCTGTTCTTCTGCCTCATTTATTCTGGCACTGATTCCTTCTAGTGCCTTTTGCATTTTAGTTACTGTATTGTAAAAGTCTGTTCTTTATACCTTCTAGCTCTTTGTTAAACATTTCTTGTATCTTCTTGATCTGTGCCTCCATTCTTTTCTGAGATTTTGAATCATCTTTACCCAACATTACTCTGAATTTTTTTGGTAGATTGCCTACCTGCACATCACTTAGTTGTTCTCCCGGGGTTTTATCTTGTTCCTTTGTTTGGAACATATTTCCCTGCTGTCTCATGTTGTCTAAGTTTCGGTGTTTGTGGTCTTTCCACAGGCAGCAGGATTATAGTTCTTTTTGCTTCTGATATCTGCCACCTAGTGGGTGAGGTTGGTCCAGGAGATTGTTCAGGCATCCTGGTGGGAGAGACTGGTGCCTGCCTAGTGGTGGGTGGACCTGGATCTTGCCCCTCTGGTGGGCAGAGCTGGGTCAAGGGGTATGTTTAGGGGCATCAGTGGACTCCAGATGACTTTATTCAGCCTGTCTGCTGATGAGTAGTGTTGTGTTCCCATCTTCCTGTTGGTTGTTTATCCTGAGGCATCCCAGCACTGGAGCCTATAGGCTGTTGGGTGGGGCCACATCTTGGTGCCAAAGTGGCAACCTCCTGGAGAGCCTGCTGCTGCTAAGTCACTTCAGTCATGTCCAACTCTGTGCGACCCCATAGACGGCAGCCCACTAGGCTCCCTGTCCCTGGGATTCTCCAGGTGAGAACACTGGAGTAGGAGCTTACATTGTTGAATATTCCCTGGAGCTTCTGCCACCAGTGTCCATATCCCTACAGAGAGCCAGGATACCCTCCAAGACTTGCAGGTAGGTCTGGCCCAGGTTTCTATGGAGTCATTGCTTTGGCCTAGGTCCCAGTGCTCAGGAAACTTTGTGTGCACCCTCTAAAACTAGAATTTCTATTTTTCCCAGTCCTGTGGAACTCCTACACTCAAACCCTCTGGCCTTCAAAGCCAAATGCTTCAGTAGCTCCTCCTTCCTATTACAGATCCCCAGGCTGGGAAGCTTGGTGTGGGACTCAGAATTCTCCTGTGGGAGAACTGCTGCAATATATTTTCCTGTTTGTGGGTAGCCCACCCAGCAGGTATGGGATTTGATTATATCATGACAGCACCCCTCCTCTCTCACTGTGTCTTCTTTGGCTTTGGATGCAGAATATCTGTTTTGGTAGGTGCCAGTGTTTTTTGTTGATGGTTGTTTAGCAGTTAGTTGTGATTTTAGTGTTTTCATAAGAAGAGGTGAGCTCGTCCTTCTACTCTGCCATCTTGTCCTGCGCTCCTCTTCATTTATTCCATTTTGTGAGAATATTCACATAGCTCACTGCAGAAATAATGTGTTTGGTTAAGGCCTGTGGCTCTGATGCAACTGGATGCATATGCATCCTATTACCTTGATAAAAACTGAAACAAATTCTATCTTTTTAAACACATTTGACTTCAATGTATTAGATGAGCAATTATAGTCTTATAGAATATTTCTTGGATTTCTTCTTCCCCTAGTACATAGAGAAAGGCTATGGGTGGTGAGTGCAGGTAAAAAAGCAAGTAGAACTTGAGAAGTCCAATTAGTTATGATTTCTCATCTATCCCTCTCATTCTGTTTTTTTAAATTTTAAAAATTCATTTATTTTTGACTGTACTGGGTCTTCATTGCTGCACAGGCTTTTCTCTAGTTGGGATGGATGGGCTTCTCATTGTGGTGAAGCCACCTCATTGTGGTAGCTTCTCTTGCTGCAAAGCACAGGCTCTAGACATATGTGCCCCATAATTGTAGTTCCCAGGCTCCAGAGCACAGGCTCAGTAGTTGTGGCCTTTGGGCTTAGTTGCTTCACGGCATGTGGGATCTTCCTGGGCCAGGGATTGAACTCACGTCTTCTGTGTTAGCAGGCCGATTCTTTGCCACTGAGCCACCAGGAAGCCCTGTCCCTCCCATTCTTAAGTGTCGCCCAAAGGCCTTATGCCTCTTCTTCCTCTCCTCTTTGATTCCTGAATGTGGAGGTCATCACATCTTCTCTCTCAGTCTGTGTACTTCTCCAGCTTAGTATTGATCTGCCTTGGAAGACCTTGCTCTCTAGCCTGAAGGACTAAGGTTAATAAGGAGGAGAAATATTAGGTTTGACTTCACCTGCCAATCATGTGCCCTCTAAATGGACAAGGGTCATTTGAGTCTCAAGGAAATTCCAGGCTGGACTGTGTACCATCTTAATATGTGCCAGTCCTCACCCAGGAAAAGTGACATCACCATCACAGCAGGGAATGTAATGGTTCTAAGCAGATCCTAAGCCACATTATTCCTGGGATTCTGAGATTACAGTGGAATCCTTGGCAGAAAGGAACGTCACAGAAGAGTGTTCTGACAGATGCTTGGAAACACTTGGTTCAATGCCACCAGACCTCTCTCTCGCCTTTCAGCTTATACCTGGGATGCCTGTCACCAAGTCCCTTTGAGCAGTGACTTGAGCCACCTGGTGGCAGAGATCCGAGCTTTGCGAAGGCAGCTGGAGCAGAGCATTCAGGTGAACAACTGTCTGCGACTGCAGCTCGAACAGCAGTTGGATGGTGGTGCCAGCAAAGCCAGCCTCAGCTCCTCCTCCGTTAACCAGAAGTTCCCCACCAACACTGACCCTGGAAACAAGCAGCTGTTCTTCCAAGGTAGGAAGGAAAAGGAAATAATGGGAAGGTCCCCAGGATGTGTGTGGTGGAAGGGACAATATTGCCTCTTTCACACTTCTTAGGGTCAGGGTGTACAGCACCTTGAGGGCATGGAGTTTGGGGTCAGATCTGGCTCCAGATTCTGAGTTTGCCACTTACATGTTGTTTGCCTTAGGAAAAGTGCTAAAACTCCTCAAGTATTTAAGCCTTAGCTTCCTCATCTTTAACATGAGGATAATAATATAAACTACAATATGGAGCATTAAATGAAATAATTTACAAGTGCCTGACACTATAAGAAGTACTCAAAACAATTAACAGCTGTATATATTATGCCTATTCCTTATGTTTGTGGAGTGTTTTAAAATTTACCATGTTTTCAAATAATTTCATCAGAGCTAGTGCAGGATTTACTATCTCTGTATTTCACATGAGAAAATATAGGCACTGAGACAAGTAACTGACATGCTGAGGTCTGTGGGAGTTAACAGGCCAACCCAGGATTCAAAGCAGAAGTTTTGATTTGCTGTGTTCCTTCTCCTTCATTATGTTCTGCCTCGATATTGCTTCTCTTCCCTCTCAGGCTTTGCCCTCTCAGTGCCTCCCCACAGCAGCAGCCAGGACTCATCCCTGCTGGCTCAGTCACTCCTCCTCATCATCATACAGCAGAGAGGCCTGAGCTAGAAATCCGGTTCTAGGCCACATTTGCCTGAGTGGGATCATATCAGTCTCTTCATGATATTTTCCAGATTGCGGTCTGGTCTCCAATAGGGCATCTCAAACTCACCGAGGCTTATGTCTCCTATTCTTCTTATACTAGTACGTATTTTGTAGTACTGACTCATCAGAACAGTGATTAGAGAGCAGAGTTAAATCCCCATAAATCCATTAACTTCTTGATCAAATATTTTAACATATGTACTGCATATCAGTTCAGTTCAGTTCAGTTCAGTCACTCAGTCGTGTCTGACTCTTTGCGACCCCATGAATCGCAGCACGCCAGGCCTCCCTGCCCATCACCAACTCCCGGAGTTCACCCAAACTCATGTCCATCGAGTCAGTGATGCCATCTAGCCATCTTATCCTCTGTCGTCCCTGCCCCCAATCCCTCCCAGCATTAGAGTCTTTTCCAATGAGTCAATTCTTCACATGAGGTGGCCAAAGTGTTGGAGTTTCAGCTTTAGCATCATTCCTTCCAAAGAACACCCAGGACTGATCTCCTTTAGAGTGGACTGGTTGGATCTCCTTGCAGTCTAAGGGACTCTCAAGAGTCTTCTCCAACACCACAGTTCAAAAGCATCAATTCTTTGCATATATTTATGCATATTTATATTTAGTTACAAAGCATTGTATTAACATACTGCATACAATATTGTATTCAAATCTGGGATTAGAAAAATACACCTAATAATTTTTTCAAATTACAAGTTTTTTTTTCCATGGAATAGCCTTCACATCTTATTTCAAAGTAAGTGATTAGTTTGCTATTGGTTTTGATTGTGGTACATGGGTGCTGACTATATATGAGAGGAAAGTCATGGTGCCTTAGATCTCCAATGGAGTGGTGTGTTCCAGGGTTCCTAAAGCTGTGGCTGTCTTTACTCCCTAGATTCGGTTGCCTCCCCTCCAGTTCGGGATGTGGGCATGAATTCTCCAGTTCTGGTCTTCCCCAGCTCTTCTTCTGCAGCTCCTGGCCCAGAGACCACAACCTTCAGTAGGACGAACGGTAAAGAGGGCAACCACAGGACTCAGGGTCTAATGATGGAAAATTATTAATACAAGTAACTTTTGGTTCTCTGTCTACACATTATCTGAATTTAGAGATTTTTCTCTGCATGTCCCAAGGCCTTTAGCCCTATCATTCCACCTCCTGTGGCTGCCTTTTTTGTCACTACTCTTCCTCATGGTTTTCCTGTTGCTGTGGTATTTGCTTCATTGTACGGTAACCTCTTCCTTCTTGAAAGTGCTCTCTGTATCCAGCTTAATTTCCTTGTCTGTGTCTTCTCAACCCCCAAATTAAAAAAAAAACAACAACAACAACATTAATGTATGTTCTGAATGTTTGTCAATAAGGATAAAATTTACCTCCTGGCAATTTTATGATTATGAGATGTTGAGAGAAAGACTGTAATAATATAGAACCCAGAATATGTATGGACTTCACAGGTGTGCTTTCGAAAACTGTCGATCTTGTTTCTGGCCTCTTTTACTATTTGATGTCTCTTTTGGATTGAACTGAGGATGACTATGAATAACAGTGGGTTCTTTGTTGTTGTGGTTTTATTCTTCAGAGCTGGGTTTGGATGCTTCTCCAGTAATGAAGAACCCTCCCAAGCTGGAGGGTGATGCTACTGATGGCTCCTTTGCCAATAAGCATGCCGCCACGTCATTGGCCACATTGATGACTATAGTGCCTTAAGAGAGCAGATTGGGGAGGGCAGAGTGCTGATCAAGAAGATAGCATCACTTGTGAGACCAACCTGCAGCTTCTCTGGTCTTGAAGCTCCGGGCATAGAGGTAATCACATTTTAGCTCTTAGGTGCACCTTTTCCTTAAGCCCTTTCTGCTTTTGATTTTAACTCCTGCTCCCACTATCTTTTTTCCTGCTCCACATCTCTCACCAGCTGAGGATGTATCTTCCATTTACATCCAGCTAGGCCTTCCGTCTTCACCAGCTAGTTTCACTACAAGCTTTGTTCTGTTCCAGATGTAGCTGACTCTCTATTTCCCCTGAGAACCACAGAAAAGTATGTGCAGCATTGCCATCCTCATCAGTAGAGCATATTAAGCATCAGCATACTTGCAATGCTGTTTGTTTCTGTAATCTGCTAAAGTCACACTGGGATATGATCATTTGTGGGCAGGATAAAATCACTTCATCAGTTGCCTGGGAATTGAGAATATTCATCCATATGGGCCAGATGTGTGGAAGGGGTGAGGAGAGTGGCAGCGCTGGATTTCTTTGCTCAGACCGAGCAGGAGAGGAGAGCAGGCCACAAGGCTTCTCAGTGTCTTTTCCCAGGGAGAGACCTAGGTACCAGCCACTCTGCTGTCTGAGCTCCAAGAGCCCCCACACGCGAGAGGGAGGCCCACACCTGAGTCAACAAATACAACACGGGGCTCCAGGCACAGCGCTGGAAGTGCTGTGGGTATGACGGAGTGAACCCAGAAGTGGCGATTATCCCAGAAGGAAGGCGACAGGTTCATGGGGGTTAGGGCACCACTAGGGGGTGTGTAGTTCTCTGGAGCAGAGAACATGCCAGGTAAAGGGAGCAGCACTCAGTCCTTTGAGCTACAAATGGTGCAGCCCATTTGAAGCATAAGGCCTGATTTAGGGAAGGGCAGTGGGGGTGGGGGTACAGTGCAAAAATAGGGACCTTAGACTCCAGAGCACGAAGTGGACTAAAAGCTAAAAAGTATGGAATCAAATGAATTCTTACAAAGTGGGAGGTCCTTGCTGAGGTCAGAGAACCTTGGCTTCCAGGTTAGAAAAATGTCTCACAGGTTCATGCAAGCCTGTGGCTGTACCTCGCTCACAAAGGAAGCTAAGGCCTGTGCTCTCTCAGCCACAGGGATGCCCATGGCTACTGTCCCCTTTCCCAGGTGATGGGCAGCGAAGGCATCCAGGAGCTGAGGAGCAGCGCCACCGCCCTGCACCACCGGCTAGAGGAGTCGGCCTCCCTTCTCACCATGTTCTGGCGAGCAGCCTTGCCAAGCTCCCCCGGCGCTATGCTTGTGGGCAAAGGGGTAAGAAGCCAGCATCCTCTACCGGTTCTGCTCCCAAACTAGCCTTCTACCTCCTTGGCCTGCAGAGCCTGAAGATCAGGAGCCGAATGGGCAGTTGGGACGAAAGGGACATGAGGCATGTGTCCCTTGAGGGGAGACCTCTCCTCCGTGGTGAGCGCTCTCTGTGCAGGTCTGAAAACATCTCTCTCCTCCCGGCCTGACCCCCAGGATAAGGAGCCAAACAGGAGAAGAAAAGAACATAGAGGAGGAAGAGACATGAGAGCCCTGGTAACCCACAAATGTTCCATCCCTTTAACTTTCTGAAGTTCAGCTGAGCTGAAGTTCAGAGCCATTTGAAACATCAACACCTCCTTTTCCATTCTAAGCCCACTCCCACTCACCTCCAGGTCTGCATAGGCAGACAGGATCACAGAATGTCACCAGGAGTGGACCAGCCCTTTTTACCCACCCACTGAAATCCCAGAAAAATTTCCACTTAAACCTGTATCTCTGGGTCAAGCCTGGTGAGAGTCAGCCTCCCCCAGGTGCTCTCAGATCTCAGGCCACTCTGGTTGATGATCTTGGATTAGGTAGATTTCAAAATCCCTCCTAGTGTTCTCACTCCAGACTAGTATCAGTGATAACTTTAGGGGATCCAACTTTGCTAATTCCAAGGAGGAAGTATTTTGCCTTCCGAGGTTGGCAGATATATTTACAGACTTGTAGACCATTTCAGGCCAGCCCTGTTTCCCCAGGCATAATATTCCTAATGACCAAGTTTTGATGCCCAAGTGATATAACTATGTCAGCACTAAATCAGAGCTCTTACTCACAGCTAGGAGTTTCACTGTGGCCTGGACTCAGGTTCTCTGCAGCAGCTGGAGTGTGGCCTGTGCTCCTTTGCACAGGGGCTTCCAGATCCTCAGTGTTCCCACCTCATGGCCCATCCTGAGCCATCACCTGCTGGAGGGTTTTAGAGGCTTTGATGAGGGAAATCTGGTCCAGAAATACTTGAGAAGATATAGAATCCTATTTGGGGTTGTAAAGAGCCACAAATCACAGGGTGCTTTAGGCCTTATGACCACTGACAGAGCACCTATTTTTCTTCCCAGGGAGAGTCTATGAAAAAGGAGCTTCTGGAACTGAGAACCAAACTATCCAAACAGGAGAGTCTCCTTCAGAGTACATCTGAGCGTCTGAAGACTGCCAACCAGCAGAAGGAGAGCATGGAGCAGTTCATCTTCAGCCAGTGTGGGTGCCCTGAGCCAGGGAATGGGACAGGAAATTGGGAGGGCCTTCCCGGCTCCCCACTTGTGCTGTGAATGGACAGTGACCAGAGAGGCTAGGGGATGGGGGAGACTGATGTGACATCCCTGAACCTCCTGTGCCATCAGTAATCATAGAGGCAGAGGAGGAGATGTGGGGGTGCAGGGGACTAGGAGACCCCAAGCTGAGTGGCCAGAAAGACAAGCTTTAGAACACACACACCCAAGACAGTTATGGACCCCACTGGTAATTTCTGCCTTTGGGAACTGTTTTGTTGTTGTTACAGTGACCAGGACACACGATGTTTTGAAGAAGGCAAGGACTAATTTGGAGGTAAGGAGACCACTGCACCGATTAGAGCAAACTATCACCATCTGTAAGAATGCACAGGTGACTCCTGACCTGCGCGGACCTTCCAAGAGGAAATTTCTGGTCCACCTGTGAGAGCGCAGTTCTCAATGAACATCCCTCTAGGTTCCATCCCCATCAGTCCTTGCACCCTAATCAGAAACCTCCCCTGACTTCTCAGTTCACTCTCACTTTGTCATCATCTTCTCTCTTGACCCCAATTCTCTCTCCTTTATGCCATGTCAGGACTGGGGAGAAATGCAGTTCAGTTGATTCTCAAGGTCAGAGGACATGTGGGGTCTACCTCTGAATGAGCTTTCCAGTAAAGGAATCCTGAGGCATCATGGGTTCCAGGGTTCCTATGTCACTATATGAAAAACTGATGGAAAGATGCCACCTAACAAGTTGATTTCACTGCATAATATTGGGCTGAAAGCAGCAATTTGATTTCAACATATTTTTCTTTAGGCAACAACATAAAAGAAAATCATTGGGTCTTATTGATCTAAAAGAGGACTTGGTAATAAGGAAAAACTGAAACTTAAAGGGAAAGGTTATCTATAAGGCAGATATTCTTTACGTTTATTGAAAATACCAATGCATTCTCTAGCAACCACTTTGAAGAAAAACTTGAGGTGTTAGAAATGGCTTCAAAGTAAAAAACTAAGCTTTTTACCTTGGACTTTAAAGCTTTGCCATAATCAGTTGAGCCCATTCCTAGCAATGTTCCTAAATTGTAACCTAAAAAGATGTTGACCCCACAGTGTGAAAATGGGTTGGGCCATAATTTAACCCTGATTTTTCTTTCCTGCTAATTTCTTCTGATTCCTTTCTTTCCTGAGCCTTTCTAGAAGAACTCTTACAAGACTGCTTCTGTAAAGCCTTATTCCTGTCCCAGCAAAGGTAACCCAACAGCCTCTCATACCCGCTGGCTTGGAAGTCTCCTTCCCATTTCTGCTAGGTCACTGGAAATGGACCAGGGCCCAAGTTCTAATCCTAGGTTTGCCACTAACAGGCTGTGTGGCTTTGGCTGGCTCCAGGCTCTGTGAGACCGCTGACCCTCATCTGGAAGAGGAGGCACTAGACTTAGATGATTTCTGAGGGCCCTGCTGACCTGCCCACCCACCCCCACCCCATCTCCTCATCAAGTAGACAGAATATACACTTAACAAGGGGCCTGCCTCTCAAAAAGTCCTCTCCTCCTTACAACAGGCCACTTCTATATGTGCCTGTTTCAAGCTAAGCATATCTTTTCCTGGGAAATGACAAAAGTCATCCTCTTTCTCCCAAGCAAACAAGAGGGAGCTGGCCCCTGAAGAGGGAGCCGTAGGGTCTGGCCACCTGGTGTGCAATGGCTGTGAGCAGAGATCTGACCAGGTGGTGTGGGAAGGTTTCACTCTAACCTGCTGGCACCAGCTGCTCCTCCAGACCTCAGCGCCTCCCTTCAGCTCATCCTCTTGACAGGCTCTCATCACGATCCTGGCTTCTGTCACCACTCAGCCCTCTCCAGCCTCAGTTAGCCACCAGCAGGACCTGATAATGGACTCTGTGTCACTTTGGTCTCCAGGTGAAATCCCTAAGGGCCCTGCCATGCACTCCAGTCCTGTGACCCTTGCCTTCCAGGAGACATGCAAGAAGCGAAGCCACCATAAGTCCTTAAAGCAACAAGAAGGATGGGCCTGCACTGTTTCTTCACAGCTCCCTGTCTGCTGAGGAGGATCTGGGCCCTCCTCCACACCTACTGGAGGGTCTGGAAGGAGTCAGGGATATGGCCTCACGGGCAGGGTGAAAGGCAGAGGGCCTCTCCTGCAGTTGAGGAATAACAAGGCAGGGTGCCTGTGGCTCAGCTCTAAGGAAAACATGCCTAGTTAGTAGAGGACCTTGTGACACTGCTTCTGAACACGCTGGGGGCATGGGAGCCAGCAACAGACATTTCTTGCCTCATCACCTGTCCTCAGAGGGTCAGCTCAGGGGAAACAGGACCTGCTTCCCCACAATGCAGCATGTGGTCCCCACACTGGAGCTCCTCGGCAGATCTGAAAGCACAAGGCTGAGCAGCGGTGCCCTGCAGGACAGTGTGGGCAGGGGCCCGACTGCCTGACTTGGAGTTGGCAGAGCTGGGTCACTGTCAGGCCGGGCGTCAGTCTACACTGCAGCACCTGAGTACTTTGAATCCATGTGGTGGGAGTGGTGACTCCCATATGCCATCTCATGCTTAGCCTAGACTTCCTACTTCTATTCTATGGTTGTCTCCAAAAGCTGTACTGACTTTGCATATACTGTCCCCTTTTGTCATCCCAGCTTCTCTCTTGGAACTAGAGACTAATGGCCAGAGCAAGCCCACTGAAAGTCTTGTGTAAAGCAAACTGGTGATCATTTTTAAGTGACATGCAAGAGGCCCCCAGTTGTGCTTGTGCTGAAGCCTAGTCTGTGTCTTCACAAAAGTGCTTTAGAAAGTGTGTATGTGTGTATAAATGTATGATATATATTTATATATGTTGCTATAGTGATATGTGGAAGGCTAACATAACTGGTGGACAGGGTCAGTGAGAAAAATGACAGTCTTTTTGGTGGCCATTAAAGCAAACTATGTATAAAAAAAATACTTTTCTTTGCCTACTTAGTTTCCAATTTCTATACTAGCCTGCAGGGTGAGTGTGTAAGAATAGGAAAGACAAACTGTCGCTAAAAAGATCAGCATCTGAAGCAGAATCAAGATGCTCTAGTAGCTGGTATGGCGATCCCCTCCCCCACAAAGACATCAAAAATACATTCACATGTGGGACACTTCTGAATGGAAACTAATTGGAAACTAGCATGACTCCTGAAAACCAAAGCTGCAAGAAGGATCTACACATAACTCAGTAGGATGGGAAAGAAAAGAATCAGTCCAGGTCCTGGGCCCCTGGGAGGGATCCGCAAAGAGAAGGTCCACAAGAGTAAACCCCAGTCTTGGAGCAGGCAGGTCAAGTCACAATTTGGGCATCCCAGTCCTGGGGCCCTGCAAGGAGTGGCCTGGCCCCCTTGCCTCCTGGGAAATCTGAGACAAAAGGTTTGGAGAAGTCAAGACTCTACCATCAGGAGCACATGCTGGGTTGCTGAAAATCAGAGTGGAGAGTCGTGCACTGTGAGCAGCCTCCTTGCTGTCTTTTTCAATCCAAAGGGGCCAATGCCCTGGTTCCACTCACTCCACACCACAGGCTGGCACAAGATCTTGGTGGAGACTCGATCTAGCTTTGCAGAGACAGACCAGGGCAGCTGGGGTGTCATCCCAGAATAGNAGCGGTGCCCTGCAGGACAGTGCGGGCAGGGGCCCGACTGCCTGACTTGGAGTTGGCAGAGCTGGGTCACTGTCAGGCCGGGCGTCAGTCTACACTGCAGCACCTGAGTACTTTGAATCCAGTGGTGGGAGTGGTGACTCCCATATGCCATCTCATGCTTAGCCTAGACTTCCTACTTCTATTCTATGGTTGTCTCCAAAAGCTGTACTGACTTTACATATACTGTCCCCTTTTGTCATCCCAGCTTCTCTCTTGGAACTAGAGACTAATGGCCAGAGCAAGCCCACTGAAAGTCTTGTGTAAAGCAAACTGGTGATCATTTTTAAGTGACATGCAAGAGGCCCCCAGTTGTGCTTGTGCTGAAGCCTAGTCTGTGTCTTCACAAAAGTGCTTTAGAAAGTGTGTATGTGTGTATAAATGTATGATATATATTTATATATGTTGCTATAATGATATGTGGAAGGCTAACATAACTGGTGGACAGGGTCAGTGAGAAAAATGACAGTCTTTTTGGTGGCCATTAAAGCAAACTATGTATAAAAAAAATACTTTTCTTTGCCTACTTAGTTTCCAATTTCTATACTAGCCTGCAGGGTGAGTGTGTAAGAATAGGAAAGACAAACTGTCGCTAAAAAGATCAGCATCTGAAGCAGAATCAAGATGCTCTAGTAGCTGGTATGGCGATCCCCTCCCCCACAAAGACATCAAAAATACATTCACATGTGGGACACTTCTGAATGGAAACTAATTGGAAACTAGCATGACTCCTGAAAACCAAAGCTGCAAGAAGGATCTACACATAACTCAGTAGGATGGGAAAGAAAAGAATCAGTCCAGGTCCTGGGCCCCTGGGAGGGATCCGCAAAGAGAAGGTCCACAAGAGTAAACCCCAGTCTTGGAGCAGGCAGGTCAAGTCACAATTTGGGCATCCCAGTCCTGGGGCCCTGCAAGGAGTGGCCTGGCCCCCTTGCCTCCTGGGAAATCTGAGACAAAAGGTTTGGAGAAGTCAAGACTCTACCATCAGGAGCACATGCTGGGTTGCTGAAAATCAGAGTGGAGAGTCGTGCACTGTGAGCAGCCTCCTTGCTGTCTTTTTCAATCCAAAGGGGCCAATGCCCTGGTTCCACTCACTCCACACCACAGGCTTTGTAAAGCAAAACAAACTAAAAAATAAAAATCAATTTAAAAAAATTAAAAAAAAAAAAGAAAGATACAATAATGTCCCTACCAGCTGCCACTAACCCACTGTGGAGCAGAACAGTAAAAAAAAAAAAAAAAAAAATGGGGGAGGGGCAGGAAGGGACTCCAAGGAGGCCTGGCCAACACTCTGGGTTCGGTATTCCAGAAACCAAAGGGCAAGTGGCTGAAGGGCAAACCTAGAGTTCCTGGAGCCTCTAGCTTAGTCACCAAGATTCACCTGGCACAAAAACTCAAGAGTAATAATATTCACAGCCTATGCTTGCAGACCACCTCAGCAGATCTACCTGTGCAGGGAAGAGGCTATGCTTTGAATCTGGCTTCTTCCAAGTAATGAGGGCCTCTGGAAAGGCAGTGGCACTCCAGGGAGCTTGGTGCTATCAAGGCAGACCAGATGCAGCAGTTAGATAGCTGAGGCTCCTCCCTCCAAGCACAGCCATCATCCTGGATCTCTAAGTTGGCAACAGAACATTACAATGGATTTAAACAGCTCCTAACTATGCAGTGATTTCCCCAATAATATGCTAGACATTCATGGGCTAGAAATGTGAACCCAGCTCTGCCTGATTCTTAAGCCCATGCTCTTTTCAATATTCTCCACTTTAAACATTCCTTTTCTTCTTCTATTCTGATGCTCAAGGCCAAGGACTCTGGAAGAAAGAAAGAAATGAAAAGGGAAGAAAAATGAAGGGAAGAGAGATCCTCCCACAGCCTGAAAGAAACTATGTGAGATCTCAGTGCTTCAGACAATCATTGTCACTCCCCCCTCACACAGATGAAAAGAATGGGCAGAGAAAAACCATCAAATAACACGTAAAGACACAACATATCAAGAAAGAGAAAGTGTGGACAATGAAAATTTTCTCCCAAAGAGTCACCCTTGATTCCACTGTTGAAAAAGAAAGTCCTTGACTTGAGAGAGAGCCAGGAAAAATAAGTTATTAATTCACATAAGAGGAAATAGATGGTGGGGGCAGAGGTAGGAGAGAGAAGTATGTATGACTTTGAATTCAGACTCCATCATCACCTGACTAGCCCTGGACAAAAGATTTAATTTAATTGAGTATCAGTTTTCTCAAATTAAAATGAGAATAATAACACTTGGCATTACTTTCGGGTTCTGGCTAATGTAAGCAGAAATGCACACTTGTTAGAAGGATGTTAATACTTTACAAAATGAACAAAGAAGCACAGGAAACAAGATAACGTTGTGGACAAGTTAGCAAGACCAGGACAGCCTCAGTGAGGACCACTACGAAACAGATCCTAACAATTTTCAGTAACTGCAAAGCTCAGCTGAAGATTGATCTACCCAGGGTTAACTGTGAGTGGCCCGATTGAGTTCACAATGCTAACATGGCTATGATATCTTAATTTACTGTCTAACTGGATAGTATAAAATGGGGAAAAGGTAATTTGCTAAAAGGAAGTAAGGAATTAGTGCCCCTAAAAAGGTGGAATGGATGTTTCAGTTCAGTTGCTCAGTCATATCCGACTCTTTGCGACCCCATGAATCACAGCACACCAGGCCTCCCTATCCATCACCATCTCCCAGAGTTCACTCAAACTCATGTCCATCGAGTCGGTGATGCCATCCAGCCATCTCATCCTCTGTCGTCCTCTTCTCCTCCTGCCCCAATCCCTCCCAACATCAGAGTCTTTTCCAATGAGTCAACTCTTCGCATGAGGTGGCCAACATACTGGAGTTTCAGCTTTAGCATCATTCCTTCCAAAGAAATCCCAGGGCTGATTGATTTCCTTTAGAATGGACTGGTTGGATCTCCTTGCAGTCCAAGGAACTCTCAAGAGTCTTCTCCAACACCACAGGTGAAAAAGCATCAATTCTGCGGCACTCAGCCTTCTTCATAGTCCAACTCTCACATCCATACATGACTACTGGAAAAACCATAGCCTTGACTAGATGGACCTTTGTTGGCAAAGTAATGTCTCTGCTTTTGAATATGCTATCTAGGTTGGTCATAACTTTCCTTCCAAGGAGTAAGTGTCTTTTAATTTCATGGCTGCAATCACCATCTGCAGTGATTTTGGAGCCCAAAAAAATTAAGCCTGACACTGTTTCCACTGTCTCCCCACCTATTTCCCATAAAGTGATGGAACCAGATGCCATGATCTTCGTTTTCTGAATGTTGAGCTTTAGGCCAACTTTTTCACTCTCCTCTTTCACTTTCATCAAGAGGCTTTTTAGTTTCTCTTCACTTTCTGCCATAAGGGTGGTATCATCTGCATATCTGAGGTTATTGATATTTCTCCTGGCAATCTTGATTCCAGCTTGTGCTTCTTCCAGCCCAGTGTTTCTCATGATGTACTCTGCATATAAGTTAAATAAGCAGGGTGACAATATACAGCCTTGACGCACTCCTTTTCCTATTTGGAACCAGTCTGTTGTTCCATGGATGTTTAGGGGTCTAACATACATCCTCCTCAGGTAGCTATAAGTTAATAAGAGTTAATAAGAGATTGTTGGCAGAGCACCTGAAATCAAGTAGGAAGCAGATTGTACAGTCCTGTTAGTTAGAGGACTTAGCCACTTTGACTATTTAAAACAGCACCTGTGAGCTTTTGCTTTCAATTAAGCCACTTCCATGGGACCAGAGTTGGTTTAGCCATTTTCCTTAAACTGATCAGAAAAGAATCGAGCAATCTGCTTTAGAAATCTTCCCCCTTCTCTTCTAACACATATGTAGCAAGAACAACTTTTCCTCTAGCCCTTCCCCTTTCGAGGTTTCATTTTAATGTCCCCCCAAAATTAGACACAAATTGATTGGCAGGCAACAATTCTGACTGTGGTAGTATCCTTGGAAACCACAGAAAACTCGCTATTTCAGGCTAATTTGTTATTGTGATTTTCATGACAACAGCCAAGGGTATATTTTAACTACTGTTTTTACTCTAATGCAATTAGAAAATAAAAGATGTTTAAAGCCAAACAGCCCTTAGACTCTCTAAGGCTGTTTCTGTGTTTTTATATGCCTCAGTGGTGAGTATACGAGAAGCCAGAAGCTGAAGCCAATTCAGACGCCTCTTGCCTTTCTGGGTTTAGCTACAAGAAGGATATCTAGGTTATTTGGTGAGAGCAAGGTGATTTACAGCCAATACTGTTTCCAAACCCTATGTGGGAGGTTCAGGGCCATGGATCCAGACCTGCCCTGGCCAGTCATCTTTCTCCCGAGGGTGTGTATGACTAAAAGGAAACCATTTCCTCTGGAGGTATAAGTTTGGAGTCACTATCAAATTCTTCCAGGCAAGAAATATGCAAGTGTTGCCAAATACCAGCTGAAACCCACCCTTCTCAGTCTAAGATTTGCAGCATTGCCTGGATTGGAGGGATGGACTCCATACCTTCTCAGTGTTCATACTAATTCATCAGCATGAGGAAGAGGGATTAATAGCCACGAAGTCTCATTAATCATTGTCCACATTTCCACCCAGCCAGAGGGAAAACTGGGGGAAAAAGAAAAGGAACGTAGTTATCCTTTTCTGTGAATATACAACATCATGGGGCTTCTCAGGTGGCGCTAGTGGTAAAGAACACACCTGCCAATGCAGGTAGACGCCAGAGACTCGGGTTCAGTCCCTGGGTCGGGAAGATCTCCTGGAGAAGGAGATACTCCACTTCAGGATTTTTGCCTGGAGAATTTCACGGGCAGAGGAGCCTCGTGGCAGCAGTCCATAGGGTCGCACAGAGTCAGACACGACTGAAGGGCCTTAGCACTCATGCACACATACATCATCGCTTCCCAGATGGAAAATCTCAACATAAGTTGAAGGCAGGGTCCTTCCATCTATAAGTTCCGGAAAAGAGACATTCCCTTCACCAACCCCTAGCACAGGAAATATAGACACATTTCTTAACCCTGGTGTGTCCACAGCTCTCACTTGTGAACCTGAATCTCTAGGGTAGGATGTAAAAAGCACAGGGTCAGCTGGATATGAGTCACCTAGACTTCCATATGTAGTTGAAAGTCAAATAGCAAAGCAGCAATTACCCTTTTCAGCAGAGCTCAATGGTGCGTGGTCTGTGGCCACTGCTCCAGTGATATTTTCAGCTGTGGTGACGTGGCTCTAGGGGTGAATGCCCTTAGCATTACTTGCTAAGCAGTGATTCCTGCAGGGGGGATGGGTGTAGGTCTCTGCCTCCATGACTTCCCCGCCCTGCTTCTCCAATCTGAAAAGAGAAGGAATAAAAGGTACGGAGGGTGAGAAAAAAGAATGGCTAATTTTTGTCATAAGCGTTTTATACTACGGATATTAAAAAGTTTATGGATACAGCTTTAACAAAATTAACAGTGATCAAAATGCTTTGGGAGACAGAAACGAGGAAGTCGGTTTATTTTATATAAACTGTTCACTCACTCCTAACTGTACCCTACAAAATCGTATAAAAAGGACCAGAAGGAACTCCCCTCATCAAGTATTCAAGAAATAGGAGGAGAGAAAACCACCATTGCCATCATATATTCTTAACGTTGCTGGTAGGAGACGCTGATTTTGAAATTGACCACTTGACTTTCAGTAGGGCTGGAGGATGTTGGACGGTATAAGTGTTTAGGAAGGCATAACTGCCTGAGGGGAAAGGTGTGCATGGCTAAAACGAACAGCAGTGGGGAAAAACGATGATGACAGTGGTCTGATATATGGCTACTGCTGGCTGATAATGCTGTTCTGTGTGGCAGGAAAGGACGGCAGGCAGCCCACTGACATTCGCCTTGACATTCATAACCTCCAATATTCTATGTCCATCAGCAGCAACACCTGAACCACCAACATAGAACCCCTTTACACTCGAGTTACTTGCCAGATTCAGACCTCTAAGAGAAGGCTAGATATCCAGGAGGGAGGAGTCTGTAATAACACAATAGGCAGTTACCTTGAATCTTCCTCCTTGCCTTCCTCAAAGGGTCTTATAGCCATTAGCCATGCTAAGCGGGCATTGAGTAAAGCGTTTCACCCAGATGAGGAGGTTGTGGGAAGTTCCATTTACATCAAAGCTTATCCCTAGGGACCCAGAGTGTCATCGTGATTCATAGAAACTAATGAGAGCTTTACAGAGGTCAAGTATTAAATAGATTGTGACTTGGGTGTACCTCAAAGTAGTCCCTGGAGAAGGCGATGGCATCCCACTCCAGTACTCTTGCCTGGAAAATCCCATGGACGGAGGAGCCTGGTGGGCTGCAGTCCATGGGGTCGCTAAGAGTCGGACACGACTGAGCGACTTCACTTTCACTTTTCACTTTCCTGCGTTGGAGAAGGAAATGGCAACCCACTCCAGTGTTCTTGCCTGGAGAATCCCAGGGACGGGGGAGCCTGGTGGGCTGCCATCTGTGGGGTCGCACAGAGTCAAACACGACTGAAGTGACACAGCAGCAGCAGCAGCAAAGTAGTCCCAGCTGGGTCTTCATCTATGTCATGTGTATGTATTGCCTTGGTTCCCAAATATATTTTAAACTAGTTATTGTCATCAACTGGCATAATCACAGTTGTAATCTGACCCATGGAAGAAGGTTTATTTTGGTAGGAAGTTGAATGAAAGTTTCTAGAACTCCATTTCCTATGAAAACACTAAACCCAAATATAATGACATCGCTGGGGAAACCTCAGAAGTATGTGCCACCAATGAAGATTTCAGAGGGTTGATTCTTCCCATGGAGTCACCTGACTCACCAATCGGGTTGATACAAAAGACAGATCAGTCCATAAGGGTGAAAGCAATAGTCTCATGTTTAAGTAGATGAGACTCATCTTACAACTGGTTTGCTAGATATGGTCTGCTTACCGGAAGAAATATTCTATGGTAGCCAGCACCCTGCTATTAATCTAATCAATTATTTAGTCTTACCCCCAAAAGAAGAGATCCCAGGATCCATTGCTTTTATCTAGCAGAAAGAGCCAAACAACTTTACCCTTCAGACTTAAAATCCTTTCGATATTCTGTGTCTGTTTTACAATTGCACTTTCAGGGACCATGATCTTTGTACCATCCCAGAAAACATCATGCTGGTTCATCACGTGAATGAGACTAGCAAGATAAAAATAGCAACTACAGCAAGTGCCTTGGAAACACTTGCACAATAGTTCTAAGATACACTCCTTACAAACACAGAATGCTTTTCATTTCTGGGGACACAGTGACCTGGGGCAAGCCAGGATAGTCTTTCTTAGGAGAAAAGGTCCTGAATCTTGCATTCCCTATCATCACTAACAAGGAGGCAAAGTGGACTTGTGAGTTTTATAGACAACATATACCATACTTAGTTGTGCTTTTCCAGTCTATTTGCCAGGTTATTAAAAACATTCAGCGCTGAGTAAGTGCAAGAGCAAGAGGAAGCTTTCAGCTGATCCAAGTTGCAATGCGAGCAGCCTTGCCACTTGGCTCACAGCGCAGCTGAACCCAGGCCACCTTGAATCCGTGGTAGACAGGGATGCTCTCTGGGGTCTGTGACAACCCTGATGGGAAAAGCACAGTTCTTGGGATTTTATGAATAAAAATCCCCTATGTGCTTTATGAAGTATTACCTGGAAAAATACTCTTGCCTGAGATTATGCTCTGGTTGACACTTAATTTGTATGCCTGTGCAAACAGATAGATGTCCTGGACTGTGCATTATCTACAGTCTCTGGGGTGTGAAGTCAGATGCACACACCAGCACACATCTTCATCAGATGGAGAAGGTGTGTGCACGACTGGACCCATGCAGTTCCTGAAGCAGGAGAAAGTCCCATGAGCAATGTCTCACATCCACAGCATGACTTCTCCAGGCACACAACCACCCCTCCATCGACCCACACGTTTGATCTCATGGGGAGTCTCTTGTGACTAGAGCAGCTATAATTTATCATACAAACAGGGACACATTTGAGCTAAAAAACAGGCCAGGGCAATAGGCCTGAAACGGGACCGTTCTAGTCAAATGATTTTGCATTGGCACCCTGCCTTAGTCATCTTTAACGGGGAGTAATCTTGCCCTCCCACAAGAACACTTGGTAATGTTCAGCTACACTTTTGGTTGTCATGACTCGGGGGAAGGTGTGCTGTGGGCATCTAGTGAGCAGAATGCAGGGATGCTGCTAGACATCCTAAAACGCACAGAAACATCTCACCCACAAGAAAGAATGAGCCAACCCAGAGTAAACAATAATGCTGAGACTGAGAAACTTGTCTGTAAGTATTAAACACTTAAGATTTATGGAAAGTTTCACCACAAGAGAACGTGGAAGGGTTACAATGCAAGGAGGTATGCAGAAGTAACAGCAGGACTTCCTTGGTAGCTCAGACGGTGAAGCATCTGCCTACAATTTGGGAGAGCTGGGTTCATTCCCTGGGTTGGGAAGATCCCCTGGAGAAGGAAATGGCCCCCCACTCCAGTATTCTTGCCTGGAGAATCCCATGGAGAGAGGAGCCTGGTGGGCTGCAGTCCATGGGGTCGCAAAGAGTTGGACATGACTGAACGACCTCACTTTCACTTTTCTTTCATGCAGAACTAATGACCCACCCAGATCTGTAAACACAGGGTCCATCCATCCCTTGGAAATAAAAAGCCTGGAAGACTGCTGGTAAGACAATTTGGGAGCAATATAGATTAATGTACCACTTGTAAATGGGCCTCAAGACCTCACTGCAGAAAAGGCCCTCAATTAACAGGAACACCTATTCTGAGTCATGTGTGTGTGTGTGTGTGTGTGTGTGTAAAATAATTTATTTTTTTAATATCTATTTTATTGGAATCTAATTGCTTTACAATGTTGTGTTGTTTCTGCTGTCTGCTACAACAACATGAATCAACCATATGTAGACACATGTCACCTCCCTCTTGAGCCTCCTTCCCACCCCCCAGCTCACCCCTTCAGGTCATCAGAGAGCATCAGGCTGAGCTCCCTGTGCTATACAGCAGCTTTTCACTAGCTAGGTGTTTATACATGGCAATGTGTATACACTACCCTCTCAGTTCACCCCACCCTCTCTTCCCCCAACTGTGTGCACAAGTCCATTCTTTTTCAACTGACCAATTTCTGTCAGTTGGCCCAAGGTCCCCAGTGCGGGTCTAAAAATGTGACCATAGTAACAGAGATGATGACTATACATAAGCTTTTTTTAAAAAAAGGGGGTGCTTGTCTGTATACCACAGTGTCTGATTCACTCTAAATTTATCCACAGCAGTGACTAGGAGTCCCAAGCATGGTACCATACTCTGAGATCAACCAGTCTCCTGGTGGCAAGATGATTACATTGCTGTTAAGTCACTTCAGTTGTGTTCGACCCTGTGCAACCCCATAGACGGCAGCCCACCAGGCTCCTCCGTCCCTGGGAGTCTCCAGGCCAGAACACTGGAGTGGGTTGCCATTTCCTTCTCCAGTATATGAAAGTGAAAAGTGAAAGTGAAGTTGCTCAGTCATGTCCGACTCTTCGCGACCCCATGGACTGCAGCCCACCAGGCTCCTCCACCTGTGGGATTTTCCAGGCGAGAGTACTGGAGTGGGGTGCCATTGGATCCCATCAATTATAGAAGAGCCAGTGATTTATCCTCATTCTCAACAACACTTACACTGGACTCAAGCTTTCTTTACCTGCTAAACACGCTTCTGTCAGCATCATTTAAAAGCATTAGAACATTAATATGGTGTGCTTCCAATCACAAACACAATGATGCTTCCAATCCACAACATAACAAAGCAAATGGAAAACCACCTGATGCCCGTGGGATTGGATTTAATTGCCTGCACCCTATCATCCAGAAAAAGCTTGTCTCAGAGGATACAGCCACTGAAAAGTTATTCCAACACCAGCTGGAAAATGACCCCTTGCAATTTCAGGGCAGTGCTCCAGAGGAAATGGTATATATTCTGTACTGAAGATAAACATATGGTGATTTTTTTTTCCCACAAAGCCAGAATAAACAAGTCTATGAATCAGAGATTTTAAAAAGAAATGTCGATTCAAAATGTTCTATCTAGTATTATTTTATCTTTGTATTTATTTCTGTTTTCTGCAAGCCAAATTAATCTCTTGCTCAAACAATATTCTATTTGGTTCTTTCATGTTGTAATTACCATATTTAATAATGAATGTACCCCATAATGTTCTATAAGTAATTTTCTATAGGTACTATATCTTACCTGTTTTCATAGTACTTAGTGGACAGTGGAAGTACTCAGTAAATATTTATTTAATAAATGCATGAATAAAAAAAAAGCTGAGCCTCTAAATAATAAATAAAGCCAAATCAGATATTCCCATATTTTTCAAATAACCTCAGAGGAAATTTGCCTTCATTTGTGAAAGTCCTTACCTAAGCCAGAAGAATTATTAAGTCAAGGATATAATCACTTGTGTTCATTGATCTCACTCTTCACTTTTAGAGAAACAAAATGAAAAACAAAGATGCAGGGTGAAGGCTTTTATAACATAACCTCACTATGATTTGGTTGCATACAAATCTAAGTTATCAATTTTCTTGGCCCTTTAGCATGTGGGGTCTTACTTCTCAGACCAGGGAGTGAACTCACGTCCCCTGCAGTGGAAGTGTGCAGTCTTAACCACTGTATCACCAGGGAAGTCCTTCAATCTGAATTATTTTAGTACACTCAGAATGCCAATGATTGTACGACTACATGACCTAATACAACTAGAATATAATTTATCACACCTGGAGGTATACTGTGTGTCTGCCCCCTTTCTGTGCATTTTGGTTAGCAAGCAGCATGGAAGTAAGCAGGCAACAATCATAGAATATCACTTCCAGTCACATTCTTCCGTGACAGTGCACTCTTTCCTTCCTCCACGACCTTTCAGCCTTTAAGAAGCCCTTTGTTACTGCAATGTGACATGATTGGCAAATCAAAACAGGGAAAGTGGACACTACCTAAACTTTGGCAGAGCAGAATTTTCAATTTAAAGAAGAGAGAGACTCAAAGTTTGAATAGCCCCCTGCTTCAGAATAATTTTCAATGAGACAGTTGGAACACATTTGAAGTAGAATCCAATTTTACTGGATACCTCTGAAAGAAGAGAAGTTCTTCAGTAATCACAGTGAAGGATGAGAGAGGGATCGAACACATGGGTGCCTAAACAGTCAAGCGACAACACTCAGCACCCTGGTGAGTCACTTAGCTTTTGATGTGCAATAAACCATCCCCAAACTTAGTGGTTTAAAGATTGATGCTTTCCTTAGCTCATACTTCTGCCGGTCAGCAGTTTGGGCTGGGTCTGTCCCGATGGTTCCTCCGGTCTTGGCTGGGCTGTCATTCATCTGCAACCTGCAGAATGGCAGCTTCCCAATGACCCTAGGATGCCTTTGGCAGGACGACTTGGCAGTCTTCCAGAAGACTATCTCAGACTTGCTCACATGGCAACTTGAACGAGTTCTGACGGCCATCACAAGAACGCAAAGCCTCTTGAGACCTAGGTTACAATGTCATTTTGCTGCATTCTGTTGGCAAAGCAAGTCACATAGTTCAGGCTAAAGAGGAGGAAAAATACATTTCAGGCTTTGATGGGAGGAGCTGCAAAGTCATGAGATAAACTGCATACTTTTGCAATCTGCTGTCCCAGAATTCTGAGAGAAAGCTGACTGATTTATAGAGCACCGTGGCCCATTGGTAACAAGTGACATACAGCGTCTCATCGTAATGAATTAATGGGTAGAATCTGGAGTTTAGAGTAAGAAGACTCTGTGAGACCAAATGACTGAGCTTGAAGTTACTTAACCTCCCAGAGCTTCTATATTCTCATAGTTAAGTGGGGATAATGATACTATTTAACTCCCATGATTACTAGGAAGATAAATTGTGCTAACTAATGAGAAAGCAGTTGAAATCTTTAAACATCAAGTCAAATATTAGTATAAGCAGTGAAGTGTGAGAGTTAAGAGCGCTGACCTTGGAGTCAAACTGTCTAGGCTGAAATGCTCTGTCAATTGCTGATTGACTTCTTACCATGAGGCGAGTTCTTTCTTTTTTTTAATTTTAATTACAATGTAGTTGATCTACAATGTTGTGTTAGTTTCAGGTATACAGCAAAGTGAATCAGTTAAGCGTATACATATATCCACCCTTTTTAAGATTCTTTTCCCATATAGGTCATCACAGAGTACTGAATGGAGTTCTGTGCTACACAGTAGATCCTTATCAGCCACCTATTTTATATACAGTAGTGTGTATATGTCAATCTCAACTTTCCAACTTATCCCTCCCCCCGACTTACCCCCTGGTAGCCATAAATTTGTTTTTTACATCTGTAACTCTATTTCTGTTTTGCAGGTAAGTTCATTTGTACCCTTTTTCTATAACCCACATGCAAGCAGTATAATATGATATCTTTGACTTAGGAGTGCAGTCTTTAGGGCCATCTATGGTGCTGCAAGTGATATTATTTTATTCTTTTATGGCTGAGTAATATTCCATTAGGTGAGTTACTATACTCTCTGGGACTTAGTTTACTCATCTGTAAGTGATAAGTATTGTAATTTTTACTGTTAGAATAGTCAGTGAGGCACTCTGCTAGAATTTGAGGACAAAGAATGTTACGACTTGGTATAAAACTTGACATATCTCTCTTGTTAACAAAGAACATTATGCAGACTTTAGGCAGGTCACTCCTTTTTCATGTATTAAGTAGGAAAGCCTCAACTTTGCTACTTGCAGATATATAGTAAGAAGTAATCAACACATGGTAATTATAGATGCTGAGTGATACACACACGCTCCTTTAGATAAATCTAGGTCTGAGGAAGATTGTTGAAAGGAACATAGCCTACTCCATGCTTGGTGGGAAGTGGGTTGCTGTCAGCTCAAGAGGCTCACAAGTTTTAAAAGCCCTCAGTGGCAATGGTAGAGCTCTGGCTGGAGCACCCTCATGATTTCAGTAAAGGTAGTCTGAGAAAATAGCCAGGCTTTAGTGTCTCTTGGAGCTGGATTCAGCCTCTAAATATTACTTAGTTTTATGTGACTTCTATAAGATGCTAAAAAAAAAAAAAAAAACTCCCATAGCTTCCATTTCCTCATTTGAAAAATGAGTTCTGGGACACTGGGTGTTTATTCAGGGTTTCTACACTTCCCACCTTTCCTCATATTAATATCCTAGCTTCTACAGTAGTTTGACAACTTGATTGGCTTTCAACTGGCAGTCTGAACTCCTTGAAAAAAAATGTGCCCCAAAGACCTACTGAATGTCTCTATCTCTCAGCCAGATGACATAGCTGTGTGGCCTTTCTGACACATCTTTTTGGTGTGGTTCATAAGCGAGAAGATTGGTGCTAGTGCTGATATGACTGAAGCCCCATGGAAATATTAATTACCGAACTCCATTAGATCTCCACCCAACCTAGGCTACTTTCTAGTGAGTGAGTCTCCAGAGCCATTTTCTGTTAACTTATGACTTAATCAAACGTTCCTTCTCCTTTAACCCTTATCGTCTCCAATCCCATTCAAAACCTACTGCTCATGGCTCCTACGGGAGAGGCTTACAACTCAACTTCCCTAACAAGTATGGAATTCACGAGAGACAGGGGATAGATCTAAGGTCCTGCAGAAGCCCACGACATGCCTGCTAACATTTCCTTACGTCACTATTTGAGTACACTGACCCAGACTTGAGGGAGAACTAGGCTGGTGATGGATATTCCTCAAAAACTTCCATCCCCCTCTAGTATGTCTCCTACAGCATAAAATTATCTGGCTTCAAAGTTCTGGTTTTGTTATTTTCTGCTTGTGTGCAGGGATTAAAAAAAAAATAGATTCAGAATCAGATTGAGTCATATTTGGAAAGGTTAGATAAGTATGATGATATTACATAATTATTTACCTTTATTCACAGGGCTTTGATTCTGATAAATGTAAAGTTTTATGAATATTAAAGACACTACGAAGTTCTGAAGGGTTAGATTATGCAGCAGACTCTGTAAGTGCAGTGTTAAGAGGAAGCAATAAATCTAGGCTTAATTGTCATTATCTCTTTAGAAGAACTTTCAAGTTGAACCTCTTTGCCCAGGCTCTTGATTACGTGCTCCTAACTGTCCACGTTTTGCTTTTCTCAATAATTATATTAAATTAGATAAATTAGAGTCTAGCAAAAACTAATTTTGCATAATATCTCAGTCCATTGGTGTCTCTAAAAACCTCTAAGCTATTTCTCCAGGCAGTAGGGTAGCTAATTATTTACCCTCCCAGCAGCCTTCAAGGCACTTCCCATCCTATGTCTGGAACACAGAATGATCCCATTCAATTAGGAGAAAAAATACCCACGGCTTTCCTAAGATAACATGAAAATTCCATCTATCCAAGGGGACTAAGTAATTTACTCTCTGCAGATTCCTCTGGATCCGGAAATAATGCGCAGTGATGCATAGACATGTGGCCATTATGCCCCAGATTTCCTCATTTAGGAAATCAATTCTTAGACATTGGGGACATGCAAATTCAATTAGTCCTGAACCGCAGACTGGTAGCCATGCACTGAAATCTATATTAGCATAACCAGGTGGAGCAGGCTGCTTCTTCCCCAGGGGTCTCTGCCACCTGTTGAATTAATTTGATCTCATCCCTCGACATCCATCAGGTTCCACATATGACAGGGGCAGACAGATTTCACCTATTGTCAGAGGAAACTGCAAAGTTACAAGAGAGTCACATCTCAGCAGAATACTACAGAGAAGAGGCAAAAATTGGAACAAATGCTTAGCCAACCAGTCACCAGATATCCTTGAACAATGCACCTTGGCAAACAAGGATTAGTGAAATCTAATTAAGAAGTTTCCCATCTGGCCCACTGGGGAGCTGCACGCCGACCCTAGAGCAGTGCTTAACTAGCATGGTGCTTGCTAGGCAAGCGTTTGGGAATTACATTCTTTTCTCTCTCTCTTTTTTTTGTTTTTAATATTTCTGAACCCAGGGAAATTCTGTTGTCTTGATTCTAGAAGAGCAGAAATAAATTTCATTCTCAATCTGATTGTAATTGGCAGGCAGAGGAAAACATCTTGTATTATAATCATCACTCTCTCACTGATTCAAAATCTTCCAAAGACTTGGGACACTTGTTATGTATGGACAGACATATAGATGGACAGACAGATGACAGATAGAAGGAGAGATAGTTGATAAGTAGACCACATAACATTTCCTGTCCCAATGAGTTATCATATGATTATACTTTCCAGCAACTGTCTTGACCCATTTTGGTGAAAAAAATTTAGTTACCTAATATCCACTTTCAAACACAGTATTTTCTCTTTGCTTCCCCAACAAAACAAGTTCCCTTCTCATCAGCCTTTTCCCTAGCTCCCCTGCTGTAAGGAGCCTACCTCTGACCAATGATGAACCCCACACAAATAGCTTCTTCTGAATTCAAAGGGCAGATTCATACTAAGAAAAGCAGGGCCACACATCCTCAGTGGATGGAGAAGCGCCATGAGCTCACATTTGTTATTTAATACTGAACTCAGCCGCACCCTCCTTTGGAAATCTGCTATAACAGCCTATGGAGGTTTCCACCCATAGTATTGTATTGTTATGCCCAGTTATGTTACAGGGCTACTCACTAAACTGCAAACTTCTTATATGTAGCACATATAAACAGAATTAATTCTGTAATAAATTAAGGAAACTGAATTTACACATGTTAAGAATAATAAACTGTATAATTCATGACAACATATTACTCATTCTAGTTTGTTTCCATATGAACAGCACTATATTATACCACTTGGAGAAGGCAATGGCACCCCACTCCAGTAGTCTTGCCTGGAAAATCCCATGGACGGAGGAGCCTGGTGGGCTGCAGTCCATGGGGTCGCTAAGAGTCGGACACGACTGAGCGACTTCACTTTGACTTTTCACTTTCATGCATTGGAGAAGGAAATGGCAACCCGCTCCAGTGTTCTTGCCTAGAGAATCCCAGGGACGGGGGAGCCTGTGGGCTGCCGTCTATGGGGTCGCACAGGGTCGGACACGACTGAAGCGACTTAGCAGCAGCAGCATATTATACCACTACAGTATCTTCCAGAGGTATAAACAAGTATAACTTTAATATGATCAACATTTGAAATGTTGGAAGACTATGAGAACTTCACTTAGACTGAGTTCAGAGAAGAAATAAGTGTTCTGGCCTCTTATAACCTGTCCCTATGTTTCTCCAGCTGATAATCACAGTCATCTCTCCATTCCAGTATCAAACAATTGTTTTGCTTTTTCAACTCCAATCTTCCCAGGCACTGATTCCCTTTTCTCCTTTCAGTGCAGCTGTAGCCTGCATGTCCCCCTTGTGTTTTTGTCCACTCTGATATTTTTATTTTCCACCAAAGCCTCTGGTCTGTGCAGTAGGTTTTCATATATTCCTTTATGTACCTTCATTTCTGAAGAATCCATTCATTACACAATCGCTTGAAACTTTGCATAATGGAGATGGTTCTTTTTCAAATATATGAATGACTTTTTTTTTCTTTTAAATGCTTGTGTACATTGTGTTTTCCCTAAGCAAGAGGCAGACTGCAAGAGGTAGAGATAAAAACATAGAGTTAAAAAAATAGTTTTGGTTATCTAAAACAGACATAAGAGTTGCCTGCAAAAGAATAGATGAGAACTAGGTTTTATGGCAAGAAAGAAGGAATTTCTAAGTTTCTCTCTTGTAAACATATCTAGAGAATGTCTTGGCAGATAAGACCATAGTGTTTACTCTATGCCTGGGGTAGGGAGGATAAGGGTGTGTGGTGGAGGAAACCTGGCCTTTCTAGCTTGAAAAATTATTTGGTGGATTGAGTTGGGTGCAGGTGGAAAGGAATGGATCATAGGTTTCGATACAAAGTATAGATTTTTCAACAAAGGAAAAGAGACTATCTTCTCAATCCTGGGGTAGGCAAAGATTTCTAAGATAGAATTCATAAGGCTCTAAGTAAAACAGAGAAATTGAGAAATTGATGAAGTAGTCATGCAGAAAGATCTCTGTTAGGTCTCCGAGCCTCCCTTAACTTCCATGTGCTTTGGGAGCCTAAGAATTTCCTGTGTGACCCTGACAGAGTGGGCAGTATTGTAGCAGCAAGTCAGCCCGTGTGTGATGGGGGTGAGCTGGCCAGACAAGAGAGGTGAGCCTGCAGCCAAGTGGAGGATAGAGTCAAGATCCTAGGACTCCGCAACCCTTGAGATCGCTGCGGTGATGAGCTCGTTAGAGGAATTACCAATCCTTGACTGAGCTGAATTACAGCACTCAAAGGCTTCAGTGACGAATACCAAGAGAACACCCAGGGATGGAACCAGCCCTGCTTTAGAAGGTTCAGTGAGCAGCCTACACTAGGTCTCTAAGGTGCAAGTCAGGAGAAAAAGGCAACGCCATGTGGTTCTAATGTCACCTGGGCCATGTATCCCACATCCATGTAAACAGCACATTAAAGGAGTGTACAGAAAGGGTGTGGAATTCATACAATTACAAACAAATTCTGAGTCATCTAACCAGGGTCTAAGATACACATAGAGATCAATTTAAATTGTGGGATTGGAATAGGATTACTGAGTGAATGAAATGTTGTTTTTGCCCCTTTGAATCCTCAAGCAAGGTTTAAGTTTAAAAGAAAGAACCCTAGGGTCTTCTCTGCTGGCCCAATGGCTAAGATTCCCTGCTTTCAATGTAAGGGGCCTGGGTTCGACCCCTGGTTAGGGAACTAAATCCCGCATGCTGCAACTAAGAGGTTCCCCATGCCTCAATGAAGACCAAAGATCCCAGGTGCCACAACTAAGCCCCCATGCAGCCAAATAAATAAGCAATGAGTAAAATAAGTATTCAGTTGAGTTCAGTTTAGTCACTCAGTTGTATCTGACTCTTTGAGTCTCTATGGACTGCAGCATGTCAGGCTTCCCTGTCCATCACAAACCCCTGGAGCTTGCTCAAACTCATGTCCATTGAGTAGGTGATGCCATCCAACCACCTCATCCTGCCCTCAATCTTTCCCAGCATCACGGTCTTTTTAATGAGTCAGTTCTTCGCATAAGGCGGCCAAAGTATTGGAGTTTCAGCTTCAGCATCAGTCCTTTCAATGACTATTCAAGACTGATTTCCTTTAGGACTGACTGCTTTGATCTTGCAGTCCAAGGGACTCTACAGAGTCTTCTCCAAAACCACAGTTCAAAAGCATCAATTCTTAGGTGCTCTGCTGCTGCTGCTACTGCTAAGTCGCTTCAGTCGTGTCCAACTCTGTGCGACCCCATAGACGGCAGCCCACCAGGCTCCCCCGTCCCTGGGATTCTCCAGGCAAGAACACTGGAGTGGGTTGCCATTTCCTTCTCCAATGCATGACAGTGAGAAGTAAAAGTGACGTCGCTCAGTTGTGTCCGACTCTTAGTGACCCCATGGACTCGACTTATATTAAAAAATAAATAAAATCAAGAACTCTAGGACTGGAGGGAGGGAAGGGAGGCTCAAGGCTCAATTATATATGTATAATTATGGCTGATTCACACTGTTGTATGGCAGAAACCAACACACCATTGAAAAGCAGTTTTCCTCCAATTAAAAAATCAATTATTAAAACAAGAACTCTAGGATCAGTTTGCTTGAGTTCAAGCCACTGATTTACGGTTCACCAGCAACATTACCTATGTAAGTTATACCACTTTTCCAAACTACAGTTACCATCTAATCCAGAGAGTTTATATTAATATTTATAACATAGAGTTCTGCAGTAACACAGTTCCTGGCATATACTATGTGCTTGGTGAATGACCATTAGTAATATTCCCTGATGATAAAATAAGCAAACCCTGGAGAGAAATTAAAATCAGATTGGAAGGTATGGAAGGGGTCTCAAAGGAGGTACATAAGGCAAATACTGAAAACTATGTGGAAACAGATGACAGGAAGAGGTTGTATGGGAAACTGTATGAAAGAGTTCACTTGGGGTGGAGGAACATGTACCCAAGTACTGCTGGGAGATGGCGGCAGGTCATAGAAAGCTTTATGTACTAGAAGATTCTGACTGTACATTGAGTAAGTGATTTGGAAGGATAACTGACCAGCATGTAGATCAATGTTTTTTCAAAGTGGTAGCTCTGAATCTGGACCAATGTAGCAGATCCTGATTGACATATTCTTGAATAAAATAGAAAAAAAGGAAAGGAATAGACTATATTGTTTCTGCCTATAAATTAAAAGTATGTGTGTGTACCAGTTGGTGGTTCATTGAAATGTAAAATGTATCTATTAATATAGATCAATCATAGTGACTGGAAAAGAGAATGGACTGGAGGGAGACAGTGCTTACCATATCAGAATCTGAAAAAGTGGTTAGATCTTGGGCTTTTTAAGTAAATAAGAGGAAATGTTTTACTTTGGTTTCTTTTGCAGTCCAGCACCAGCTTTAAAGTAGTGAAATTTGCAATTCTATTCTGAATCAATCAATATTTCTAAGAAATGAAACTTTATCCATATATGAACGTGCTTTTCCCCTCTGATGCTTGTGAAAGCATTGTGCTCCACACCCAAAATATTAAGACAATATGATCTAGGAAGGCTGAACCTTGGATCCTAGACTTGTTCCATCCTGCCAGCTGTATGAGTTGGACACCCTCTCTGGACTTCAGGGAGAATACTAAACAGTGTGATCTAACAGGTCCCTTCCAGCTCTCAACAGGTGCTTCTACTAGGCCAGTTTGTTTGTGAATGCAAATATGCTATGTGAGAATTCAGATTAGAACTCAGGATATTTGTGTTGCTAACCCCTTGCATCCATCAAGTTAGGCAGCCATTCCTGTCCAGCATGCAAACAAATATAAATGTTTCCATAAAGTGTCCCAACATGGGTTCTCAGTGGAGTGACTGACTCTTCTAATGTCTGATTGAACACTATATGAATGTAATAATGTATATTATTATTTCTCTAACACTCCATCAGAGGGACTCTCTTTCTAGAGAATGGGACAGTTCATCATCCCATTCACAGTATATAAGACAATGGTATAGTTATAGTAGAAGCATACAATTAGCAGTCAAATAAAACAGTAACCTTTACTTCTAACCTCCAGGCAACAGGGGAGCTGAATTTTGAAGACTCTGGAAGGGATCCAAGAATAATCAAGGCATCTAAGAGGGCTTCCTAGGTAGCACTAGAAGTAAAGAATCCACCTGCCCATGAAGGAGACACAAGAGACACAGGTTCTATTCCTAGGTTGAGAAGTCCTCAAAGCAGGAAAAGGCAACCCACTCCCATTTTCTTAACTTGGGAAATCCCACAGATAGAGGAGCTTGGCGGGCCGCAGAGTTGGACATGACTGAGCACACACACGCGTGTTTGTGCGCATGCGCGCGTGTGCACACGCACACACACACACACACACAAGGCATCTAAGATTTCAGGGAGTCAAAATGTCAGGGTGGTAAGAACCTAAAATTCTTTTCAGCATTTCCCCTAGAAATGTCCTTCAGTGATTTTTACTTGGTGACAGAACATAATTCTAAGATGTCCAGAAGATAGTTGTAGCTAAATGAAATTGTATGTACAGTTTTCAATAGTCTCAAAACATTGAGAATGTTATTTAAAAATAGAGTTCAAGGCCTAGTAAAGAGGACCAGTCTTCCTGTACACCCAAAACTTTAGTCCAAGTATTTAATGTTCCATGCCACCAGAGCAAAACAAACTGAAAAGGGACCAGCACTTACCAAGAATGAAGCTTTAGATTAGTTCTTATAAAATCCTCTTAGCAGACTATTAATGTAAGGGAAGGGATGGGACTTCATTAATATGATAAAAGTTATATACCGAAAAAACAACAACAAAAAGCCCACACATTAGCAAACATGCTTAATGGTAAAATATCTAGAGATTTCTCTCTGATCCAGAAAGAAACAAAAATACCCCCTCCAACTACTCCTATTCAATATTGTACTGAAGGTCCTAGCCAACACTAAAAGCAAAACACACACACACACACATTGTATATACATATATATAATAATTATATATATATATATGTATACATATGTTTGGAAATGAATTGAAAAGGAAGAAATAAAACTTTCACTTTCACCAACATGGTAACAACATAGGACATGTTTAAATATATATAGATAAATTTAGAAATATAGAAGTGCATTTAGCAAGGTCATTGTTTTCAAAGTCAATATAAAATGTATGTTTTTATCTATCAGTAAGAGACAATAAGAAAATGAAAATCTTAAATGAAGTAAGCCAAAGATAAATATTGCTTATATGTGGAATCCTAAAAAAAAGATACAAATTATATTATTTTAAAAATACAAATGGACCCATAGACAGAGAACAAACCTATGGTTACCAAAAGGGAAACAGGGGGAAGGGGATAAATTGTGTGTGTGTGTGTGTGTGTGTGTGTGTGTGCACACATGCATGTACACATAGCTGAATCACTATGTTATACGCCTGATACTAACACAAAATTGTAAATCAACTACAGTTCAATTGAAAGCAGTAAATATTCAAAAAAAAATCTTAAAATATTATTTTCAAAGACATCAAAAACATCAACTACCTTAGGACTTAATCTACCAAAATGCATGCAGTATCTCTATATAGAAAATAAAACACCTTTAGGATAAATCAAAAATCTTAAATAAAAGGAGAGCTATGCTATGTTCATAAACAAGAATATTTAAAAATGTAAAACTCATCAAATTAGCCGATAGATTCGATGCAATCCCAATCAATATTCTAGCATATGGATGTGTTTGCATAAATTTACAAGTTGATTCTAAAATGTATATGGAAATGCGAAGGACCAAGAGCAGCCAAGATAGTCTTGGAGTGGAGGAACAAATGGAGAACACTCACACTACCAAACATCATGTCTTATTATAAAGTTCTGCAGGGAAGTGAAATTCACCAGCTCAAAATGTGTCTTTCTGGCACACTAACATATTTCAAGCTGGTTATTTTCTATGAAAGAGTAGACATAGCGAAAACTCTGAAAACCAAGCAGGTTACCCCTATTCTTTTGTAAGAAACATTTACACGTGTAAGGGAAATCCATTTGTAAGGTGGTCTCCCTCCAAGGGAAGAGGAGGAGGACCAGACCTCGAGAAACTGTTCAAGTGGGAAGGTAATGAATAAATTCACACAACCACCACACCTTTATTTTCTGTGCTTTCCTGCTCACCTCCCATAACAGACTCTTCCCCACCCTCAACATCTCAATATCCTCTTTTTTGGTGAGTTATTCAGTTCTCCTGGGTTTCTCCCAGTGTGTGTGTGTGTGTGTGTGTGTGTGTGCGCGCGCGTGCATGCGCGCGCGCGTGAACATTCAGAATACTGGAGCGGGTTGCCATTTCCTTCTCCAGGGGATCTTCCCAACCCAGGGACCAAACCTGCATCTCCTGCAATGGCAGGCAGATTATTTACCACTGTGCCTCCCATGGTATATATGTTATTAAACCTCATTTGATTTTCTCCTGTTAATCTGTGTCATGTCAGTTTAATTCTTAGACTAGTCAGAAGAAGGGCTGAGGAAAATTGCTTCCACTCCAACAGTTCCAATAATTAAGAATAAATACTAACACAGTATTGTAAATAAATAGACTTCAGTTAAAAATAAAAGATTGAATGGCTTTGGCAGGTGGTTAAGCAACAAGTTGAAGAGAACAAAATAGAGTGCAGACCCAGGCCATATACATATGATCTCCTGATTTATGTGAAGTGACTCTGCAATGCATTGAGAGAAATACACATATCAAAAAAGCATGCAGATCCAGGTGATAATATACCTATGGGTCATTAAAAAAAGGCAAAAGCTACAATTAAAAAATAGGGGAAAGTCTTAAGCAGACATTTCACAAACAAAAGAGTATCTAAGTGTTCATGTAAAAGTGCTCACCCTCTTTAGCCATGTCAAAGAAAACTGCAGCAATGTGAGTGAAACGGGCAAGGAAGGTTTCATGCAGGACTACTGTAACAGAGGCCAAGGCGACTGCAGTAGGGGAGAGAGACTGGACTCAACTCTGCTGAAACAAAAGGGAGGGGAGTTTCTAAGCAGTTCGGGCCAGAGATGGGAAAGTGCTGGAGGACTTGAGGAGGGAGGTTGGTCAAGGTGATTAGGCCACCTGCTTTTGTTTTTCAATTATTATTAAATTTTATTATAGCTGCTGTACAACATTGTGTTAGTTTCTGCTGTACAGCAAAGTGAATCAGTACTCATACACATAGATCCACTCCTTTTTAGACTCTGTCCCTGCATACATCATTACCAAGTGCTGAGTAGTGTTCCCTGTGCTATGCAATAGGTCCTTGCTGGTTACCTACTTTATATATCAGTCTCAATCTCCCAATTTACCCCTCTCCCCCTTTCCCTGTTGGTAACAATGTTTGTTTTCTACATCTGTGACTCTGTTTTGTAAATAGGTTCGTTTGTATCATTTTTACAGATTCTACATATAAGCAATACCAAATGATATTTGCCTTTTGCTGTCTTACTTATTTCATTCAGTATGACAATCTTGAGGTCCATCCATGTCACTGCAGATGGTATTATTTCATTTTTATGGCTGAGTAATATTCCACTGTATGTATCATATCTTCTTTATCCATTTCTCCACTGAGGGACATTTAGGTTTCTTGCATCTCCTGGCTATTGTAAATAGTGCTGCAGTGAACACTGGGGTACATGTATCTTTTTAGATCACATTTTTCTCTGTATAAGAGATAAGCATTTGTTATTTATCCATTTAGGCTTCTACCTTCCCATGGATTCCAGGAAACAGGGACCCTATCTTCCTAATTACATTTCAAAGGTCATTGAGACAGTCCTGGCTATAAAACTGGAGGAGACTGGAAGAAGGTTTACATCTGAAAGGACCTAAAACATAGGGAAAGGGGTTATGGTCAAGAAGAAACCTCAGTAAAGTTTAGTCAAGCTGAAGGGAACTTGAAGGCCACCTTGATAAGTAATCTTTGGCTTATTTACTTTTTTTTTTTTCATTTACTTGTCTGTTTTTACCCCAAAGCTGCTGCTGAAGTTCTGGAGTTGGTGGTAGAAATCTGAGTGCCCACCACAGTATCTAGCTTTAGGCATGTGTGTTGAATGAAATGAACGAATGATTGGATTATAATTGGGTTACTGGAAAGTTTGTACACACACGTATTAGCAGAATGTAACTTGGGGGAATAAGGTACCATAAACACGTGTTAGTTAACCTCCTGAATGTTCATCAAATGTGAAATAATGTCCTCCTTCACATAAAATTGAATCGAAGTGTGGAAAACTGGAGGAAGACGATGACCTAGTTAGGACTGCCTCCTTCAAGCCATGGAATGCATTTTCATTTGGATTGTATATACTCACTGGGGTATCGGAGAGGCACACATACAAAAGACAGCCAGGAATTGACAGCTTGCCTTTAAAAGACGAATATTTAATCCTCATCCCTTCTCACCATCCCAAACCACACCATTACATCTAAGGTATAGATGGAGTCATAGCCAGGAAGGAACAATATTATTTTAAAATTCACATTCATCTTGAAAAGAGATTGTTTTATCTACATATTAGTAAGGAAAGCATTAGTCAAAATGTTATTATTACTCACAAAGCACATGTAACAAAGTTAAAGATGTGGAATTTGAACCATACTTTTCTGATATAAGCCAATGTTCTTTCTCTAAAGATAATAAAAGAAAAAAATGGGGGGGGAGGGATGGGGAGGATTCCAGTGCTGTTTTACTGGGAGCATCTGAAAGGAAAACTAGGAAGTACTCTATTTCCACTGTAATGTTATAGCTTAAAACAAGCAAAGTGAGAAAATGCAATAAACTCCAAGCTCCAGAAGTTATTTGCCTCTAATTTTAGAATGCCTACAACAAAACAACAGTAACAACAAAAGTGACAGTTATCATCACCTTCCCTGGTGGAGTGATGGCTCCACATTTGTAAAACAAGTTAAGGTGATGATTACTCAAGAACTGGACTATTTTTTTTATGCGCAAGTAGCCTGCCTGCTTGTGATAAAAATAAGTCGACAGTCTTTTGACTGTTTTTCACCTAAAATCTGGGTCTAGATCATCCTGAGTTAACAATAGTTAACTTTTAGGCCATGTGAATTTTTTTTTCCAATGTAGGAATAAGAATTCTTAGACTCAGCAAGTTCATTTTTGTGCTATCACAACATACAGAAAAATGGACAAGTCCTAAGATACATTTTCACAAGTGGTAACGACATATCAGTTATAAATACCAGTCAGATCAAGGAGAGAATATTGGAAAACACCCGAAGCTCTCCCTCAGGCTCACTCCCATCATGACCCTCCATCTTCATTAAGTTCAGGTGAGTTCAGTCGCTCAGTTGTGTCTGACTCTTTGCGATCCCATGGACTGCAGCACATCAGGCTTCCCTGTCCATCACCAACTCCCACAGCTTGATCAAACTCCTGTGCATCGAGTTGGTGATGCCATCCAGCCATCTCATCCTGTGTCATCCCCTTCTCCTCCTGCCTTCAATTGTTCCCAGCATCAGGGTCTTTTCAAATGAGTCATTTATTCACATCTGGTGGCCAAAGTACTGGGGCTTCAGCTTCAGCATCCGTCCTTCCAATGAATATTCAGGACTGGTTTCCTTTAGGATAGACAGGTTTGTTCTCCTTGCTGTCCAAGGGACTCTCTAGAGTCTTCTTCAACACCACAGTTCAAAAGCTTCAATTCTTTAGTGCTCAGCTTTATGGTCCAACTCTCACATCCATACATGACTACTGAAAAAACCATAGCTTTGACTAGACGCACCTTTGTTGGTAATGTCTCTGCTTTTAAACACACTTTATCTTCATTAAAGCAAACCACAGTCCCAACTTCTATGGCTATATGTTAGCTCTGATTGTTTATGAATTTCATACGGATGCAACCATATGGTATACACTCACCCATGTTTTGCTCTGTTTCATTTGATATGTTTGTGTTCATCCACTTACATTACTATATTATAGGACTATAACACCATCAGTTTTTCCATTTTCCTACTAATATGTGGGTTGTTTTTCAAGTAAACAACTGCTATGAATAAACTCACTATGAACATACTCCAT
This sequence comes from Aepyceros melampus, assembly GCA_006408695.1. Taxonomy (NCBI): domain Eukaryota; kingdom Metazoa; phylum Chordata; class Mammalia; order Artiodactyla; family Bovidae; genus Aepyceros; species Aepyceros melampus. The sequence goes on from SJXQ01002345.1 coordinate 442,654, forward strand.
GATGTTCTGTGTACACACATACATGATGTGTTTCTTGAGTGTATACCTAGGAGCGGAATTGCTGGGTTTGGCACATGTGAATATTCAGCTCTAGCAGATATATCCAAGCACTTCCTGAAGTGCTACACTCTGACCAACAGTTCAGGGACATTCCAGTTGCTTCATGTTCCCAACAAAATGATGTCTCCTGTACTTTACTTATTTAAAAATAAAAATGCTAACCCTTCTAGTGGCATGGTAGTTAAATCTCACTATGATTTTAGTTTTTCATTTCTCTGATGTCTGACCAAGTTGAATTTAACTTCATCCCAATTTGACTAACCTTTATAGGTTTCTTCCTGACTGTAGGGTTGTTACCTCCATTTCCTGAGAGAATTTCTATTCCTTTGAGATTGAATTTCTTCTCCCAGCCTCTTCTCATTTTACAACCCCAAAACAAAATGTCTCTCTCAGGGACCTGGGAGCCATCCTCTTGAAATGTTTTTTCCATTTTTTTAACTGTATTTTCTATCTGTTTCACCATGGCTTGCAGATCTTCTTATTATCACCTAGATTTGAATTTTTTGCCTGATAAGTGTATTTCCTCCACTGCATTGTGAAATGAAGGGAAGGCCTTTCTAGAATGAATTACAGCCATTTGCCTCTGATCTTTTGGCATCTCTGGTAGGACTGGGAAATTGCCAAACATCAAGGGACTTGGCGGCTTTGGCTCTAGTCTACAAGCGACCTGTGTTGAGTCTTTTATGTTCCTTAAAGGTGATTTATATTCTCTCACTTTGTGAGTTTCATGGGGTGATCCACATTTTCTCATTCTAGATTGCCATCAAGCCTCAAGTCAGCACCTGTGCACTCAACTCATGGTCATTGTCAACTGCATTATCTTTTATTTGCTTGTGCAAGAGCCTTAAAAGAAGGACTCAAGGTCAAAGCTCTATCTGTTGGAGGAATTATTTGTTTATTTTAGGAGAAATATTTGTTCTTCATCTGAGTCACAGTGCCCAAGAGAAATTAACACTTTTATTTACTTTAGTGCATGGAGCCAGATTCAATTAAGATTCCTCTTATACATGCTATTAATTAAGAACTAAGGTCTTTTACCTAAAAGCTGATTTTAAAAAATGAGTAAAACACAGAATAGTCATTACATGACAAAGAGATAAATTGTCCTTTAACATACGAAAATGGAACTCAAATTAAAACTAAACTGAGATATCATTTTTCACCTACCAAATTGGCAAAAATTCAAGAGATTGATTAGCACAACTCACTCTGTTGATGAGTCTGTCGGGAAAGGCATATTCATAGATTGCTGATGCAGTAAGAAATGGGAAAAGCAACCCACGGGGGTGAGAATTGGCAATGTTTGCCCAAAGTGCATATTCATTACTTAGTCTTTGAGCTATCCCACTTCTGGAAATGTACCTTAAAGTTTCACCTCCACAATGAGAAATAATACAGGCACACCTGTATTATCACACTTTGCTTTAATATATCAGCAGATATTGCATTTTTTACAAAGGAAGATTTGTGGCAACCCTCTGTCCTACAAGTCTATTTGCACCATTTTCTAACAGCATTTTTTTTTTAATGTGGTGTCTGCGTGTCACATTTTGGTAATTCTTGCAATATTTCAAGCTTTTTCATTATTTCTATGTTGGTTATGGTGATCTGTGATCAGTGATTTTTGATGATACTATTATAATTGTTTGAGGGCTAGGTGAACCACATCAACGTAAAACAGTGAACTTAATCTATGAATTGTATGTGTTCCAGCTGCTCTACTGACCAAGCCATTCCTCCATCTCACTCCTTCTCCTATAGCTGTTCAAAATATGACTGCTTATTGATAATGTATTTGGTCACCCAAGACTTCTGATGGAGATGTACAAAAAGATTGCTAATATAATATCCATTCTGCAGCCCATGAATCAAGGAGTCATTTTGATCATTCAAGAGTTGTTACTTAAGAAATACATTTCATGAAGCTACAGCTGTCACAGATAGTGATTCCTCTAAAGGGTCTGAGCAAAGTCAACTACAAACCTTCTGGAAAGCATTCATCGTTCTAGACAGCATTAATAACATCTGTGATTCACAGGCAGAGGTCAAAATATCATCATTAACAGGAGTTTAGGAGAACCCTCATAGATGACTTGAGAGGTTTCAAGACTTCAGTGGGGGAAGTAACTGCAGATGTGGTGGAAATAGCAAGAGAACTAGAATTAGAAGTGGAACCTGAAGATGGGAATGAATTGTTGCAATCTCAAGATAAAACCTGAACAGATGAGGAGTGGATTCGTATGGATGAACAAATACAAGTGTTTTCTGGAAATGTAAATTCAAGATGGTGAGGCCTGCTGTGAAGCTTGTTGAAATGACAACAGAGGATTAGAATATTGTGTAAACTTCGTTGATAGAGCTGAGCTAGAGTTTGAGAAAGTTGACTCCAATTTGAAAGAAGTTCTACTGTGAATAAAAGTTGACTCCAATTTGAAAGCAGTTCTACTGTGAGTAAAATGTTATCAAATAGTATTGCATGCTCTAGAGAAATTGTTCATGAAAGAAAGAATCAATCAATGGAGCAAACTTCATTGCTGTCCTATTTTAAGAATAAGACAGCCACCCGAAACTTTAGCAACCACCACCCTGCTCAGTCAGCAGCCATCTACATTCAAGCAAGACCTCCACCAGCAAAAAGATGATGACTCACTGAAGGCTCAGATGATGGATAGCATTTCTTAGCAATAAGGCATTTTTTAAAATGAAGAGAAGTACACTTTTTAGACATAATGTTATTTCACATTAATAGACTGAAGTACAGCATGAAAAACTTGGAAACCAAAAAAATCTCTGCGACTCACTTTACTGAGGTAGCAAATACAAACAAAAACAAAGGAGTCTAGCATATGTCACATTGATCAAATAACTACAGGGGAAAAGGAATTAATTGAATAACTTGAACCCACTACCCTGTCTACAGTATTGATGTATTTTTGAAATCACTTGGTATGTATTACAGGAAAGAACAAATGAGTAAATATATAATTTTTGTTGGAAAACTGGTTTTCTTTGCAAAAAGGGAGTTAAAAATGCATAATGGGGGAAAGTCATGAAAAACTTACGGTGCTGAAATTGAATTGGTGGTAATAGTATGCTCAATATGACTTTCAAAATATATTCCTTAGCTCTATATGCTGAGAAACATTGATTGGAAATTTTTTCTTTTTTATAAAGAGACACTTAATAAATTTTTTAGGCTTCAAGAGCAATATACAATATCTCTTGCACACTCTTCTTTTTAAAAAAATTTTTTCTTGGTATGTTTGCTTGTTTTTGTTACATTTTGTTTTGCTTTTGCAACCCTTTGCTGCTGCTGCTGCTGCTAAGTCGCTTCAGTCGTGTCCGACTCTGTGCGACCCCATAGACGGCAGCCCACCAGGTTCCTCCGTCCCTGAGATTCTCCAGGTAAGAAGACTGAAGTAGGTTACCATTTCCTTCTCCAAAGCATGAAAGTGAGAAATGAAAGTGAAGTCGCTCAGTCGTGTCCGACTCTTCGCGACCCCATGGACTGCAGCCCACCAGGCTCCTCCTTCCATGGGATTTTCCAGCCCTGTAAGAATGTTAAAATCACTCTTAGCTCACAGGCTGCACAAAAATAGGCCATAGGCAGGATATGGCCTACAGGCTATAGTACTCTGAATCAGGGGCCTAGAAACAAGAATACTACAGTGGCAATGAGCATACCAAAAGCAGTCAGATATTGATTCCAAAAAATGATTCCCATGTGAAGAGATCTAGGACCCTGAGCAGCAGCCAGAGGTTCCAGGTTTTAAACCAGGAAATGGCAATCTAATCCCAGGACAGCCTGTGCCAGACAGCAAGGAAAAATAGCCAGGACATAGGAAACAAGAGACAGTGCTTCCAGGACTTATCAGGTGGTCCAGTGGATAAGAATCCACCTGCCAATGTGGGGACACAGTTGTGGTCCCTGGTTTGGAAAAATTCCACATGCCATCAAGCAACTAAAAGCCTGTGAGCTGCAACTACTGAGCCCACATGCTTCAACTCCTGAAGCCTAAGTGCCCTAGAGCCTCGCTCTGCAACAAGAGAAGCCCCTGCACCGAGAAGCCCATGATCCACAGTGAGGAGCACCTCCTGCTCACTGCAACTAGAGAAAGCCCTCATGAAGCAAAACAAAACAAACATCCAGTGCAACCAACAATAAATAAACAAATAAATGTTAAAAAGAGAGACAACGCTTCCACTGGCAAAAATTAGTATAACTTAAGCATGTGAATGAATTACAACATAAGCATCCGTGAGTGGCACCAAAACAGTTATGACAGAAGAATAAAATCACCATTTTGTGGCTAGAACATGATGATTAATTCCGGTAGTGATCATCAACAGAAAACAAATGAGTAAAGGTTGTAGAGGAGTAAGAGAATCACACATCTCAAAATGATCACATAGATATCTCATCAGTTACAAAGGATATAAACTATGATGAAGTGAGCTGGGAAAACCCTCTTAAGTGAGTCATCCTCAATAATCCTAGAACCTGAAATCCCATTGCCTCCTGATGGGATGCAATGAGAAGTAACAACATCCTCTATGCAATATTCTTGCAAGAAAGTTTTAACTTGAATCTAACCCTGAGGGGACAAAAAGAGAAAGTCCAGACGGTGGGATGTTCTATAAATAACTGGCCTAAACATTTCAAGCAAGTTATGGTCACGATAGCAACAACATGAAATATCCAGAGAACTGTCCTAGATTGAAGGAGGCTTCCCTGGTAGCTCAGATGATAAAGAATCTGCCTGCAGTCCAGGAGGCCTGGGTTGGATCTCTGGGTCAGGAAGATCTGCTGGAAAAGGCAAAGACTACCCTCTCCGGTATTCCTGCCTGGAGAATTCTGGACAGAGGAGCCTGGTGGGCTACAGTCCATGGGGTTGCAGAGAGTCAGACTCGACTGAATGACTCACACACACACATGCTAATTGAATGCAATGCCTGGATCTGATGTGAAGAGCAATAATAATTGCTATAAAGAACATTTTTTAAAATAATGAGAAAGCCTGAATATGAGCCTTACACTAGGTAATATTATCATATTGATAATTTCATGTTGAATTCCTTGGATATGCCATGGCATTATGGTTATATAGGAGAATGGCCTAGTTCTTAGGCCATGGTGAAGTATTTAGCAGTGACATGACATATGTGTTAAACTTACATTCAAACAGTTCTGCAGGATGTATAAATACCAACACACAGTTAGAGAGAAAGAGAGAAAGCAAAAATAGTAAAGTGTTTACCTTTAGTACTCTAGGTAAAGGAAATATGGAAATTATGCTTTTCTTTCAACTTTACTATAGCTTTGAAAATTTCTAAACAAAAAATCAGCAGCAATAAAAAAAGTATAGCTTTTACTCAACTTACAAAATAATGTCAATTATGTGTTCAAAGGTATTTACAGATTTAGTAACAAATAAAAAAATTTAAAAGGATTTCCCTGCTGATCCAGGGGTTAAGACTCCATGCTTCTGCTGCAGGGGGCACAGGTTCGATCCCTGATCAGGGAACTAAGATCCCGCATGCTGCACTGTATGGCCAATAAATCAATAAATAAAATTTTTTTAAAACCTACTGTACCTGAACAGGAAAGTAGTTGAATACATTACATGATATGCATATGATAAGATATATAGCCATTAAAATATAAAGTAGATTCTGTATGTGCATGTATGTACAATCACATATATATATGAAATATATATTTTTATATATATTTAAGGGGGGAAGGAAAGGTGCAGAAGAGTGTGAATAGCTGTTCATCCTATTGCAATAGACAATATCTAGTGGGATATACAGTAGAAACAGTGTCAGACTTTATTTTTTGGGGCTCCAAAATCACTGCAGATGGTGACTGCAGCCATGAAATTAGAAGACGCTTACTCCTTGGAAGAAAAGTTATGACCAACCTAGACAGTATATTCAAAAGCAGAGACATTACTTTGCCGACTAAGGTCCGTCTAGTCAAGGCTATGGTTTTTCCTGTGGTCATGTATGGACGTGAGAGTTGGACTGTGAAGAAGGCTGAGCGCCGAAGAATTGATGCTTTTGAACTGTGGTGTTGGAGAAGACTCTTGAGAGTCCCTTGGACTGCAAGGAGATCCAACCAGTCCATTCTGAAGGAGATCAACCCTGGGATTTCTTTGGAAGGAATGATGCTAAAACTGATCACTTCATGGGAAATAGATGGGGAAACAGTAGAAACAGTGTCAGACTTTGTTTTTTTGGGCTCCAAAATCACTGCAGATGGTGACTGCAGCCATGAAATTAAAAGGCGCTTACTCCTTGGAAGAAAAGTTATGACCAACCTAGATAGTATATTCAAAAGCAGAGACATTACTTTGCGACTAAGGTCCGTCTAGTCAAGGCTATGGTTTTTCCTGTGGTCATGTATGGATGTGAGAGTTGGACTGTGAAGAAGGCTGAGCGCCGAAGAATTGATGCTTTTGAACTGTGGTGTTGGAGAAGACTCTTGAGAGTCCCTTGGACTGCAAGGAGATCCAACCAGTCCATTCTGAAGGAGATCAACCCTGGGATTTCTTTGGAAGGAATGATGCTAAAACTGAAGCTCCAGTACTTTGGGCACCTTATGCGAAGAGTTGACTCATTGGAAAAGACCCTGATGCTGGGAGGGATTGGGGGCAGGAGGAGAAGGGGAAGACCAAGGATGAGATAGCTGGATGGCATCACGGACTCGATGGACGTGAGTCTGAGTGAACTCCAGGAGTTGGTGATGGACAGGGAGGCCTGACACGACTGAGCGACTGAACTGAACTGAACTGAAGTGGGATATACCAGAGAAAGCAATGGCACCCCACTCCAGTACTCTTGCCTGAATAATCCCAGGGACAGGGGAGCCTGGTGGGCTGCCATCTATGGGGTCGCACAGAGTCGGACACGACTGAAGCAACTTAGCAGCAGCAGCAGCGGGATATACATGAACCCATTAACAGCGACCTTCCCTGGAGAGTGAGATCAGGGTCAGGGGAAGGATGTTTTATTTTCACGTTACTCACTTCTTCAGTATTATAAATTTGTTTACCATGAGCATATTATCACTTTTATAACAGAAGTAAGTAGCTACTCCCTCCCCTAAAATGAACAAGATCTTATTACACTATATAAAATCTGTAAAATAGCGACCAAAACCTTCTCTCTTACTTGCTAGTGGTTTTGCCCTGCTGGTGAATTAGGCAGTCTTTGGTCTGTGGCCACACTGGGAGTTCAGCCCACAGCTACGGGAACAGTTAGCCTGTGCTCTGAGTGAGCACACATAATTTAGTGTTCATACGCACTGCCTGGCTACATTAAAGGCTGTGAACACATCTCATGTCTAGATTCTGAATGGTCCTAAAAATAAGAAGGCAGTGATCAGCTTCAGCCTCCCCAGGTATTGCTGTATTTAAACTGTAAATTATGCCATACACACACTGTTCTCATTTCCTTGGGGCTTTAGTGTGACCCTGAAGTCAAAGCAGTTATTACGGTCTCCATTGTTTGGAAATGGGGAACATGAGTTCAGAGAGATTCAAGAATTCATTCAAGACAGTGTTTGTTAAGATGGTATCAACTTCCTCCACAATATTCTTGGCTCCCACTAATGGTTGATAAGTATCATCAAGAGTATCAGAGATATTTTTACCATGGAGGCCAGAGCCCAAGACATATGAGAGAGGTTTGGTCCTCAGCTCAATTTAAAGGGGAATATGTGTCTCCTTTCAAAGTTGCTTTTTCATTTTTTAGGTACTCATAATCATATCCTCAGATGAAGCAACTAACTTTCAACATTGTCCAGGAGCCTGTAATACATCTGAGGTACATGTAGGGCAACTAACTTCCATTGCCACTTTCAAGACTTTATGCAATTTACAAGAGAAGTTAAGTAGCGCAAGAAGTATAAACATCACAGATTTAATACCATCTTTTGTTCATTTGTGGGGTTTCCCTGATAGCTCAGTTGGTACAGAATCCACTTGCAATGCAGGAGACCCCGGTTCAATTCCTAGGTCAGGAAGAGCCACTGGAGAAGGGATAGGATACCCACTCCAGTAGACTTAGGCTTCCCTTGTGGCTCAGGAAAAGCTGGTAAAGAATCTGCCTGCTAGGGGGAGACCTGAGTTCAATCCCTGGGTTGGGATGACCCTCTGGAAAAGGGAAAGGCTATCCACTCCAATATTCTGGCCTGGAGAATTCCATGGACTGTATAGTCTGTGGGGTCGCAAAGAGTCAGACACAACTGAGCAACTTTCACTTTACTTCACTTTGTTCATTTGTGGATAAATTTCAGTAGGCCAGGAAAGTTTAGGCAAACACAGTGAGGTAGTTGAGATAATTCACATGAAGAGCACGGTTCAATAGCATTAGTTACACCAAAGGCAGGTAGGCGTCCTGAGCAAGAATGTCTAGGGCTGTAATCAATATGTTACCTCTGACATTTGCAAACACCCTTTAGAACAAAACACTATTTTAAAACTTTTTAATGTCATTTTATGAAGTTGGCTTGCCCTTTAAATGTCTCTTAATTCCTCCTGAGAATTAAATCAGTTTCAGGGAGGGTCCCTTTTAGATTACTTGAACAGCAGTTGGGGGTAGAAAACTTAAGAAAAGACTCTTCACCTGTCTGTAATAGCCTACTGTCATTGTGACACCAACCTTTCATCTTTTCTGCTTTCCTTCTCTCAATAATTCATGAGAGGCAGGGACAGCTTCTTTCTCTGATGGAAGTTCCTGCTTGAGAACCAAATGGAACTGCAGATTGATACCAATAAGGCTCTTCTGAATATGAGAGAAACATAGCCCTGCCAGTTTCTAGAGCCCATGAGATGTTCATTATCTGGGTGCAAAGTGATACATCCTAAAATAGTCTGCAAAGGTAAGGATCCCTCTGGTGAACATGGGCAGGTGCTATACAAGCCACTGCCGCCAAGTCAAGGGGACTGAGCAGAAGCAATTAATGAGTGGAACAAAGGCTGGGCATGCCAGTTGTGGCCTGTGAGTGGGATACACATTGGTATTGATGGGCTTAGAGGTATCCAGATGAAATGTACCAGGCCCTACATAAGTGAGTACATGATGCTGTGATGGAAGCCTAGAAGTTTACTGTCTCAGAAGAACTCAATACAGAGAAGATACATATCCAATCTCGAGAGGATGAAGCCAACAAGGGCAAGACGAAGTAGCTGAACTGCTTTAGTAAACTGAAATAGGGTACTTAGTATGCATACGCAGGTTCAAAGTGAGACCTACAGCTCCCCTTTTTAAAATACAGCCAACACTAGGTCCTCCAGAATGGATTTCTCAGAACTCTTCAGATAAATAAAAAGCAAGATCTCTGTGCAAGAAAACTGAGATAGAAGCCAGATCTAAGCCAACCATCAGGATGGGATTTAATAACTTAAACCCAAACACCACCTCTGCCCTGAGAATCTTAGATCAGGGTCTTCAGCAAATAATAAAGGATATGGATATCCCTGGTGGTCCAGTGGCAAAGACTCCACACTCCCAATGTGGGGGGCTGGGTTCAATGTCTGATTAGAGAACTAGGTCCCACATGCCGCAACTAAGAGTTTGCATGCCACAACTAAAAATGCTGCACACCACAAGTAAAGATCCCACCTGCTTCAACTAAGACCCAATGCAGCCAAATAAATAAATATCTGAAAATAATAATAATAAAGAATGAAACTTTGAGGCTCTGTCTGTTCTAGTTAGGTGCATTAGAGTAAGAGCTTCTCTCAAAAGACACAGCCCTGTAGACATATGAGCATATGAGCAACAAATCAGCTACTGCGACAACAGACAGATCTATACTCAGGAATAATGTCTGGTGACCTTCAAGTGGGAGAGTCTCTCCTGGAGTAACTGTTTGTATGTGCGTGTGCCCTTCACAGGTTAACACTACTGAAGACCAAACCTTAGGTGGAATCCAGTCTGGCACTCAGGATAACTCATAACGATTACTGGAGCAAGATACACTCTCATCGTCATCATTTATAACGGTCATGCTCGTATTTACCAGTAACCTTGTCAGTTAGTTAAGTTGCACTTGCCTCCCTCTGTTTGCTTAATTTTGAACCAGAGAATTTTAAAAATCATTGGTTCTATCCTCATTTTATACATAAGGAAATTCAAGCCATTTCAAGGACAGAATAATTTGCCTAAATCTCCAGAGTCAATTTGACTAGGAGAAGGTGAAGTATTTCTGATTTCATAATTCCCTTCCAGTACCACAACATTATCTCAGTCAATTGTTACAACTCAAAGTTCTTGAATTTCACCTACCAGTGAGGCCAGACATATTAAGTGTGTTTCCTTTAAATAGAGATTTCATTTATTTTTTTAATATAAATTTATTTATTTTAATTGGAGGTTAATTACTTTACAATATTGTATTGGTTTTGCCATACATCAACATGACTCTGCCACAGGTATACCGTGTTCCCCATCCTGAACCCCTCTCCCTCCTCCTTCCCCGTACCATCCCTCTGGGTCATCGCAGAGATTTCATTTTAAAGAAGTGGCAAGGATAGGAAGCAAGCTATCCACTACTATCAGACCACTGATATGAGAGATCTTGTTTTGTTTTTCCTATAATTTCCCCTCTTTGAGTTCCCTTTGATTCCCTGTGGTTTCTTTCCACATATGACCCCTATTCCATATGAAGTTTGCCTCAACTGCACTCAGAGCTGAGTGAAATGATGAAACAGAAGGGTACAACGTAAGACTAAGAAGTGAGCTCAAGTCTAGATTCTGAGGCTCCATGTCTGTGGCATCATCTAAATGATAGAAATTATTTCAAATGATGGATCTAACTTATAAATGCATGTATAACCACTACCTGATCTATTTAAATAGGGTGCACATACACTCATGCTGGAAACAAGACGGAGAGCCATCAATGGACCAGAAAATTGGAGAAAGGCCTAGAAGACAGAAACAAATACAAGATATTGACAGGACAAATGAATCAGAAAATCACAACTTAAAGTATTATCACAGCATTGGGAGCAAGAGATCTATTTCAAAATGGATTCTCAGAGAAGCTTCAAACATTATCCACTTATGCTGAGGAGGGCTTGTGCCCTAGGCTACTCAGCACAGTAATTAATTTGGTGCTCGGTCAGAAAAACAATTGTCTTCCTGTCCCACCTCCTCTCCATGTTTAAAGAGCACATGTAGCAAACAGTAGTTAAGAATGTCAGGGTGGATTTCTCTCTAAAAAAGAAGGCAGTGTGAATGGATCCTGGAGCCTGAAAGAAGCAGGGTAAGACAGAGATAACTCTGGACTTACACTTCAAACAACGAAGATAAAATGAAATAAATGAATGAATGAATAACTCCTCCTAAAGACAAAAGCACCGACATGCCCACTAGTTCAGTTCAGTTTAGTCAGTCAGTTGTCAGACTCTTTGCGATGCTATGGACTGCAGCATGCTAGGCTTCCCTGTCCATTACCACACTCACAGCCTGATCAAGCTCATGTCCATCAAGTTGGTGATGCCATCCAACCATCTCATGCTTTGTCATCCCCTTCTCCTCCTGCCTTCAATCTTTCCCAGCATCAGGGTCTTTTCAAATGAGTCAGTTCTTCATATCAAGCAGCTGAAGTATTGGAGTTTCAGCTTCAGCATCAGTCATTCCAATGAATATTCAGGACTGATTTCCTTTAGAATGGACTGGTTTGATCTCCTTGTGGTCCAAGGGCCTTTCAAGAGTCTTCTCCAACTCCACAGTTCAAAAGCATTAGTTCTTCGGCACTCAGCTTTCTTTTAGTCCAACTCTCACATCCATACACAACTACAGGAAAAACCATACTTTTGACTAGATGGACCTTTGTTGGTAATGTAATGTATCTGCTTTTTAATATGCTCTCTAGGTTGGTCATAGTTTTTCTTCCAAGGTGCAAGCATGAGTCTTTCCCATTCTATTGCTTTCCTCTATTTCTTTGCATTGATCACTGAGGAAGGCTTTATTTTAAATATCTTCTTGCTTATTCTTTGGAACTCTGCCTTTGAATGGGTATATCTTTCCTTTTCTCCTTTGTCTTTTGCTTCTCTTCTTTTCTTAGCTATTTGTAAGCCCTCCTCAACAACCATTTTGCCTTTATGCATTTCTTGGGGATGGTTTTCATCACTGCCTCCTGTACAATGTCATGAACCTCCATTCCTAGTTCTTCAGGAACTCTGTCTATCAGGTCTAATCCCTAGAATCCATTTGTTACTTCCATTGTATAATCGTAAGGGATTTAAGTCATACCTGAATGGTCTAGTGGTTTTCTGTACTTTCTTCAATTTAAGTCTAAATTTGGCAATAAAGAGTTCACGATCTGAGCCACAGGCAGTGCCTGATCTTGTTTTGTTGACTATATAGAGCTTCTCCATCTTTGGCTGCAAAGAATATAATCAATCTGATTTTGGTATTGAACATCTGGTGATGTCCATGTGTAGGGTATTCTCTTGTGCTGTTGGAAGAGAGTGTTGCTGTGACCAGTGTGTTCTCTTTGCAAATCTTGGTTAGCCTTTTCCCTGTTTCATTTTGTACTCCAAGGCCAAATTTGCTTGTTACTCCAGTTACCTCTTGATTTCCAACTTTTGCATTTTAGTCCCACATGATGAAACGGACATCTTTTTTGGGTGTTAGTTCTAGAAGGTCTTTTAGGTCTTCATAGAACTGTTTAGCTTCTTTGGCATTAGTGGTTGGGACACAGACTTGGATTACTGTGATATTGAATGGTTTGCCTTAAAAACAAACAGAGGTCATTCTGTCATTTTCAAGATTTTATCCAAGTACTATATTTCAGACTCTCTTGTTGACTGAAGGGTACTCCATTTCTTTTAAGGGATTCTTGTCCACAGTAGCAGATATAATGGTCATCTGAATTAAATTTGCCCATTCCAGTCCATTTTATCTCACTGATTCCTAAAATGTTAATGTTCACTCTTGCCATCTCCTGTTTGACCACTTCTAATTTATCTTGATTCATGGACCTAACATTCCAGGTTCTTATGCAATATTGTTCTTTATAGCACTGGACATGTGCCCCCTACTCCCCAGTAGAAAGCTTTCTATGAGGCTACTGTGGTACCCCAGCAAATTGTCCTCTGTCTAGGCACCCTACAAAGACACTGCATATCAAAACATCCCATGGTATAACAGAACTCAAAGGCAGTCCTCTCATCCAAGGAAGAGAGGGATATGGGAGAGGGAGATCTACACAGCTCCAGGGAAATGTCTAGCCTCCTGGGTATACTAATCACTGTCTTTCTTTAGATGCTCACAAAGTTGAACTTGATGCAAGAACATAGGTGCAGGTTCATATGTAGGAGATGATTTCGGGCAGCAGGCATGAACAGACAGAATGAGTCAGGAATGAGAAGACTGCAAAAGAGTGTATAATTTGAGGGTTGCTACTGTAGGTGATTAGGAATCCATCCTGCCAGGAACTTCTTGGGAATAGAATTGCACCCCTGAAGAACAGGAAGCTGAAGCATTTATCCTCTCCCCCTCCACTGATACAACTGGTGAGGAATGCTCCTGGAGGCAATACCCAACCCACATTTCCATGCTACCCAGCAGGTTTCAAAATCCCCAAGGCAGAACTATGGAGAGAAGTGGCAGGCCTTTAGGACTTCCTTGGTGGTCCAGTGATTAAGACTTTGCCTTCCAATGCAGGGGGTGTGGGTTCCATCCCTGGTCAAAGAGCTAAGATCCCACATGCCTCTTGGCCAGAAAATAAAAAGAAAGAAAGAAAACAGAAAATAACAGAAGCAATACTGTAACAAATTCAATAAAGACTTAAAAAAAATTGTCAGGCCCTTGGCAGGGTGAAGGACTTGTCCACCAGGGCAGAAGCTAAAATCCACAGGAGGCAAAAGACATGGTAGAGGGCACAGAAAAGTATCTGTTTATTCACGAAATTGAACCAACAACTGAGATATTTGGGGGAAGGTTATAGCACAAAGAAAGAAAGCCCCAAATGGAAAACAAAAACAAAAACAGTATTTGACCCCACAGAAATTAGAGCTGATCAAGGAAGAGCACTTTGAAATTATTCTAATAAGTATCTTCACACAGAACAAAAATCGTGTCTTCCAAAAACAAAAATAGGTATCTGATCTGAGGAAAAGAAGTGAAGAAAAAAATAATTTTGTGAAGGTAAACATATTAGTGGGAAAAAAATTCAATAATTAGACTGAGTAATAGACTAGCTAGGACTAGATGCCAAGATGAAGCTAGAAGAACATTTCCTTGGACCGAAAAAAAAAAAAAAAAAGCAGTTTCAAATTGATTCAAATGACCATCAAAATCTGTGGAGGGAAAATCCACACACTGAAACCACCTAGGGAACTTCAAATGTCCTAGAACAAAGAGGAATCATAAAAGCGTCTGTTAGGGGAAGCACGCTGATTGAAAATGCCCACCCTGGCCAGGCACCATAGTAAGCTTTTGCATGAGTTGTAGGAGGTCCTGGTGAGGAACAGGGAACTAATAAGCCTCCATCAACCAAAAGATTTTGGGAAAGTCAAAAGGAGACACCACCTGTCTGACCACCTCCCAGAATCCTTCTCTCTGGCATCCATCTTGGCTGAACCAGGCATGCACCACCAGGAAGGACTCTGAATTAGAATGATTGGCCAAAGACAATCCAGAAATTAAGCCCATCACCATAAAACCTGAGACTGTAACCACATGGCAGAGCAGTTCTCCTGGGTTCCCTTACCCTACTGCTCTCTGCCTGGGTGCCCTTTCCCAATAAAATCTCTTGCTTTGTCAGCACATATGTCTCCTCAGACAATTCATTTCTGAGTGTTAGACAAGAGCCCAGTTTCGGGCCCTAGAAGTGGTCCCCCTTCCTGCAACACTTCTAGAGTCAGAGGAAAAAAAAAAAAAAAAACTAACATCAAATTTCTCATCAGCAATGGATGCTGAAAGACATTACAAGTTTTTCCAAATTTCTAATTTTAAAACTCTGACATCTATACCCAACCAAATCACTAAACAAGTATTGAACAAAATGCTTTTCAGACCTTCCTGATCTCATAAAACATAAAAATCAGATAATACATCTTTTAAAAGAAACCCATTGGGACTTCCCTGGTGGTCCAGTGGTTGAGAATCTGCCTTTCAATGCAAGGGGTATGTGTTTGACCTCTGATCGGGAAACTAAGATCCAACGTGTTGTGGGGCAACTAAGCCCATGCTTTGCAACTAGAGAAACCAGCAAACTGCAGCAAAGACCCAACGCAGTCAAAATACATAAATAAATAGAAAGTCCTCAAAGAGGTACTCTAGAAGGGGAAAAATGTAAAAGGTAGAGGAGAATGTGAGATACAGAAATAGCAGCACTGTGTAGTACCTAGAAAACATGAATAAAAACTAACAAAAAATTTAGACCTTGACATTTTAGGAATGTTTGCGGTGAATAGCACAATGATTTAACTTATACACATCGTAAATGATCACCACTATAAGTTTAGTGACCATCCATCAACTCATATAGACAAACATTAAAGAGATAGAAAAAAAAGGCGTTTTCTTCCCATTGATGAGAACTCAGGATTTATTCTCAGTAACTTTCACATATAATGTATAACAGTGTGAACTGTATTTATGTTGTACACTATATCCCTAGAACTTACTTATCTTTTCACTAGAATGCTTAACATGGTAAGTAGTCATGATAAGCCTAGTTACTGTCACCATACTAAGAGATGATGTAATTACTGACTCTGTTCCCTTGGCTGCACATTCCATACCATTAACGCATTTCTTCTGTAACTGCAAGTCTGTACTTCCTAATCTCCGTCACTTCTCCCCTCCAGCAACCACCTGTTTATTCTCTGTATATATGACTCTGTTTCTGTTTAGCTATGCTTGTTCATTTGCTTCTTAGATTCTACATATGAGTAAAGGCATATAGTGTCTGCCTTTCTCTTGTCTGACTTCTTTCACTTAGCACAATTCCCTCTGGGTCCATCCATGTTTTCACCAATGACAAAATGTCATTCTTCTGATGGCTGAGTAAGACTCCACTGTACACATATACCACATCTTCCTTATCCTTTCATCTACTGATGGGCACATAGGTTGCATCCATATCTTGGCTACTGTAAAGAATGCTGCAATGTACATAGTGGCACATATATCTTTTCTAATTAGTGTTTCATTTTCTTTTTTTCTTCAGATTTTATTTTATTTATTATTATTATTTTTTACTTTACAATATTGTATTGGTTTTGCCATAAATCAACATGAATCTGCCACAGGTGTACACGTGTTCCCAATCCTGAACCCCCCTCCCACCTCCCTCCCCATACCATCCCTCTGGGTCATCCCAGTGCACCAGCCCCAAGCATCCTGTATCCTGCACCAAACCTAGACTGATGATTCATTTCTTATATGATATTATACATGTTTCAATGCCATTCTCCCAAATCATCCCACCCTCTCCCTGTCCCACAGAGTCCAAAAGACTGTTCTATACATCTGTGTCTGTTTTGCTGTCTCTCACACAGGATTATCATTACCAGCTTTCTAAATTCCATATATATGCGCGATGGACAGGGGGCCTGGCATGCTGCAATTCATGGGGTCGCAGAGTGGGACATGACTGAGCGACTGAACTGAACTGAACTGATACTACATTGGTGTTTTTCTTTCTGGCTTACTTCACTCTGTATAATCGGCTCCAGTTTCATCCACCTCTTTAGAACTGATTCAAATGCATTCTTTTTAAAGGCTGAGTAATACTCCATTGTGTATATGTACCACCGCTTTCTTATCATTCGTCTGCTGATGGACATCTAGGTTGCTTCCATGTCCTAGCTGTTGTAAACAGTGCTGCGATGAACATTGGGGTACACATGTCTCTTTCAATTCTGGTTTCCTTGGTGTGTATGCCCAGCAGTGGGATCGCTGGTCACAAGGCAGTTCTATTTCCAGTTTTTTAAGGAATCTCCACACTGTTCTCCATCGTGGCTGTACTAGTTTGCATTCCCACCAACAGTGTAAGAGAGTTCCCTTTTCTGCACACCCTCTCCAGCATTTATTGCTTGTAGACTTTTGGATCGCAGCCATTTTGACTGGCGTGAAATGGTACCTCATTTTCTTTGAATAAATACCCAGGAGTAGAATTGCTGGATCATATGGTCATTCTATTTTTAATTTCTTGAGGAATTTCCATACTGTTTCCCACAGTGTCTGCACCAATTTACATTCCCACCAACAATGCACTAGGGTTCCCTTTACTCCACATCCTTGCCACAGCTTGACATTTGTTTCCTTTTTAACGACAGTCATTTTAACAAGCATAAGACAATCTCATTGTGGTTTTGATTTGCATTTCCCTGATGAGTAGTGATGCTGAGCATCTTTTCATGTGCCCATCAGTTATCTGACACCTTCTTTGTAAAAGTGTCTATTCAGGTGCTCTGTCCATTTTTCAATCAGGTTGTTTGGGTTGGGTATTTTTTTTTTTTTATGCCAAGTTGTATGAGTTCTTTGTTGATACTGGATATTAACCCCTTATCATATATGTCATTTGCAAATATCTTCTGCCATTCAGTAGGTAGGCTTTTCAATTTGTTGAAGTTTTCTTTGCTGTGCAAAAGCTTGATGTAGTCCTATTTCTTTATTTCTGCTTTTTTCTCCCTAGCCTGAAGAGATATGCCCCCCCAAATATAAGACCAGTGTTGAAGAGTGTACTACCAATGTTTTCTTCTAGAAATTTTAGGGATTCAGGTCTTATATTTACATCTTTAACTCATTAATCTTCTATTTGGGGAGAATTTTAATTGTGACAATTAACTTATAGACAAATAGCAGAAACTAATTTACAGATATTGAAGAAAAATATAAGTGCTATGAACCTTGACAGCATACAAGTTAAATTGCCATTATCAACAACAATGAAAGTAAGTGAAGGAAAGAGAAGAAACCAAAGCAATTATAAATGTATGAACTTATTCTCCCTTCAAAAGTATTTTTGGAACTTCATGGTCATCACGTGGTTAAGACTCTGCTCTCCCAGTGCAGGGAGCTCAGGCTTGACCCCTGGTCAGGGAACTAGGTCCCACATGATGCAGTTGAAAAAAAAAAAGAAAAAGATCCTACATTCTGCAACAAAGATCCCACATGCAGCAATGAAGATCCTGTCTCCCACAACTAGGACCCAGCACAGCCACAATATAGAACACCAAAATATACACACCCCAAAAAGTATTATCTAGGGTTGATAAACCAACAAATGCAAAGGTGAATATTTATCACTTTCAGTTACAGAGGGAATTTTTAGAAGAACTCAAATAATTATAAAATGACAAAATTTAGGTATGGATCAAGAAGATGAGGTACAGAATAGTAAAAAGGTTGTCAAACTCTTGATTCATTGTACACAGTAGGTGGGTGCTATCTAAAGATGGTATCTCAAGCAATAGAAGCAGAAAAAGCATTTAAAATTCTAATGTGCTTAGTCACTTAGCTGTGTCCCACTCTTTGTGATCCCGCCGACTATAGCCTGCCAGGCTCCTCTGTCCACAGGGATTTTCCAGGCATGAATACTGGAGTGGGTTGCCATGCCCTTCTCCGGGGGATTTTCCCAACCCAGGGATCAACCCAGGTTTTCCACAATGCAGGCAAATTCTTTACCAGCTGAGTTACCAAGGAAGCCCAAGAATACTGGAGTGGGTAGCTTATCCCTTCTCCAGGGGATCTTTCACACCCAGGAATTGAACTGGGGTCTCCTGCATTGCAGGTGGATTGTTTATCAGCTGAGCCACAAGGGAAGACCCAAAATTCTAATGGGAACCTCCAAATGTACTAAAAAGGATAATGGTTAAAAGATATTTGCCATTAGAGTGTGGGCGTGGGAAAGGAGCAAGTAGAGATTAATTCTTTTATTAACTTTAGATAGTTTTCAAAAATTAGACTTTTCTTCCCAAATTCAGACATTGTTTTTAAAAAGAGGACTGTGATAGGCTCACAACCCAATAGTGCTCCATCTGCAAATGGAGTTTCCCACCCCAGCCTTGGAGTCCCTGTGATTAATAACAATCTAACCAGTGTCTAGGATTTTGGAGAATAAATAACCTTGTCATTTCCAAGCCCCAAGCTGTGGCATCATTTTATACAGCCACGTTAATTCCGCTTGTAATCCCCATGAAGTGCAGGGACTTCTGTTATTTCTTATCTTTAAGCCTCTTTTATCTCAGCTGAACTCAAAAGGATCTCTTTTTTAAAGAGCTGATGGGATAGAGAGAATAAAAACAATAAGAAATGACTAGAGTATTGGGAGATGAAAAGGAATAATGATGATTAGGTGAAAATAATTAGATATTTATTCTTCCCTGCATAATTCAAAGGGATCAACATTTCTCTTGTGATAATGAGAATTTCATATATCTCTCAATTACTTTAAAAAAGACTTTTTTTCACTAAAAGTACATCAAATCTTAAAACATTCAACAATATATCAAGTCAAAAATATATAAATTTGACTTCTTACTTCAGAGGGGAGACCCTGTTCTTAACCTTCTATATCTTTTAGGAGAAGAAGGAAGAAACAGAGTTCAGACAATGTTGAAGTGGACGGTGAGTCTCCAGTTGAAACAATACTCAATTGGTTCTCCTAGTTGTTTTGAGTGTGCTCAGATGTCTCCAAAATCTAGTTCCCCACTGGCATTAAAGTAGAAATGAATTTCATGAACTGATGATCAAATATTGATTTCCCTCATTAATAAAAATCATCTGGCTCCTGAATTATCTGGGCTTCTACTCCTTGGGGCTACCAGAATTTAGAAATAAATGCATTTTTCTGTGAGGCTACCAGGTTTAGGAATAAATGTGTCTTTTTTTGAGGGAGGGAGAGAGAGAGAGGTGATGAATATGTTGCTTCTTGGAAAAATGGGAACCGAATGCATGAAGGCTCTTGAATGTCACTCTTCCCCAACCTTGTATCTCGCATGCTTGTTTGCTCCCAGACATACACCCCCACACTAATCTCTCACCTCCACTGCTTGTGGACAAGAAGCGTGTTGGCCTGAAAAGGTAAGTGACTTGAAGAGTGATGTCAGCAAAATAGTGACTATGAAAAGCTCCAAGTTCTAGTGCCTAGAAGAGTCACATCCAGCTGGGAAAGACCAAAGGCAGGAGAATGGAATGCGATGGTTGGCTGGCCTCTCTGACTCAATGAACATGAGTCTGAGCAAGCTCCAGGAGACGGTGAAGGACAGGGAAGCCTGGCATCCTGCTGTCCATGGGGTCACAAAGATTCAGACAAGAATGAGCAACTGAACAAGAATAGAGAGTAAAAGTAGAGTAAAAGTAGTAAACCAGTGTTTATCAGGTGCTGGGGAGAAGTGGGGATTGGGAGTCATTTACTGAGTACAGAATTTCAGCTTGGGATGATGAAATCGTTCTGGAGACGCATAGTGGGGATGGCTATGCAACAACGTGAATGTACTTTAAATATCTTAAAATTTTGTCAATTATAACTCAATCAAACTGAAAAAAAAAGAGATTTATCCATCCTAAGTGAAAAAGCAAACCACACAAAACAATATGAATACACTTAATGCCACAAAACTGTAAACTTAAAAATGGTTAAAATGGCAAATGCTGTGTTTTGTGTAGATTATAACAAGAACAACAATGAAGCTGGTGACTTGAAGCTGCTTCATGTAGGCAAATCCTTCTACTTGCCTCACTAGAACTTAGATATATCACAGTGCAGTTTCTATAATGTATGGGTATTCAGAAAGGGTTAACAATTTAGTAGGGCAGGACAAGTACAATATACCAGTAATTTGATCAAGTCAAATTATTTTTCATTTAGGAGTCTGGAATTTGCAAGTGTATAATTCAGATGCCTGGAAAATTCACAAATGTGTGTGTGTATGTGTGTACAGAGAAAAAGACAGAAAGACACAGAGATGAGAGATTCAAGGCAGAAAATTACTGTCATACTCAGAAGCTCTAGAAATAGGCAGATTATATTTTAATTCCTAGCCTCTCCCTGCCTAGTTATATGCACTTGGGCACATCTTATACTTTTCCGAATATCATTTCCTCAACTGTAAAATAAAAACTCATATATTATATGAGTTGTTATAAAGATTAAATGCATTTTTAGTACTTAATACAAATGCCAAGCTCTTCATATACAATGAAATGTAATCGTCATTGTCACTGCCACTTTCTTCTTGTCTATCCAGCAACTGACTCACAAAGCACAGCCTCTTGGACAAAGCCAAAGTGTTGGTAAACTCCTCTGAAAGACCTTTGATCCTGAAAATCAAGTCTCTGTCAGCTCTAGGGCAGAGTTCCTATAACCTGACTTCCCAGGAGTCAGCTCACCTACCTAGGGGGTGAAGATTCAGAGCAAGTTGTCACGTGGGAAGATGAAACGCTCAGATGGAAAAGCACAGGTGGGTAGCAGGCTTCCTTTCTTAGCAGATCAGCTGCAGTGTGGCTGACCCCTCTGCTAGTTCCTAGACATTCTGTGGCTGATCTAAGAAAGGGGAAATGAGACTCTGAAGAGCTGAAAATGATGTGTGTTCCTCCACTGTACTGAAGGGAAGAGGAGAAGGGGAGAATGGAAATCATGAGAATAGACCCTGGTCTCCAAATCTGGAAATTAGATTCAAGGGACAACATAGTCCGTATCTGTACTGCTCAACATAGACAATGTGGCTACTTATGTCTGCATTTAAATTTCTTAATATTAAATGTTAAAATCCATTCCTCAATTATACTAGCCCATTTCAAATGTTCAGTGGCTACATGTGGCTACTGGCTACCATGCTGGATAGCACAGCAAAAGAAAAGTCATATTTTCATCATTGCATAAAATGTTATTGGTCTTTGCTGACCTATAGGGAAGAGGCCAAAAGAAACTCTATTAAATATATATAGCCAAGCAAATTTTCTTGACTTCTTCTCCAAGAATCTTGGTTATCATGTGGTCTGGGAACTATGAGAAGCCTACAAAGGATTCAATCAGAATTCTTGGCAAGTAAAATCCTCTTGACTTGTGACAGACTCTGCAGCCCTTAGTCAAGACAATATGAAGGAGGACTCTGGGCTGCCAGATGGGGAGCCATTGGCAAAGGAGTCATTTTTCAATGAATTCTTTAATTTGAAAGGCAATCTGCAGGGAACACTTTGACCACCTTTCCTTTCCTGGATGACATTTCCATTATGCTTGGCAGGTGGGACTCCCTCCTGGGTTTCAGTACTCTTGGTGGAAAGAGGACAGAGCTCCTTGGTATCACTTCCAATGTTAACTTTCCTCCGGATATTCTTCCAATGTGACATCAAAATGTCAGCATTAAAGACTCATTCATAATTTTCCTGCAGGCTGGAAGAAGGATTCGGGGTCTTAGTAGGCAATTCATCAGCAAGGTGGCCACTTCAAAGACCACTGGGCCAGTGAGAAATTATTCTACAAGAAAAGTGGTTTGTGGTCTTTAAAAAAGTCAGTGTCATGGGAAAATTGGGACAATTGTTTTAGGTTAAAGATATATTTTTTTAAAAAGACATAACTGAATGTAACATTTATACCTTGATTGGAAGACTGGTTCAAAGACTAAAGAAACATAGCTATAAAAGGCCAGTTGAGAAATGTTGATTATGGATTGGATTTTAAGTGAGGATGTGGCATTAACATTAATATTCTCAGAAGTGATAATGTCCTTAGGCTGTAAAGGAAAGTGTCCTTATTTTAAGAAAATGCTTGCCAAATAAAATATTTATGCAGAGATCTCATGTTTCTGCAACTCTTAAATGTTTAGATGCTTATATTTTTAAAAGGTATAAATATGGAGAATTAGAACAAATATGGAAAAATATCAATTATTGACCCTAGATGGTATAAAAATGGTCATTGTTTTATTTTGCAGCTTTCTCAACGTCAGAAAATATTCAGCATAAAAGTCTGAGTTGTGGAAGAATAAGAATGACTTTCATAGGAGTCAATGTCTAAGCAAGAAAATGTCCAAAGATGATCACAAATCTAGAAAGATGGAGTGTATAGAGTAACAGATGCCATAACTTGATCCAGAAATAAGCCAAATCCAATTGCATTATTCTATTGAGTATGTGTTGGGTATTACCATATGCCAAACTAGGCACTCCATGTACATTATTTAATTCAATCTTCATGATTCTTCCGAAAAGAATCATTATCCATATTTTGCTGATAGACAGAAAAACTGAGGCTGGTAGAATTTTAATACCTCGACCAAACTTATACAACCATGAAGAGGCTGAGGTAGGATGCAAATTAAAATCTGTCCAGTTCTCAATCCCATGCTAATTGCCTCTTGTTAATTTAACACCAATAGTAACTCTTCTCCATTAGATTCAGTAGTGAAAGAGAATGAATTAAGTCTTAATTATATAAGAGATAGAGACAGATGGAGAGAGTTGGGGGAGATAATTGATTCTGGCTACCATGGCCTCAGTAAATATTCCAGATTCTGGTCCCTGGCATTTTATGGGGAAAGTGATAGGTTCTCAAAGCATATTGAAGCTCTAGTACCCTTTATAAAGTACCTGGGTGCCCCATGGATTGAGACTGTCCATGGTATTTTAGAAGTCAAAAGAGGTTGCCAAAATCACCTCTCTCCCTTACTACTCTAGAAATGAGTCAGGTTATTGCCTCTATGTCAGGCACAGTTCCCAATTACTAACAGCTATACATTCTCTTGAGAAATTTCTCTCTTCTCTGACAAGCTAGCACTTTCTTGAGATACATTCCTTATCACTGAATGCTGTTCTTTCCATTTTCTTTTAATAGAGAATTTGGTAATAGAGAATTTTAAAAGAGATAGGAATACCAGACCAACTGACCTGCCTCTTGAGAAATCTATATGCAGGTCAGGAAGCAACAGTTAGAACTGGACATGGAACAACAGACTGGTTCCAAATAGGAAAAGGAGTACGTCAAGGCTGTATATTGTCACCCTGCTTATTTAACTTGTATGCGGAGTACATCATGAGAAACACTGGGCTGGAAGAAGCACAAGCTGGAATCAAGACTGCCAGAAGAAATATCAATAACCTCAGATATGCACATGACACCACCCTTAAGGCAGAAAGTGAAGAGGAACTAAAAAGCCTCTTGATGAAAGTGAAAGTGGAGAGTGAAAAAGTTGGCATAAAGCTCAACATTCAGAAAACTAAGATTATAGCCTCTGGTCCCATCACTTCATGGGAAATAGATGGGGAAACAGTGTCAAGCTTAATTTTGGGGGGCTCCAAAATCACTGCAGATGGTGGCTTCAGCCATGAAATTAAAAAACACTCTTTGGAAGGAAATTTATGACCAACCTAGAAAGCACATTGAAAAGCAGAGACATTACTTTGCCAACAAAGATCTGTCTAGCCAAAGCTATGGTTTTTCTAGTGGTCATGATGGATGTGAGAGTTGGACTGCGAAAAAAGCTGAGCGCTGAAGAATTGATGCTTTTGAACTGTGGTGTTGGATAAGACTCTTGAGAGTCCCTTGGACTGCAAGGAGATCCAACCAGTCCATTCTAAAGGAGATCGGAGAGTGTTTTGCCTATGTTCTCCTCTAGGAGTTTTATAGTTTCTTGTCTTACGTTTAGATCTTTAATCCATTTTGAGTTTCTTTTTGTGTATGGTGTTAGAAAGTGATCTAGTTTCATTCTTTTACAAGTGGTTGACGAGTTTTCCCAGCACCACTTGTTAAAGAGATTGTCTTTAATCCACTGTATATTCTTGTCTCCTTTGTTGAAGATAAGGTGTCCATAGGTGTGTGGATTTATCTCTGGGCTTTCTATTTTGTTCCATTGATCTATATTTCTGTCTTTGTGCCAGTACCATACTGTCTTCATGACTGTGGCTTTGTAGTAAAGCCTGAAGTCAGGCAGGTTGATTCCTCCAGTTCCATTCTTCTTTCTCAAGATGGCTTTGGCTATTCTTGTCCATAGGTGTGTGGATTTATCTCTGGGCTTTCTATTTTGTTCCATTGATCTATATTTCTGTCTTTGTGCCAGTACCATACTGTCTTGATGACTGTGGCTTTGTAGTAAAGCCTGAAGTCAGGCAGGTTGATTCCTCCAGTTCCATTCTTCTTTCTCAAGATGGCTTTGGCTATTCGAGGTTTTTTTGTATTTCCATACTAATCTTGAAATTATTTGTTCTAGCTCTGTGAAAAATACTGCTGGTACCTTGATAGGAATTGCACTGACTCTGTAGATTGCTTTGGGCAGTATACTCATTTTTACTATATTGATTCTTCTGATCCATGAACATAATATATTTCTCCATCTATTAGTGTCCTCTTTGATTTCTTTCATCAGTGTTTTATAATTTTCTATATATAGGTCTTTAGTTNTTCCTCCAGTTCCATTCCTCTTTCTCAAGATGGCTTTGGCTATTCGGGTTTTTTGTGTTTCCATACAAATTGTGAAATTATTTGTTCTAGCTCTGTGAAAAATACCACTGGTATCTTGATAGGAATTGCATTGAATCTGTAGATTGCTTTGGGTAGTATACTCATTTTCACTATATTGATTCTTCCGATCCATGAACATGGTATATTTCTCCATCTATTAGTGTCCTGTTTGATTTCTTTCATCTTTTTAAAAAAATTTCAATTGGCTGTTTTCACTCTTGAATATAAGCTCCAAAGGACAAAGATTTTTAGTTATTTTTGGTCAGTCACTGTCCAGAACTGTGCTTGGATATAATAGGTATTCCAAAACTGTGTTAAATGAAAGCAAGGACAGAGATGTCATTGGTTGATGGGAAAAAAGGAAGACTACCAAACTTCCTGAAATGGAACAAATGCAACACCCTGGTGGGAATTCTCAGAAGTCCCTAGGAAATTTGGTTCTAGGGAAACGTCATTCCAAAAGAAAGAAAGGCAATTTCTAATGGAAGTGAGAACAGAAGTCTTGTCATTTAGAACTGAACCTTGAGCATAGGACATGGTTAAATAAGAAATAATTGTGATGGGATGAAATGCAGTTAAAATAGTTTGTTAATATTAAGGTAAATAATATTGAACTTTGTCAAAAGTCAAGGTGTCCCTATATGCAGACACAGTTGTTAGTTTGTGTGGAATTCCTACAATTTTAGCAACAGTGCATTTGGAAATGTGAGTCAACTGACATGATTTTCTTAAAATGTATAGTTCATATGTTTTCCTTATAAGTAATAGTGTACTTTTATCAGACTTCATATTTCTTATTCTAGATTTGATTTAACCACTTATATGGGACTTCCTTGGTGGTCCAGTGGTTAAGACTCCGGGTTCCCAGTACAAGGGGCCCAGGTTCAATCCCTGGTCAGGGAACTTAATCCTCCATGCAGCAACTAAGCTCTGGAACAGCCATATAAATTTAAAAAGTAAATAACCACTGACACAATTCTGCTCTATCCACCTCCTAGGTCCTCATCTTAAGCTTTAAGAATTTCATATACATTCATGTCATCCAACTATCTTATTGATGAGAAAGGGAAAATTTTAATATTAAGCTGACATGTGACTTTGTTTCACTATTTTCTCACACTGTTTTAAAAGTACACACCTACACACGAAAGCAATTTTCTGCTCACTGGTAAGGAGTCAGAAGAGTAGAGTTTGGATATGGTTCTTCCTCTAACCAAACACCCTGTGACCTTAAGTAAGTTATGCTATCATCTCTCCAGATTCATTCCCTCAGTGGAAATTCACATTGGAATTAGATTCTGATGTCATCTTACAGCACTGACTTCATATTCACTTTCCTAAGACACATATTTGTAGGAGATGAAAAATTATAAAAGTATCCTGAAACTTACAGCTGATAGTGAAGCTTATATAATGATCTACAAAGTTTTCTCAGATTAAGTGCATGTTCATGGTTAAATTCTCCATAATACATTTCTTTACCTGTCAGGATTATTACAAGGGATCCAGTTCACTTGAGGGTCTGGGATATCCTCCAAGTATGGGTAGATAGAGTCCCTCGTGAAGTTAAAACCATAAATGCCATCTTCTGGGGTCACAATGATATGTGCACCCTGTTACAAATGAAGTAGAATCAATATATTGTTCAAATAAGCGAACAATTAAAGAGGCAGCCTACAAGAGGACCTGAGTGGCTGAGAAACAAAATTTGCTTTTTTCCCCATCTTATTCTTCTGTTTTTTATATATTTATAATTTATTTTCTTTACCCAACCACTTTCATTTCCTAATCCCACAATGATCATTTCTATGTCACTTTTTCATCGTTTCATAGCGTTAATATTTTTCCAGGCTACTCACAGGCTTGCCATCTGCTGCAGTTGTTAACTATAAACCTAACTCTTCCCTGAATAAACCCCCTCCCTGACCTTTGGCTAGTTATCTTGTTTGAGTATGTCAGGATACTTATCACTCACTCTTCTGCTCCAGCCTTCCCCACCTCATACCCTACAAATGCAATCCCCATGTCTCAGAAAGGAGCTCTGACATGGTTATCTGAAGGGTTCCAGGCCTAGAGGTACAACCTGAACTCACCTGGGCAACTCTGTTGGAAGAGTCACCCTGGAAGCTGCTGTGTATGTGGCCTTTAAGGAAGCAGTTGGACTGAAAGTGAAAAAAGGTGAAAAAAACCCCCAGAATTCTTAATAACCTTTTAAGTCTTTGTATGTACAAGAATGTATGTTGATAAATATATGACTCTTATCAGACTTTATATATCCCTTGTCTTTACCTGCTCTACACATAGCTTATTTCAACCACATTCATTCAAACCACACAAGCAAACTTAACCCTTCATTCAATTCAAGAACTTACTAAGCACTAACATATGTACTTTTGTAATTAGTATGAAGTATATAATACACACTGGTAAGTAATTTGCAACTTAAGTTTGTTGTGGTGTTACAAATTAAGCTACAAACTCTTAAGAGCACAAAAGTACACCAGTACTCTAAGAATAGCTATTGATTCCTGACCCATTTATCCTCCAACCCTCTATCTGTAACAGAAAAGAGCAACAAAAATCAACAAAATAGTTGAATTCATAGCAAGTTCCTCTAAGATTTGTTGTCACTTAATAATAACCAAGTTGTGTTTTCCAAATGTTGTTCTCACTGTTGGGAAGCATGTAATAGTGTCTTTGCCCTAAAAACTAGGAGCAGGGAGGACTTTGATTGCAAAACAAGTTCTTGGCTACCCTGAGACACATGTCATTCAAAAGTGTAACTGACCCTGACAGTGATTCTATCTACTAGAATGCCACCCTTTCTCTGCATAGGAGCCAGAAGCATACTTGAGAATGGTACCTGCTTCGATGCTGATGTCACTGCTCCCTCCAGAAGATCCAAATTCCGGTTCATTACTGCCAAGGCCTCTTCAGGAGACACTGGCACGAGGGTGGCATTAGGCAATATGACTGCATGCTCATAAACAGCTGCAATAAAGGTATCCAGGGAGCTGGCTCTGGAGACACAGAAAAACAAAACGGCCACATAGTTCAGCCACTGAGACATAATCATGCTGAAGTCCAGCGACTGCTGAAAAGCAGAGTAAGCGCTGTTATTTATAGAGAGAACACAGTGAATCACGTGGCTCCCAGAACTTAGTACTTTAAAAATAAATGACAAAAGCTAGCTTCAAGAAAGCCTAGTGATTTTTACATCACAGACATAGATGTGAACAGATCTTACATGACAAATGACCTTCCCTTCTTACAGGGCTCTGTGAGGATCAAATAAGAAAATGCATGTGCTTTCTCTCTGTGGGCACGTCTGAGTCCCCCAAAGTTTTACTTTTTATACAATGGCTTTAGTGCCCATCCCACTCCAGTATGACATCATCTTAACTGATTACATCTGAAATGATCATACTTCCAAATAAACTCACATGTTGAGGTGCAGAGGGTTAGAACTTAAACATATGAATTTCTGGAATTCATACATCTTAGAACTTCAACACCTAGTAGTTTATGTAAATAATTTGAAGAATAAACAGCTTTTCAATTGTGAGTTATTATTACTATCACCTTGTGAATATTTGAATTTCATATTTTGTTCACTTTCATTTCCTCAAAATGGTGAAGACTCAGGACAAAGAGGAATATTCATTGTCTATATGACAAATCTTCTCCAAAAAATAAGGGCTTCTAAGCAAGCTTGTGGACCATCTTAAAGACTGCAAACCACACAAGTCGTAGAGGGTGAGTATAAGGAATGAGAGGGAGAATAAGAAAGTGATAGAGGGAGAGAGAAGAGGGGGAAAATAACATAAAATAGAAAAAAGCTTAGAAATTTTGATATGGAATTAGAAGGCAAATCTTAGTGTAAATTAAGGAAAACTTTTCTTATGTTTACAGAATTAGTGTTTATGATTGTTTTAGTTTTAAATTTCACTTTGGATGGTGTTTTTATTGTTCAG
Organism: Aepyceros melampus; assembly: GCA_006408695.1. Taxonomy (NCBI): domain Eukaryota; kingdom Metazoa; phylum Chordata; class Mammalia; order Artiodactyla; family Bovidae; genus Aepyceros; species Aepyceros melampus. The sequence goes on from SJXQ01002345.1 coordinate 472,120, forward strand.
GTTGCAGAAGAGTATATATTATTATTTTTTTAAACTTCAGGACTATCGTAACTTTATTCTGTGACTGCCTAAGCAGCCAGGAGGTTGTGTTGACCAGGTCCTCTTAAGTCTGTAGCAAATACCAGCTCCCTCTGCTTGCCGATCTCCTTTGGGCTTTCCCTTCCCAGGTGGGTAGAAATACATGTACTTCAGTACTTCACAAGGGTGTTGACCCGAAAGACTATGGGATATTTCTCCAGCAAAGACGGGTTTATTCAGGATCAGCAGAGAATCTCAATTCGGGATCTGCCACCATGGTGAGCAGGGCAAGAGAAAGAGAATGCTTTTATAGAGAGAAAAAGGAAGTTGAGAGGACTGGAGTTAACAAAGATTCCCTGTTTTTTTCTTGGCGAGTTCTTGCCACAAAGAGTCCTTGCCAGGAAAGGAAAGAGTGGTCTTCTTCCTGGATGGCTCTGCTGTTGTCACGGGGCATAAGAACTTCCCCTTCTGGTCTCCCAACTCTGTTCAATAGAGATTTCCATTTATCCATTTTTTTCTTACAAGGAGATTGTAATCATTCCATAAGAATTTATAACAGAAGCTCTGAAAGAACAGTTAAAACTGGAATGAGTCACCTAGAGATTTAAAAATATATACTTCTTTGATCTTATTCAAATTAAAATTTAAATAAGAGTCTCCCATGGTGTTTCCAGTCTGATATAACTAGAACTTCAAAGTCCTCTCTCTCATTTTCTCAACCAAAAAAAAAAAAAAAAAAAACCCCACAGCTGAACAACTGAAAAGCAGCAACTTTTTTAGATAGGTCAGAGAACTGAAGTCAGAATATATCATTACCCCAAAAATTAGAGAGACAGGCTTACCTGGAGTAGAAGTCCACTGAGGCAGCCAGTCCTGGTATGATCACTCCAGCTGTGTTTGCCAGATTACTGGACAGGCTTGCAAGATAAACACGGGGTTGGGGGGGGGGCGGTGTGGAGGAGGTTTCGGTATTAGGAGGGTCCTCACAAAGTCCTCTCTCTCATTTTCTCAACAAAAAAAAAAAAAAAAAAAAAACCCCACAGCTGAACAACTGAAAAGCAGCAACTTTTTTAGATAGGTCAGAGAACTGAAGTCAGAATATATCATTACCCCAAAAATTAGAGAGACAGGCTTACCTGGAGTAGAAGTCCACTGAGGCAGCCAGTCCTGGTATGATCACTCCAGCTGTGTTTGCCAGATTACTGGACAGGCTTGCAAGATAAACACGGGGTTGGGGGGGGGGCGGTGTGGAGGAGGTTTCGGTATTAGGAGGGTCCTCACATTTTTATAACTTTTACTCCAGAAGCCCAAGGGGGTTCTCTGAGGGACTAATAAGGAAGTAAAACATCCTGTGCTGCTTCTTATAGGAGGAGGAAAAATGCACCTACTTTGAAACACAGAGCATTCTGTTCTCTTAACCAAACCTGTCTTCAATGGAAGGACTTCCCTGGTGGCTCAGACGGTAAAGCGTGTGCTTACAATGAAGGAGACCCGGATTCGATCCCTCGGTCGAGAAGATCCTTTAGAGAAGGAAATGGCAACCCACCCCAGTACTCTTGCCTGGAAAATACCATGGACAGAGGAGCGTGATAGGCTACAGTCCATGGGGTTGCAAAAGAGTCGGACACAACTGTGTCAACTCTTCGCATGAGGTGGCCAAAGTACTGGAGCTTCAGCTTTAGCATCATTCCTTCAAAAGAAATCCCAGAGCTGATCTCCTTTAGAATGGACTGGTTGGATCTCCTTGCAGTCCAAGGGGCTCTCAGGAATCTTCTCCAACACCACAGTTCAAAAGCATCAATTCTTCAGTGCTCAGCTTTCTTCATAGTCCAACTCACACATCCATACATGACCACTGGAAAAACCATAGCCTTGACTAGACAGACCTTTGTTGGCAAAGTAATATCTCTGCTTTTTAATATGCTATCTAGGTTGGTCATAACTTTTCTTCCAAGGAATAAGCGTCTTTTAATTTCATGGCTGCAGTCACCATCTGCAGTAATTTTGGAGCCCCCAAAAATAAAGTCTGACACTCTTTCCACTGTTTCTCCATCTATTTCCCATGAAGTGATGGGACCAGATGCCATGATCTTAATTTTCTGAATGTTGAGCTTTAAGCCAACTTTTTCACTCTCCTCTTTCACTTTCATCAAGAGGCTTTTTAGTTCCTCTTCATTTTCTGCCATAAGGGTGGTGTCATCTGCATATCTGAGGTTGATATTTCTCCCAGCAATCTTGATTCCAGCTTGTGCTTCTTCCAGCCCAGTGTTTCTCATGATGTAGTCTGCATATAAGTTAAATAAGCAGGGTGACAATATACAGCCTTGATGTATTCCATTTCCTATTTGGAACCAGTCTGTTGTTCCATATCCAATTCTAACTGTTGCTTCCTGACCTGCATACAGGTTTCTCAAGAGGCAGGTCAGGGGGTCTGGGATTCCCATCTCTCTCAGAATTTTCCACAGTTTATTGTGATCCACACAGTCAAAGGCTTTGGCATAGTCAATAAAGCAGAAATAGATCTTTTTCTGGGTCTCTCTTGCTTTTTCCATGATCCAGTGGATGTTGGCAATCTGATTTCTTGTTCCTTTGCCTTTTATAAAACCAGCTTCAACATCTGGAAGTTCACAGTTCACGTATTGCTGAAGCCTGGCTTGGAGAATTTTGAGCATTACTTTTCTAGCATGTGAGATGAGTGCAATTGTGTGGTAGTTTGAGCATTCTTTGGCATTGCCTTTCTTTGGAATTGGAATGAAAACTGACCTTTTCCAGTCCTGTGGCCACTGCTGAGTTTTCCAAATTTGCTGGCATATTGAGAGCAGCACTTTCACAGCATCATCTTTCAGGAGTTGAAACAGCCCAACTGGAATTCCATCACCTCCACTAGCTTTGTTCATAGTGATGCTTTCTAAGGCACACTTGACTTCACATTCCATGATGTCTGGCTCTAGGTGAGTGATCACACTATTGTGATTATCTGGATCGTGAAGCTCTTTTTCATACAGTTCTTCTTGTATTCTTGCCACCTCTTAGTATCTTCTGCTTCTGTTAGGTCCAGACCATTTCTTTCCTTTATCGACCCCATCTTTGCATGAAATGTTCCTTTGGTATCTCTAATTTTCTTGAAGAGATCTCTAGTCTTTCCCATTCTGTTCTTTTCCTCTATTTCTTTCATTGATCACTGAGAAAGGCTTTCTTATCTCTTCTTGCTATTCTTTGGAACTCTGCTTTCAGATGCTTATATCTTTCCTTTTCTCCTTTGCTTTTCGCCTCCCTTATTTTCACACAGCTATTTGTAAGGCCTCCTCAGACAGCCATTTTGCTTTTTTGCATTTCCTTTCCATGGGGATGGTCTTGATCCCTGTCTCCTGTACAATGTCATGAACTTCTGTCTATAGTTCATCAGGCACTCTATCAGATCTAGTCCCTTAAATCTATTTCTCACTTCCACTGTCTAATTATAAGGGATTTGATTTAGGTTATACCTGAATGGTCTAGTGGTTTTCCCTACTTTCTTCAATTTAAGTCTGAATTTGGCAATAAGGAGCTCATGATCTGAGCCACAGTCAGCTCCCGGTCTTGTTTTTGCACTGTATAGAGCTTCTCCATCTTTATCTGCAAAGAATATAATCAATCTGATTTCAGTGTTGACCATCTGGTGATGCCCATGTGTAGTGTTCTCTTATGTTGTTGGAAGAGAGTATTTGCTATGACCAGTGTGTTCTCTTGGCAAAACTCTATTAGCTTTTGCCCTGCTTCATTCCGCATTCCAAGGCCAAATTTGCCTGTTGATCCAGGTGTGTCTTCACTTCCTACTTTTCATTCCAGTCCCCTATAATGAAAAGGACATCTTTTTTGGGTGTTCGTTCTTAAAGATTTGTAGGTCTTCATAGAACCATTCAATTTCAGCTTCTTCAGTGTTACTGGTTGGGGCATAGGCTTGGATTACCGTTATTTTGAATGGTTTGCCCTGCCAGAGATCATTCGGTCGTTTTTGACATTGCATTCAAGTACTGCATTTCGGACGCTCTTGTTGACCATGCTGGCTACTCCATTTCTTCTAAGGGATTCCTGCCCACAGTAGTAGATATAATGGTCATCTGAGTTAAATTCACCCATTCCAGTCCATTTTAGTTCGCTGATTCCTAGAATGTTGACATTCATTCTTGCCATCTCCTGTTTGACCACTTCCAATTTGCCTTGATTCATGGACCTGACATTCCAGGTTCCTATGCAATATTGCTCTTTACAGCATCGGACCTTGCTTCTATCACCAGTCACATCCACAACTGGTTATTGTTTGTTTTGTTTTACTTTACAATATTGTATTGGTTTTGCCATACATTGCTTACTCCTTGGTAGAAAAGTTATAAACAACCTGCATAGTATGTTCAAAAGCAGAGACATTACTTTGCCAACTAAGGTCCGTCTAGTCAAGGCTATGGTTTTCCTGTGGTCATGTATGGATGCAAGAGTTGGACTGTGAAGAAGGCTGAGTGCTGAAGAATTGATGCTTTTGAACTGTAGTGTTGGCGAAGACTCTTGAGAGTCCCTTGGACTGCAAGGAGATCCAACCAGTCCATTCTGAAGGAGATCGGCCCTGGGATTTCTTTGGAAGGAATGATGCTAAAGCTGAAGCTCCAGTACTTTGGCCACCTCAGGCGAAGAGTTGACTCATTGGAAAAGACTCTGATGCTGGGAGGGATTGGGGGCAGGAGGAGAAGGTGACGACAAGGATGAGATGGCTGGATGGCATCACAGACTCAATGGGCATGAGTCTGAGTGAACTCCAGAAGATGGTGATGGACAGGGAGGCCTGGCGTGCTGTGATTCACGGGGTTGCAAAGAGTCAGACATGACTGAGCGATTGAACTGAACTTTGCCATACATCAACATGTATCTGCCATGGGTGTGCACATGTTCCCAATCCTGAACCCCCCTCCCACCTTCCTCCTCATACCATCCCTCTGGGTCATCCCAGTGCACCAGCCCCAAACATCTTGTATCCTGCATAGAACCTAGACTGGCGGTTCATTTCTTATATGATATCATACATATTATACCATAACTGCGTATTGTTTTTGCTTTGGCTCCATCCCTTCATTCTTTCTGGAGTTATTTCTCCACTGATCTCCAGTAACATATTGGGTACCTACTGACCCAGGGAGTTCCCCTTTCAGTATCCTATCATTTTGCCTTTTCATACTGTTCATGGGATTCTCAAGGCAAGAATACTGAAGTGGTTTGCCATTTCCTTCTCCAGTGGACCACACTCTGTCAGACCTCTCCACCATGACCCTTCTGTCTTGGGTGGCCCCACATGGCATGGCTTAGTTTCATTGAGTTACACAAGGCTATGGTCCATATGATCAGATTGGCTAATTTAAGGAAAGTCAACAAAATGCTGATCTCACAGGGCGACCTTGAGGATGAGATAAGATGAACACTTGAACATCTGAGAACACCTGGTTGTATACCTATGCACATGTGTTTTATGTGCAATATTGTGACTTATAATAAATATATATTTGATCTTTATTCTCATAGACAGAGGAGCGTTGCAGGCTACAGGTCATGGAATTGCAAAGCGACTGAGTGACTGAGAGACTAACACATGACAGTTTTTCCTCCACAGAGCATTTGAAATCCTTGGAATTTTTTGTGATTAAAAAAAATAAAGATGTCTTTTGTTTTGTTAATAAAGTGACTTTTGGAAAATACCTAAGGAAGAGAGTTCGTTGATAGGAGAACCAACAAGTGTTTATAAGCTTGGAACTTTCAGTCCCGTTCTCCCTGACCTCCAGAGAGGGAAGAGGAGCTAAGAGCTGAGTTCAGTCACCTATGGTCAATAGTTTAATCAGTCATACCTAGGTCATGATGAGGTTCAGAGAGCCTTCTGGTTTGTAAATGGGAAGACATGTGGGAAGGCTCGCATGCTCCAGCAGACAGAGACGCTCAGAGCTCCTCTCCTGTACCTCACCCTTTGCATCTCTTCTATCTGGCTGTTCTTGAGTAACATCTTTTTGTCATAAACTGGTAATCAAGTAAGCGAACTGTTCCTCCAAGTTCTGTGAGCCCTCTGGGAAACTCATCAAACCTAAGGAGAAGGTCCATGAAACTTCTAATCTATAGCCAGCTGGTCAGAAGGACAGGAGATGACTGGGTCCACAACCAGAGTCTGACATGGGCAGAAGGCAGTCTTCTGGCATCCAACACCATCTGCAGTTAGATGAGGTCAGAATTGCATTGAACTGTTGGGCTCCCAGCTGGTGTTGGAAAATTTCTTGATGGTGTTGAGGGAAAAATTCACACATCAAAATCAAGTGTCAGAATCATAGCTGGTAATCAGAAGTAGTATTAGAGTCAGAAATCTAGTGTGTGATAAAAGATTAGATCTCTGTTTCTCTACAGTTTCTAAGTCTACTATGGGTCTTAATCATTCAGTTGCGGGGACTCTGTGAGCCTATGGACTGTAGCCTGCTAGGCTCCTCTGTCCATGAGATTGTACAAGCAAGAATACTGGAGTAAGCTATCATTCCCTTCTCCAAGGGATCTTCCTGGCCCAGGGATTGAACCCACATCTATTGTGTCTCTTGCATTGGCAAATAGATTCCTTACCACTAGCCTCACCTGGGAAGTCCTCTTAGTATATGCACCTACATATTAATATTTAAATATTAAATGTTAATGGCTAGAACACTGTCAATCTCCTATTGACATTAATCTAATTGATAAAGTTGTATATATTGTAAGACTATATATGTTTACCATAGAAATAATAAGCCTTTTGTTTTTTTTTAAAGATAGTCTCTAATCATTATATGACTTGCACTGACTCTCATGAAAAAAAAAATTTTTTCCTTCCAATGAATTATATACTTTGCTACCTCAGAAACACTAGCTGAAGCCAGAAGAGTGGCTTCACTTTCCAAAGTAAGAATTGCAATGAGGAAGACACAGCTGTGAGGGCTGAGTCTAGCAAGGTCCTTATTAATGAGTCATGGTAAATAAAATAAGAATTAGGGAGGAGAAGAGAGAGAGACAAAAATAGAGCTCAAAGAAATAAAAAACATGGGGATGTTAAAAGATAAGGGCCAAAACAACATGGGATATAAAAAGAGGGACACTAGGTTGTTTAGTCACGGTAAGAGCTGAGAACGCCCATGGGATGCAGCGATTCTGCAGGTCCCGGGACTAGAGAAGGGGCAGAGTTTGGCTATATAAGGTGCAAGGGGTGAGGGGTGGTGAGGAAGCTGGGGCCATTAGATACTAATGCAAGCTCCAAACAACTGTCTAGAAGAGAGAGAACCTGGGGAGAACCAACGCAAGGTCCTCATGGGGAAGAAGCCCACATCCTGCACAGACAGAGGAGTCCAGAGTACAGGTTCCATCCTAGCCCCTGGAGAGAGACTCCAGGTATGATGGAAACAGAGAGGCCAAAGGCATTTTCTGCTGCCTAGAATGTCTCCAGCTTCCTGGAGCTGGATAGAATTAAATCAGGTGAAAATAAACACTTGGGAAAAATCTAGAAAAGCGGTTGTCATATCTTTTAGGGGAGGGGAAATGTGTCCCCAAACTTGGAGTGAGTCTCAGCCTCTCCCACTCATCCTAGAGAGCTCCTCTTCTCTCACACACGTGTGTCTCTTCCCAGAATTAATAAGTAACCAACCAGAAAAAGGACTCAGGATGCCAGGGTTAAGGGACCAAAGGTAACTGGGAAAAAGGTGACAGGGTGGCCTTTTCTAGGGAAGATCTTATCTAGCACAGGCTGCAACAAATTCCAGAGGATGAGAGGGTTTACCAGGATTGGGTACATTCTAAGCGAATAATTTCAGAAGGAAACAGTGCATATTCTGAAGTAGATCATTTATTCATTTATCTCTTTTAAAAATTTCCATTCATAAGTATCTAACTTCCATACAAATATTCCATAAAAGTAGAATAAGGAGTGAGTGAGAATAAGGAGATAACGGAATAATTTCAATTTGTTAAAAAGTTGTTTAAAAGATACCCTTGTTTTTAACTTTCTGTATCCTAACTGACTAGGACCAAATACCCTCCACATTCTCCACACTAACCCTGTGCATTTACAAATGAGAGATAGAGTACTTGCATGCGTTAGAGCAAGTACCACAGTTACCACACAAGGACTCTTCGTGGTTCTCCTCCCACAGATACGTGTTGCAGCATACATGGACATAGTGACACATAAGTGCACCCACCCAGAAGATGACAGCAACTCCCAGAGTGAGGATGTAAAGTGTGCGCACTCATCCATTTCTTTTTAAATCTGCTTAAGTTGGCTGTTTCAGCAAAGTCATGACACATCTAAACAGATACTACGGGCTGGGCTGGGCTCTCTCTTTTTACTCCCCGCCCTCCCCCCACCACACCTTTCTCAGGCTAATCCTGAAAGGATGGCAGTGAATGGGGATCACTGTAGTTACCCAGGGCCCTGCCCTAAGCATGGAGGATCCCTCTCAAACACTCTTCCATAAAGGGCTAGAACCAAGATAGGTAAAGGGGCTCCGTCTTGGCTCTGCAGACATCTGTCTCTTGAAACCTAATCAAAGAAAGCAAAGGATTAACTTCAGTGCAGATTTGGTTTCCAGTTCAGAGGCCTTCTCTGACAATGTCACTCTAAAAGCAGCATGAAGTAGTCAAAAGCCCACAGACTTTGGAATCAGAAGCTCCCTGTTTCAGATCTATGTATGTAGTAATATCAGAAGGACTTTGGATGAACATGCAGTAAATAAATCTACTGCCCTGGTGATCTATGCAAATAAAGAAAACATTAGTTGCTGGCTATCATTGGCAATCATGTTTTTATTTTAATTCCTCCATAGTCTGTTTCCTTGATTCTCAAAATCACATTTATGTAAGAAAATAGAACCCCAAATTCTCCATCACAGCCTAAAGACAGTCTAGAACTACAACTGTCTTCATATCATAGTGTCTTTGTATAAGTTGTTGATATTAGGTGAACCTCAGTGTTACAATGCTGTCTCATTATTTCAAATTTTCATTATGCAAATCTACTCCATCTGTTCAAAGGAATTTATCCTCCTAAAAGTCTACCTCACAGTGTCTTTCATGGGCAAGCTGACTCCCACTGAGAACAATCTGTGGGAAAACGTAACTTATTCCAAATGTGCCACTGAGGGAATCTTCAAACTTAGTAAAAGCTGACCCCACAAGCTCACCACTAGTTTTCAGGTCAGGGATCTAACATCTCAGTAATGTGCATACCTAGGTAGGAAAAGAAAAGGGAAGTGGTTAGAAATCTTGGAAATGTTTTCATAGCTAAAAATATAATTTCAAAGGATAGAAGAATACTTTTTACTTGCCTTTTAAGTGCTTTCTTCCCCAATTGCAGCTCATAATCTATTAGCCATCCTTAACATCAATTTAGTGAGTCAAGATTAGCCCTTTTCTTTCAGTGCAGCAAAATGGAGTAGACTGCAGCTAAGTCACTTCAGTCGTGACTGACTCTGTGTGACCCCATAGACGGCAGGCCACCAGGCTCCTCTGTCCCTGGGATTCTCCAGGCAAGAATACTGGAGTGGGTTGCCATTTCCTTCTCCAATGCATGAAAGTGGAAAGTGAAAGTGCAATTGCTTGGTTGTGTCTGACTCTTCGCGATCCCATGGACTGTAGCTTACCAGGCTCCTCTGTCCATGGGATTTTCCAGGCAAGATTACTGGAGTGGGTTGCCATTTCCTTCTCCAATGGAGTAGACTAGAATTTTAAAAATTAGACTGTGTTGTATATAATCATAGCCTGTCTAATTTTGGTTTGAATTATTTTATAAAACATTTGTTTCACTAAGTATCTCTTGAGATAATTTTGATGGCACTGGGTGTGTGATGGACTTCTTGCTCTGGACTCTAGTTAAGAAAACAGTTTGCAAAACACAGCCCTAAAGTAACCTAACAGAAAAAGAAAATGTATGGGGACTGTAGTTTTTTAAACTTTAACCCTGTCTACTGAGAACTAATCAATCTGTTGTATGTTTTTACCTTGCAGTTCTAATTCTGTTCTTGCCAAGACTAAACAAAGTATTAGACTAAATACTAATAGTAGACTAGTACTAGACTAGAATACTAAACAAAGTATTCAAGGGAGAAAAGTTCAATGACAAATGTAACACTATTCCAATTAACTGAATCCAGCACAATTCTTAAAGAAATGCAGTGATGACCTAGAAGACAGACTAGTAACAAAGCCATTCTTACATACTTGAGTGTTTCTACTTGTAATATTGGCCTTCTATTGCATGCTGTCCGTCAAAAGCACCAGTGCATACACTTCATCAGTTCATTTCTCAGACATCTTGTTAGTTAAGTGACAGTACAGGTCTTTCTGACAAACTGTGTAATGTCCTGTGTTTCTCTTAAGCTTGGTGAAGAGAAATAAATCATCCCTGGAAAATTCAACTGTTCAAATGAGGATGGCTTGACACCCCTAGCATAAGCACTCCAGTCAGCGGCAGGGTAACTGGGTTCTCGTCGAGGTCGAGACTTCGATTCTGAGAGCATCAGCTGGCCACTCTCTGTCTCTGTTTCCATGTTCTACTGATGCACCATGACAGCCTCAGGTGTGTAGATTTCACTGCCTATGGGTCACATGAAGAAACACGATTACTGGTTTCAAATTTTGCATGGTCACAAACTAATAGAATCATTTCATAAGAAACAAAATATAAAGTTATGAAAGCATAAGCATTTTCAAGATAAGGAAAGAAATACCTATTACACTGACCTGAGTTCAATTTGAGTCTGTGTCCTCCATAAGCGTTTGCTTGCACTGAAACTGTCATTTAACTTGGATGACTTTTTAAAAATTTTTTTTAACTTAAGCTCCCCTTCTTTAGCCAACTTGACAACAAACCAAAAAGTTTCTCAGACATGAAGAGCAATTTTAAGTATCCACTAACCTATCTAATTTATTTGTGTTTGAGATTCTTCACCTGGATCAACAAACAACAAAACAATAGAGAAAGGAGCCTTCCCTTAAACATGGACTTTTTAAAGGATAAACTCTAAAAGGGGCTTCCCTGATTAAGTCTAAAGTGATTTTATCACCCCAACAGCAAGATTTATTTCGATATTACTAATGGATGGTGGCTGCAACTTTCTTTAACCCTGCCTTTGCTTTTTTTATGTGACTTGAATTCTGTCTAACTCCAATTTCCCCTCATGTGAAATTGATAATATACTCTTTGCTTCCTTCTTTATTCCCAGGACTAACGTTCTTTAAATAATGTTGGTATAGAAACCCATAGTCTTATTAATTTTGTGACATTAAAGTTAATAAAAGAATCATTAAAGAACTTTTCTGGTAGTACAGTGGGTAAGAATCCACCTGCCAAAGCAGGGGACACGGGTTTGATCCCTGGTCTGGGAAAGTTCCACATGCCTCAGAGCAACTAAACACATGCCCCACAACTACTGAAGCCCACATGGCCCACAGCAAGAGAAGCCACCACAATGAGAAGCTCGTGCACCCCAAGGAAGAGTAACCCCTGCTTGCGGCAACTAGAGAAAGCCTGTTCACAGCAAGGAAGACCCAGGCCAATCAAAAATAAATAATTAATTAATTAATTTAGGGGGAAAAAAAGAATCATTAAAGAAATGCATGGCTTGAAAATGAAGGCGTCCCAAGACGGTGGTTGCCCTTTGGGGCAGGACTGGAGGGGGAGTTACCAGTCATGTGCACCTGATGTTGTGGGTTCTGGCAGCAAGCAGGTTGACTCTCAGGGCTTGGAACCACGCTGAAGGGAAGGGAGAAGGGAAGGGCCCACACTGGGAGGAGGGGCAGTGTACTGTACAGGCCTTGGGTAGAAGATGCTGTCAAGCTGAAACCCTTCCACCACCACCACAGCCGGTCATGAGAGAAAATGTCAAAACAAGTGAAAATGCCCAATGTCCCAAAGGGAGTGTTGAGAGTCAGTCACATGCTCTGAATCCTTGGGAAAAACAAAGTGAACTTCAGGTGCAAAAAGATGGAACTGTTAATGAAAAGCAAAGAAGGGGAAGATTCGTAAGAAAACTGGCAAATAAAAGGGATTAATATTTGCAAAATCTTCTTGCATGTAGTTTAGTGTGCATATTTATTTTTTTTTAAGATTTAAGTGGTATTTTATTTATTTATTTTTTATTTAATTAATTTTTATTTTTTAGTTTGTTTTGCTTTACAATACTGTATTCGTTTTGTTACACATTGACATGAATTAGCCATGAGTATACATGAACTCCCAATCCCGACCCCCACCTCCACCCTCCCGCCCCACACCCTCTCTCTGGATTATCCCCGTGCATCAGTCCCAAGCATCCTGCATCCTGCATCAAACCTGGATTGGCGATTCGTTTCACTTATGATATCACACATGTTACATTGCCACTCTGCCAACCCATCCCACCCTCTCCCTCTCCCACAGAGTCCAAAAGGCCATTCTATACAACTGTGTCTCTTTTGCTGTCTTGCATACAGGTTTATCATTACCATCATTCTAAATTCCATATATATGTGTAAGTATACTGTATTGGTGTTTTTCTTTCTGGCTTACTTCACTCTGTATAATCGGCTCCAGCGTCATCCACCTCATTAAAACTNAGTCCAAAAGGCCATTCTATACAACTGTGTCTCTTTTGCTGTCTTGCGTACAGGTTTATCATTACCATCATTCTAAATTCCATATATATGTGTAAGTATACTGTATTGATGTTTTTCTTTCTGGCTTACTTCACTCTGTATAATCGGCTCCAGCGTCATCCACCTCATTAAAACTGATTCAAATGTATTCTTTTTAATAGCTGAGTAATACTCCATTGTGTATATGTACCACAACTTTCTTATCCATTCATCTGCTGATGGACATCTAGGTTGCTTCCATGTCCTGGCTATTACAAACAGTGCCGCAATGAACATTGGGGTACACGTGTCTCTTTCAATTCTGGTTTCCTTGGTGTGTATGCCCAGCAGTGGGATCGCTGGATCATAAGGCAGTTCTACTTAAACAGTGGGGAGCTAGAAAAGATTTTTCACTAAGTAAGTGATATGATTAGATCTATAGAGAAATACTTGACAGCATTGTGGAGAATGGATTGTAGTAAAGTGACACTTAAGATGAGATTTAAGAGGCTATTGCAAAAGTTTACATAAGAGGTGATGACTGTGATATGAGCAAAAGACACATTGTATGGATTGATGAGTTAAAAGAAGGAAAGATGAGGAAGCAGTGATGAGAAAAAGATGAGAGTCTGATCATAAAATTAACCAGACAAGCAGAGTCAGCTACATCCAAAGTGTAGCATCAGATAACAGGATAATCAGGTCAACAAGAGCTGAGTAGGGGCTTAGGAAGAGATTGAGAAATAAAGCCTTGAGATTTTCCTGGCACCATGAGATCATAGCCACAGCTGCTGTTTTAAGACATTGGGCATGGCTGAAAGGTAATTCATGAAGATGTCAGATGGTGATTCTAGATTATACATAAAGAAGATAGGTTCTGTTTGGAAGGAAAGAAAATTGCACTTAGTTGGAATTGCTCTATGAATGCCTTAACATGGGCATGTTTGTATTCAGAGACAAAAGTGTGAGTGATGAGGGAAGTTCTCTTTGGAATCCAATAATGGCAGGGTGCCTTAAATCCCTAAATTCCTGATGTATCATCTAAAGCAAACTGCTTCTTCACCTGAACTCTTCTATATTCTCAGTCATATTCTGCATTTTCTTCACTGAGCCCCCTTTCCTCCATTCTCCTCCTCTTGCCTCCTTGACCAATGCATTCATTTATCTCTATCTTTTGTATATTTTAATACCAGCAACCTATTTAAAATATTTTATTCCTTAAAAAGTACATGTCTATAATAAAGAAAATTAAGCAAAATCCAGACATATAACAGCAAGAGTTCTCCTTACTCTCCCCACTATAACGAAACCCATCTCAGGTCTCACAGGCAGACACTGTTAATGACTTACTGTATAGCGTTCTAGTCCATTTACTATATATAAGCAACTACCCCCCAAATGTAATTATATTACAATATATATATATATATAAACCTATAACTTTTTTACTTAACTATATTTTAGATTTCATATTTGTATTGCTTGTAAGATCTACCTCTTTATTAGATATTGTTCAATGTTCTAGTATATGGCTGTATTGCAATTTCTAAAGAACATTTCTGTGGTTTCTTTTTCGTTGTTGTTATCTAAAAAAAAAAAAAAGAAACTTTCAGTCCTTTGAAACTTTAAAAATACTCCTTTAGGATAAATTCCTATAGTGGAAGTGATGGATCAAAGGCTAGGCATATTTCACAATTTCAAAAGACATTGTCAAAAGTTTATATCAATTAAGACACCAGCAACAGTTTAGATGGATACTAATTTCCTTCGATTTTTTTTAGTTTTGTTGATACTTTTAATGTTTAACCTAAGCATGTTAATTCTAAGTCAGAAACCTCTACAAAGGAATAGTTTCAGAAAGACAAACAGTCTTGCAAAGCTTTCTCTTAATTAACAGTGTGGTTAGTGCTTTAACTTTGGCAAAGCTTTCATATATATTGGGCTTCTCTTGTGGCTCAGCCCGTAAAGAATCTACCCACAAAGTGGGAGACCTGGGTTCAATCCCTGGGTTGGGAAGAACACCCAGAGATGGAAAAGGCTACCCAATCATTTTCTGGCCCAGATAATTCCATGGACTGTATAGTCCATGGGCTCGCAAAGAGCTGGACACAACTGAGTGACTTTCACTTTCACTTCATAAATATTGTGGCACTAAATCTTCAAAAGAATTTTTTGAAATACATTTTTTTCATCTTCATTTCATAGAGGAGCATATATAAGTGTGAGAAGATCAATTACTTTCCAGAATCACACAGGTACTAAGTAAGTGAGTTGTAATTCAAACTCTGATCACTCCAAACAGTTTGATAAAAATGGGTATTTAAGTTCTGCTATGTTATATTAAAGTAATTGATAATATTTTCACTTAAGATTTTTTTCAACTAACATCATACTACCTTAAAATGAATATGTTTTATTTTATTGAACATCCTTATATATTTAAAAATTATCATCATCTTAAATATTCTTTTAGAAGGCTTAATAATAAAGCATAATATTAAGTTTTAGAGAAATTTAACTTTCAGAGTAGAGATGTCTACTTTTTAAATAAAGCTAATTTATAAATAAATATAAAATAATAAAGTTTTCTCTGCAGAGAGACTGCTAACAATTTAAAAGAATTTGAGGTCAGAGCGATATGGACTAGAGGACTATTTCTGTTACTTTTTGTCTGGTTGACTTTAGGAAACTTATTTTAACCTCTCCAAGCCTCAGTTTATGCATCTATATGATAGAGATATTAATGTACTTACCTCATGCTGTTATTAGGAAGATTTAAAAATAACCATTTCCTTCGTGAAATGGTTAGTAAAGTGCCATAATGTTGCCATTATTATTATAATTATTATTGCTGTGGTTGCTATTATTACAGGTAATTTTTCAAGACAAATATATTTCAGAATATTAGATATTCTCATAAATAGTGACTTTCTTGTGTTATAGAAATCACCAATTATATATATGTTAATTGTTTTTCCCTTCTTTTAGAATATATGGAATGTTGTAACCCTGACATGTTAAAGCTTCAATGAACTTAGAAGATTGTTTAGTTATACAAATAAAGACATTTAAAATCAGATTTGTTAACAAATTTTCCAGAGTCACACAGACTCTTGGTGCTAAAATAAGAATTTGTTTCCTGGTTTCTGTTCTTTCTCCTTAAGTTAAATTAATTTATTTTTAAAATTACTGTGTATTTTTGAAATATTTTAAAGTCATTTTTAAAATTGTAAGCTAAATGTTGAAGAATTTCCTTGCCTTCACTGGTGATTGAATACATATCTCACCTGATTTCACTTAAGTGAATTTTCCCTAGTTCAGAAATGGGTGGAATTTGCCCTCTGTTATGCATGTTCAGTTACTTTTAAGATGCCCAGGCTGCAACTCTGGAAATTGTGTCACTTTCTTCAATAATGCAAAATTTAATTTATTTTGCATTTTTCATATATTTTGTCTCTGTGATATTCAGTTCAGTTCAGTCGCTTAGTCGTGTCCTACTATTTGTGACCCCATGAACCACAGCATGTCAGGCCTCCCTGTCCATCACCAACTCTCAGAGTTCACTCAAACTCACATCCATTGAGTCGATGATGCCATCCAGCCATCTCATCCTCTGTTGTCCCCTTCTCCTCCTGCCCCAATCCCTCCTATTTGTGACCCCATGAACCACAGCATGTCAGGCCTCCCTGTCCATCACCAACTCTCAGAGTTCACTCAAACTCACATCCATTGAGTCGATGATGCCATCCAGCCATCTCATCCTCTGTTGTCCCCTTCTCCTCCTGCCCCAATCCCTCCCAGCATTGGAGTCTTTTCCAATGAGTCAACTCTTTGCATGAGGTGGCCAAAGTACTGGAGTTTCAGCTTTAGCATCATTCCTTCCAAAGAACACCCAGGACTGATCTCCTTCAGAATGGACCGGTTGGATCTCCTTGCAGACCAAGGGACTCTCAAGAGTCTTCTCCAACACCACAGTTCAAAAGCATCAATTCTTTGGCACTCAAGTACAGCTTAAATCAAATCCCTTATGATTATACAGTGGAAGTGACAAATAGATTCAAGGGATTAGATCTGATAGACAGAGTGCCTGAAGAACCATGGATGAAGGTTTGTGACATTGTACAGGAGGCAGAGATCAAGACCATCTATAAGAAAAGGAAATGCAAAAAGGCAAAATGGTTGTCTGAGGATGCCTTACAAATAGGTGAGAAAAGAAGAGACGCTTAAAGGCAAAGGCGAAAAGGAAAGATATACCCATTTGAATACAGATTTCCAAAGAATAGCAAGGAGAGATAAGAAAGCCTTCCCAGTGCAAAGAAATAGGGGGAAACAATAGAATGCAGAAGACTAGAGATCTCTTCAAGAAAATTGGAGATACCAAGGGAACATTTCATGCAAAGATGGGCACTATAAAGGACAGAAATGGTATGGACCTAACAGAAGCAGAAGGTATTAAGAAAAGGTGGAAAGAATACACAGAAAAACTATACAAAAAAAGATCTTAATGACCCAGATAACCACAATGATGTGATCACTCACCTAGAGCCAGACATCCTGGAATGTGAAGTCAAGTGGGCCTTAGGATGCATCACTATGAAAAAGGCTAGTGGAGGTGATGGAATTCCAGCTGAGCTATTTCAAATCCTAAAAGTTGATGCTGTGAAAGTGCTGCACCTCAATACTCCAACAAGTTTGGAAAACGCAGTAGTGGCCACAGGACTGGAAAAGGTCAGTTTCCATTCCAATCCCAAAGAAAGGCAATGCTAAAGAATGCTCAAACTACCGCACAGTTGTGCTTATCTCACACGCTAGTAAATAATGCTTAAAATTCTCCAAGCCAGGTTTCAACAGTACGTGTAATGTGGACTTCCAGATGTTCAAGCTGGATTTAGAAAAGGCAGAGGAACCAGAGACCAAGTTGCCAACATCCATTGGATCATTGAAAAACCAAGAGAAATATTGCCAGTCTAGTTTCCATGCAGGATATAGGATGCTTGGGGCTGGTGCACTGGGATGACCAGAGAGTATGGGGAAGGAGGTGGGAGGGGGGTTCAGGATTGGGAACATGTGTACACCCGTGGCAGATTCATGTTGATATATGGCAAAACCAATACAATATTGTAAAGTAAAAAATAATAATGAATAATAATAAATTTTTAAATAAATAAATAAAAAGAAAAAGCAAGAGAATACCAGAAAAACATCTCCTTCTGCTTTATTGATTATGCCCAAGACTTAAAGTGTGTAGATCACAACAAACTGTGGAAAATTCTGAAAAAGATGGGAATACCAGATCAGTTGACCTGCCTCTTGAGATATCAGTATGCAGTCAGGAAGTAACAGTTGGAACTGGACATGGAACAACAGACTGACTCTAAATCAGGAAAGGAGTACGTCAAGGCTGTATATTGTCACCCTGCTTATTTAACTTATATGCAGAGTACATCATGAGAAACACTGGGCTGGAAGAAGCACAAGCTGGAATCAGGATTGCTGGGAAAAATATCAGTAACCTCAGGTATGTAGATGACACCACCCTTATGGCAGAAAGTGAAGAAGAACTAAAGAGCCTCTTGATGAAAGTGAAAGAGGAGAGTGAAAAAGTTGGCTTAAAGCTCAACATTCAGAAAACAAACATGGCACCTGGTCCCATCACTTCTTGGGAAATAGATGGGGAAACAGTGGAAACAGTGTCATATTTTATTTTGGAGGGGGCTCCAAAATCACTGTAGATGGTAATTGCAGCCATTAAATTAAAAGACACTTACTCCTCAGAAGAAAAGCTTAGACCAACCTAGACAGTATATTAAAAAGCAGAGACATTACTTTGCCTACAAAGGTCAGTCTAGTCAAGGCTACGGTTTTTCCAGTGGTCATGTATGGATGCGAGAATTGAACTGTGAAGAAAGCTGAGCGCCGAAGAATTGATGCTTTTGAACTGTGGTGTTGGAGAAGACTCTTGAGAGTCCCTTGGACTGCAAGGAGATCCATCCGGTCCATTCTAAGGGAGATCAGTCCTGGGTGTTCTTTGGAAGGAATGATGTTGAACTGAAACTCCAGTACTTTGGCCACCTCATGCGAAGAGTTGACTCATTGGAAAAGACCCTGATGCTGGGAGGGATTAGGGGCAGGAGGAGAAGGGGACGACAGAGGATGAGATGGTTGGATGGCATCATTGACTCAATGGATGTGAGTCTGAGTGAACTCCGGGAGTTGGTGATGGACAGGGAGGACTGGCATGCTGCAATTCATGGAGTTGCAAAGAGTTGGACATGACTGAGCAACTGAACTGAACTGAACTGAAAATATTAGAAAATGTGAGACACAGTTATCTGATTTTGAGTGTGCTTTTNACTTCTCCATCTTTGACTGCACAGAATATAATCAATCTGATTTTGGTGTTGACCATCTGGTGATGTCCATGAGCACTGCATAGAACACTTGTAATTCTACCATCTCTTTATTTTGTGTGTGTATGGTGGGGGTGGGGGTTATAGTTTTTTTTATTGAAGTATTGTTGATTTACAATGTTATGCATATCTCTGCTCTACAGCAAGTGGCTCAGTTAAACACATATATACATTCTTTTTAAATATTCTTCTCCATTATGGTTTATTCCAGTTTGGATCTAGTTCCCTGTGCTATACAATAGAACCTTGTTGTTCACCCATTCTAAATGTAACAGCTTATTTCTACCAACCCCAAACTTCCACTCCATCCCTATTTTTCCTTCCCCTTGGCCACCATAAGTCTGATCTCTATGCTTGTGAGTTTGTCTCTGTCTTGTAGACAGGTTCATCTGTGCCATATTTTAGATTCCATATATAAGTGATATCTTGGCTACCATCGTTTTAGACTAGCTACAAGTTCATAAGAGCACAAACACTTGGATTAAACACCCCTTTTCCCCCTTGCTCCATTCCTTTCATCAGTAACAGCACCAACTTGAACTTGGAGACTGATGTACACCATCTTTCCACGTTAAACCATCTAAGGATTCTTTATAGACCATCAACAAAGGCCTTTCTCAGATCTATGGCAAGGCCAGGGAACAGCAGACTTTTGCTTCAAAAGATGAGATGAATATTTTAGGTTCTAGCCTACATGGTCTCTTCTAGCTATTCAACTCTGCTCTTGTATCATGAAAGCAGCCACACACAGCATGTAAACATATGGATGTGGTTCTGTTCCCATAACACTTTCTGAAAAAGGGCCTGATTGGCCTGGAAGGCTGAGGCTTGCTGAATCCTAGGTACAGACCTTATTTAATTAACAGTTGCCCTTGTTAAATTGTCATCTCCTTCTGGTTACATTTCCATCTCATCTGAGATAAATTTTCAACCGGTTGCATTCTTTTTCAGAAAATTCTCCAAAAAAAGTGTTGATAAAAGAAACTGCTGCTGCTGCTGCTAAGTCACGTCAGTCGTGTATGACTCTGTGTGACCCCACAGACGGCAGCCCACCAGGCTCCCCCATCCCTGGGATTCTCCAGGCAAGAACACTGGAGTGGGTTGCCATTTCCTTCTCCAATGCATGAAAGTGAAAAGTGAAAGTGAAGTCGCTCAGTTGTGTCTGACTCTTAGCGACCCCATGGACTACAACCCACCAGGCTCCCCCGCCCATGGTATTTTCCAGGCAAGAAGTAATAAAAGAAACTAGAAAGAGGCAAATAATGAAATAGTGCTGACATGAAAAATATAACCATCTCTATGGCTGGTTTTTCTTTGCCTGTCAAGTAAAACAACATATGTGCTGTTTTCTGAAAAAACTTAACACGGAATTTTCTCCATTACTTTAAATAAAATACGGAATGTTCATTAAAAGTGAAAGTGAAGTCGCTCAGTTGTGTCTGACTCTTAGCGACCCCATGGACTACAACCCACCAGGCTCCCCCGCCCATGGTATTTTCCAGGCAAGAAGTAATAAAAGAAACTAGAAAGAGGCAAATAATGAAATAGTGCTGACATGAAAAATATAACCATCTCTATGGCTGGTTTTTCTTTGCCTGTCAAGTAAAACAACATATGTGCTGTTTTCTGAAAAAACTTAACACGGAATTTTCTCCATTACTTTAAATAAAATACGGAATGTTCATTGCCACATATCTTCCCTTGCTAAATATATGGAAGCACAAAGACATGAAGGGAATTACTATCAACTCTGTTAAGTCAAATTCTGAGTTTACAAAAGAAAAATTATCAGTCTACATCTTCTGATTTACTCTACTATGGAAATTCCATTCTATGTATAACTAATGAAACTGAGAGGTCATTTTAATTATGCATCATTTCCATAAGACTTTATTCTTTTGAAGAGTTTTAAGAAGTAGAGGGGAATAGTCAACGCACATAATTCTGCTTATCCAGAGAAACAGCAACCTCATGGTCTCTTTCTGATTACTATAGGATGGTGTTAGCTGCTTTGAGAGGTTTTAGATTGACACAGAGATGACCTATCCTATTTTCAAATACTTTTCTTGACATTTCAAAAGGATTACCATTCTGTCTTTTTTTCACAAAAGCATTTTGGACCAGACTTTTAAGGTAGATCTAGTATAAGACACCCTTTGAAGTCGCTACAGAATCCACCCAAGACATCTTACAATACATGTCAATACCACAACTGCGAGGGACCCTGAAATCCATTGAAATACCCACCCCAGGAATCCCAGGTGTTTATAACAATAGTAAAGGAAGCCAATTAACACCCATTGAACAGTATTCTAGCAGGCACTGTACCCACAGCTTTGTAAACATACTCTCCCATTGCATCACAAAGTCTGGTAAGAATACAGTTCAACTTCAGGTTGCCTCAGATACAGAACTGTTCTGAGAAAATTCTCATATACTTCTCATCATCTGTTTTGCCACAGTGCTTTTCTTTTATGCTTAATAAAGGGGAAAGCTGGGTAGTTACTTGGCTTGATCTATAACTGCGGATCTTGACTTTCTAAAGTGTGGACAGGCTTTGTTCAATTTGTGTGTGTGTGCACCCAGTCATGTCTGACTCTTTGCGACCTCATGAACTGTGGCTCACCAAGCTCCTCTGTCCATGGATTTTCCAGGCAAGAATACTGGAGTGGGTTGCCATTTCAATTTACATCTGGCTAATGTTTCCAAAACTCACTTATGGAGAGATTCCCAGGCTTGATTAGAAATACTATCTTAAGACAAATGGAGCTAGAAGTTTGGAGTCATAGTGTTAGGAAGAAGTGACTCTCTGTTATAAATAACCTGTTCGGTTCCCAGCCTCGTGTCAGATTTTTCCACTTCTTCCCACCTTTTGGTTCCTAAAATAAGCAAACTACCTTCTGGAGGGATTTGGGACTTATAATGGCTGTTATATATTTATGTATTATTATGCTCACTATGTAAATTTCCCAGGTGGCACAGTGGTAAAGAACCTGCCTGTCAATGCAGGAGACATAGGAGACACAGGTTTGATCCCTGGGCCAGGAAAGGAAGGAGGAAATGACAACCCATTCCAGTATTCTTGGCTGGAAAGTTCCATAGAGAGAGGAGCCTGGCAGGCTACAGTCCGTGAGGTTCAACGAGACGGACATGACTGAGCAAATGGGCACAGGTGCATGCGTGTGGGCGCACATGGTCACCACGGGCCAGGCATAAGTGAGGTATAACCGACCCTTCACATCTGCAGACCCAGAGCCCCAGGATGCCAAAGGCTCCATGTAGTGTTATATAAGGGACTTCAGCATCCGTGGATGCTGGTATTCGCAGAGGTCCTGGAACCTATTCCTGTGGGTACCAAGGGACAACTCTACCTCATGCAACCCTGCAAGGTGTAAATTATTAACTCTTCTTCCCAGGTTAAAAATCATAAACTCAGATGTCGTGATTGGAGTACAACTAGAAAGTGGCTGGACAGAACTTACCCCAGGTCTAACACTGAAGCCTGTGCCCTTGACCACAACACGGTGATTCTCAATATTAACTATAGGTACAAAGTTTTATAGCAAATCTTTGGGAATTCTTCATCTTGCTTAACTGAAACTTTATGCCCCATGAACAACAACTCTCTACTTCCCCATCCCTCTAGCCCCTGGCAACCACCGTTTCAGTCTCAGATTCTCCTATTTTTTAATGATAGCTTTCAACTCACTTCTAGACAAACTTTATCAATTCATCTAACTCTACCCACAGCACTCCTAGAAAACCCCCATCCTCACACTATCTTTCTTAAAAGAAGTCTCCCTCTAGTGCCCCATCTGCTTCCAAATCCTTTCCTCCTATCCTTCAAGGTTAAAATGAAGCCAGACTGACAAGAGTCAGAATCACAGGTCAGTCAGCTACCTCTGAGTGACCTGTGGCAAACTGCCTAACCTCTCTGGGCTTCAGTTTCCCTAGCCATAAAACTGGGATTAACTAGAGCTCCCTGGAAGTAAGCTCTGAAATGATTGTCTATGTGAAAATCTGGATTTACTAGGAAATGTTCTTAGGAAAACTAGTAGGGAAGTGAGGAAGGGGGGGCCAGGGATGAGAAGGGGATATGTGACATCAAGCTGAATCCCAGAGAGGGAAATCTTGGATCTGTCATGCAGGGGAGCTTTGAAACTCTGCAGGTCCTATCCTTGATGTCCTCTGAGTCAGAATCAAGAGAGCTAGAGTGGGACTTCTCTGGTGGGCCAGTGGCTAAGACTCCATGCTCCCAATGCAGGGGCCCTGGGATGGATCCCTGGCTGGGGAACTAGATCTCACATGCCATCACTAAAGATCCTGCATGCCACAAGGAAGATCAAAGAACCCGAGTGTCACAACTAAGACTCAGAGTTCAGTTCAGTTCAGTCGCTCAGTCGTGTCCGACTCTTTGCGACCCCATGAATCGCAGCATGCCAGGCCTCCCTGTCCATCACCAACTCCCGGAGTTCACCCAGACTCACGTCCATTGAGTCTGTGATGCCATCCAGCCGTCTCATCCTCGGTCGTCCCCTTCTCCTCCTGCCTCCAATCCCTCCCAGCATCAGGGTGTTTTCCAATGAGTCAACTCTTCGCAAACAAATAAAATAATTTTCTTTTTTAGGAGAGCAGCAGCATCTCTTCTCCTGCATCTCTCAAGCACTGGTTCAGAGCTGTGACAAGGAGACAGTCTCAAGCAGTCTCTAGCTTCCTGGGGGCAGGTCTATGGCAGAGCAGTCTCGTTATTGGAGTGATAGAGCCCTGGGGATGGTCCATGTGGAGACTAGAGGGAGCTGTGTGGATCTGGGCAGAGCACGGATTTCATCTGCCAAAGGAGTTGTAATAGTTTCTTCTCATGGGGTTATTCTGATGGTTTAAAAAAAAAAATTTACCATTCATTTTAGATGCACAGGTTTCTCAGGAGAACTTTTGTCTACTTCAAATCACAGGAGAGAGGATCTCTCTGATTTCCCCAGAGACGAGGAGCAGGTATTAATCTCTGAGCAAATATCATGTTGAACCTAGAGGATTCCTATTACTTTTTGGACTTACATAGTGTCTTCCAAGTTCTGGGAACCATGGAAAGGAAAAGCAGGTTAACCAAACAGCAGTGAGAAGTGTTTCCCCAAGGGGTCCATGACCAACCTCCCTGTTAACAGTTCTATTTCAGGGAAGTGTAGTGGTCATGTATTGAACTAATCATGGCAATTAAGGACAGACTGAATTCACAGTTGCCACGAGTGGACCCAAAAATCTATCTTAAAATCTTCCTGCCACAGTTATAAAAGACTTGGTCTCTGCTCTTAGTCTGTTTCCTGTCTAATATCTAAGATAGCAATGCTTATGCCCAAAAAATGCAAGTGAAAGAGACACTGTAACACACACATATTACTTAAAACAAGATATTGATGGTGTTTATGTAGACTTGAAGATACTTTGCCATGCATTCCTATGAAAATAAGTATGAAATTTTTGAAATAAGGATGACTTACAGAAAGAAAAGTAAAAGGATTCCCAGAAGTAGAGAAAAAGAACAAGAGGTGATGACAGAGATGGCAAGCAGAAAGCATTAAAAATGAGACTATCTCCATAAGCAACTGTTTCTTGTCTTCCTACATATTTCTGTGTTCCAAATTTCATTTTCTCTATTCTGTATATTTCTACTTCTTTTTTTAAAATTTTAGTCCACATTATTTCATTTTATTATTTACTAATGCTTATTGGAGTATAGTTATTTTCCAATATTGTGGTAGTCTGCTTTATTTTTTATTTAAAAATATTTATATTACCCTCCAGCATGGGAAAAAAGAAAGAATCACGATAATTGGAGTCCAATCTGAATGTATCACAGGGAAGCCCGTTTACTATTTAGCCTCAACAACCCCTGTTGGTAGTGTCTCAACGTCCTGAAGGCTGTATATATATTCAGTTTCTGGGCTTCCTCCTGGTTCAGAACATATTCGGTACTAACACAAAAATATCTTTATATGCTGCTTCTAATTTTTCAATTAAATACAACCTGTACACCCGTACAATCCAGCAATCCCATTCCTGGACACATATCCAAAGGAAATGAAATCAGTATCCCAAGGAGTTATTTGTAATTCCATGTTCATTGCGGCACTTCTCACGGTAGCCAAGATCTGGAAGTAACCTACATGCCCTTCAGTGAGTAACCAAATAAAGAAAATAATGTGTTCGTGTGTGTGTGTGTGTGTGACTGGAATATTACTCTACCATAAAAAAGAAAGAAATCTTGACATTTGTGATAACATGGATGAATCTGGAGGGTATTATGCTAAGTGAAATAAGCCAGAAATGGAAAGAAAAATGCAGCATAAGTACTGTATGGTGTCACTTTTATGTGGAATCTAAGAATAAAACAAATCTGATTTTACAGAATTAGAGAATAAAAAGGTGGATGTCAGGGGCTGGGGGAAGGGAAAATCGGGGGTGATACAGGTCAAAGAGTACAAAGCTGCAGTTATGAGAAGAATAAGTTCTGAATGTGCAATGTACATCATTGTTACTATAGTTAATACATGGTACTGATACTTGAAAGTTGCTGGAAGTAGATCTTCAGCTTTCACCGCACACATTCACTCAAAAAATCAACCATGTTAAAGGATGAATGTATAAATTATCTCAATCTTGGTAACCTTTCCACAATGTGTATGAAATCATCAAAACGTATACTTAAATATACACAATTATTGTCTCAGGTATTCCTCAATAAAGTTTTGAAAACCAGTCCTTCAACATTATCATCTCTTTAGAAATAACCTCAGTTCAGGTCCGTTCAGTCGCTCAGTCCTGTCTGACTCTTTGAGACCCCATGAACCACAGCACGCCAGGCCTCCCTGTCCACACCAACTCCCGGATTCCATCTAAACCCATGTCCATTGAGTCAGTGATGCCATCCAGCCATCTCATCCTCTGTCGTCCCCTTCTCTTCCTGCCCTCAATCTTTCCCATCATCAGGGTCTTTTAAAATAAGTCAACTCTTCGCATCAGGTGGCCAAAGTATTGGAGTTTCAGCTTCAACATCAGTCCCTCCAATGAACATCCAGGACTGATCTCCTTTAGGATGGACTGGTTGGATCTCCTTGCAGTCCAAGGGACTGTCAGGAGTCTTCTCCAACACCACAGTTCAAAAGCATCAAATTTTTGGTGCTAAGTTTTCTTTATAGTCCAACTCTCACATCCACTCATGACTACTGAAAAAACCATAGCCTTGACTAGATGGACTAGTAAGGTAAAATAGTAGATACCCAGTAAAATTTTAATTTTAGATAAGCAACTAGTTTGTTAATGTATATATGCTCCCAATATAGTATGGGACAACCCCCCCAATACTCTCAGACAAGAATTGTGAATTTTCCATTGCAGTTTTATGGCTTTGACAATGTGGAATTGAAAAGGTGTGAGAGAGGAGACAGACCTTGGAAAGGTAGAGATGAGGATATGAATCAGATCAGAAACCAATGCAGTTTCCTTGGAAGAGAAGAGGGAAAATAGAAGAGGGGGTTAAAAGGGCATGGGAGTAGGAAGAAAAAGGGTGGCAAGGACTTGGTTTTAAATCTGTTTCTTCTGTACTTTTGAGTTGGTGAGATAGAGAGATTTAGGTGGGGCAGCTGTTTCCAAGTGAATGTCATTGAATGTGGCAGCAATAGAGAAAGAAGATTTTTAAGATGCTTGGATGGATGCACCTTCCTCCCACGGACTAGGTTGTATGACAAAAGTAAGGCTGAAGGGTTCTTCACCATTCTTAATGGAGTATCAGTCTTCAAAAATAGCACCACACAGAGACTAGACCATAAGGACTATGCTTATATATTAGGGTTAGGCTCAGACCCACTATGGACTGGCAGAAAATGGGACATGGGATTAAAAACCCCAACTTTCGTACCCTTTGAACCACATATGTCCTTTATGTCTCCTTAAGCTTCTAGGTTTTTTTATGGGAACAAGACCCCGTTAAAAGAAGAAACACATACTTCTCTAAGAGGAAAAAAGACATCATTTTTGAAAACTCGTTTAGAACAAAAAGCTCAGCAAGTGCCATGATAAAGAAAGGAATGTGCTGTGTAAGCTAGTCTTGCTTGTCTCCTCTATTATCCCTACTTTGTGTCATCAAGCAGGTTAGATTTCAAACAAACTACACTTTGTCCTAAGTTTGCTGTCATTCTCATTAAGCTAAAGATGGCTGACATAGATAGAACTTTTAAAAGTATGCAACTAATGGTGGTTCTTCTTATTCTTCCCACCTCTCACCTACACACTACTATAATAACCCAATTATGATTTTACATAAGCACTCTAGCCTCAGCATTCAGTTCCAGCCAACAAATACGAGTAAAACATGCATATGATGGCAAGGACACATCCGAGAAAGCCCGCTCTTGAAGCTGGACTGCTATAACATGCATCTGTAAGAAATGGAGCTAAAGGAGAAGAGGAGGACTTGGAATTCCTTAGGAAGAACCAGGGCATTCTGGTACAGGCACTGCTCTAGTTTACTGCCTACTGTACCAGAGAATGGACCATAAAAATGACGCCAAGATGCAGAGGACGATAAAGAAAAACCAAAGCAATGTGGTCATACTTCCTTGTTCTGATAACCAAGCCCTCCAAATGACAAAGGTTAATATCATTTAATGGAATAAAAGGAGAAGTTGGTTTTTTCCCCCCCAAGGCCAATTTCACTTTTAAAAATTAGAACAAACCTAAACAGTTTGGTTGGAGAAGGAAATGGCAACCCATTCCAGTACTCTCGCCTGGAAAATTCCATGGACTGAGAGGCTCCTCAGAGCCTGGTAGGCTACAGTCCATGGGGTTGCAAAGAGTCGGACACGACTGAACGACTTCACAAACAGTTTGGTACTGGCATAAAAACAGACACAAGTGTCGTTGAAACAGAATAGAAAACCCAGAAATAAGTCCACAGCATACAAGTCAATTTATGGCAAAGGAGTTAAGAATATACAAGGGGGAGAAGACAGTCTCTTCAGTAAATGATGTTGAGAAAACTAGATAGCTTCATGCAAAAGAATAAAACTATACTATCTTATAGCATACAAAAAAATAGCTCAAAATGGATTAAAGATTTAAGATAAAGTCCTGAAGCTATTAAAGTCCTGGACGAAACTTACAGGTGTTAAGCTCCATGATATTACACTTGGCAATGATTTCTTGGATTTAATGTCAAAAACAAAGGCAACAAAATTAAAAATAAACAGATGGAACTACATCAAGCTAAAAACCTTTGCACAGCAAGACAATGATCAACAAGGTGAAAAGGAATTTCTCCCATGAAATGGGAGAAAATATTTGCAAATATTATACCAGCTAAAGGATTAATATCCAAAAAATATAAAGTATTTATGCAATTCAACAGCAAAAAAAAAAAAAAAACTTAAAAAATGGGCAGAGGATCTAAATATACTTTTTTCAAAAGAAGACATAGGTGGCTAAAAGGCACATGAAAAGATGCTCAGTGTCACCAGTCATCAGGAAATGCCAAATCAGACCAGAATTAGGTATCACATCACACCTCTTTTAGCGGCTATTATCAAAAAGACAGGAAGTAACAAGTGTTGGTGAAGATGTGGAGAAAAGGAAGCCCTTGCCAACTGCTGGTGGAGTGTAAACTTGAGCAGCCACTGTGGAGTACAGAGGTTCCTCCAAAAGTTAAAAATAGAATTACCATATGATCCAGCAATTATACTTCCGGGTATGTATCCAGAAAAGTTTAAACCTTATCCACAGCAAATGAAATTACTAATCAAAAAGGTATATCATATCCATGTGCACTTCAGCTTTACTTACAAGAGCCAAGACATAACCACTGATGTATGGATGGATTATGAAAATGTAAACTCTACCTATACACGCGCACACTCTAATACACACAATATTATTCAGCCATAAAAAAGGAAATATTGTCATTTGCAAAATTATGGGTAGAAATTGATGGCACTATAAAAAGTGAAACAAGTCACACAGACAAAGGCAAATATTATATGACTTCATTCATATGTAGACTCTAAAAAACAACAATCAGCTTACCCCCTAAAAAACAAAAACAAACTCATATAAACAGAATGTGTGTGTTCGTGTACTCAGCAGTGTCAACTCTTTGGGACCTCATGGACTATACCAGGCTCCTCCATCCATGGGATTTTCCAGACAAGAATACTGGACTAGGCTGCCATTTCTTCCCCCAGGGGATCTTCCCAACCCAAGGGTTGAACCAGAGTCTTCTGTATCTCCTGCACTGACAGGCAGATCTTTACTATTTCACCAACATCGGAAGCCCCAGAAACAGAATAGACTGTTGGTTATCAGAGAAAGAGAATAGCAAGCAGGTGGGTGAAATGGATGAAGGGGGTTAAAATGCACAGACCTTCAGTAATAAATAACTCCTGGAGATGTCATGTACAGCATGGTAACTATGATTAATAATGATGCGGTGTGTATTTGAAATGTGCTAAAAGAATAGATCTCAAAAGTTCTCACCACAAAAAAAAATTGTTTGAAACTATGTGTGATGATGGATATTAACTAGATTTATTGGAGTTCATTTCCCAAGGTATACAAATTATGGTATTGCATACCTGAATCTAAAATAACATTATATATCAATTATATTTCAATTAAAAGAGAAAAATAAAAATAACAACATCACATATGAATTAAAAAAAATAAACCAGTATAATATTTTGTTAGGAGCTGGTGATATTAACCAGTATGTTAATCTGTTTTCAACACATCATCTCTAGTAGAAGGTCAAGAAAAGTCAACTTTGAGAACTGGAGAGAGCTAGGAAAACACAAATACTTACACAATTAACTGGCACAATTATTTTTGAAATAATTAGGAATATGTAAAACTAACTTTTGACACAAGCAAGGTTGCAAACGTTTTATTAATAAAGAATTTATTCTTTTAAATACCCATTATTTTTCTTAATTTAACAGTATTTCCAATTTATTTTGACTTCCTGCACATAAAGTCCAATCTCTCTGCCAGACACATTGTACATACCAAGTGCTCAGAATTACAGGAAAGAAGAGGAACAGAAAAATGGGGGAAAGAAACCCAGAAGGAGGTCACAAGAGACAAAACATAGTCTACAAATGAGCCAGAAAGAGCCACGGGTTAGCCACCAGAAAATGAATGATCACTATATTCCTGACAAAATCAGGAACAGGAGGTAAGGTTTTCAGATGTAAAGTTGAAAGTGAATTATAAATAGCTGAACAGGTATCACTGAATCCTGGTGATCCTCAAGAGAGCAAGGACTTTTGCCATAAATGGAAGGCCTAGGGGTGACTGGAGAACATTAACATTAAGGAGAAATTTTAGCTACACGATGAACTAGAGTGTTTTGCCATATTTGATCCTTACCTCTCAGCTGTCCCCTGAGTGCCATCTTTTGTGTGGTGTAATTTAGGGAACAGAGCTGTGGGAAGTGTTCATCAGATTCCAGCCACACTGCTGGCATTAATGCTGTTTCATGATCAAGGGCAGAAAAGCATTAAAAGCCATTTCAGTCAGATGATGGCAGACGGTGAACCTGCAAAGCTGCTGTCTGACAGTGTGTATGCAGACCTGTCCCTGCACTTCTGCTGAGCAGTGGCAGCAAGCAGTTCCCTTTAGTGCCCCTCCTTGAAACGACCACCCCACCCCTAAAGGATGTACCCCAAGTGGCAAAGACCTTCATGCTTTCTGTGCCCAAGAACTCTCTGGCTCCCTTCTTGCTCAAAAACGCACATTTTGTCTCGGTCAGCCACTTTATAGGGTAAAAGCAAAAAAAAAAAAAAAAAACACACACACTAAAAGTATGCCCCCCAAATGAGAAATTAAAGACATAATTAAGGTTACACTGCAGATCGTAAACACTATCAGCCTCAACATTACAATGACTAATGTAGCTGACAGATACTGGGAGGAGGGAGGTGGGGAAGAGAATTGGAAGGAAGTAAGGATGGAGATGTGGAGAACTCTTCCATTCCATTAGAACTCAGTACTATTTGATTCTTTAATCATAATGATCATTTTAAAGCTAAACAGAAATATGGAAGCAAATCCTTGATGAAGTAAATAACACCTATGTAAAATCAAAAGCCACATTTCCTAACAAACCTAATCCTAGCCTTGCTCTCCCAGAAGAAAACATTTATGTTTTCCATGTTTGTGGAATGCTCACCACTGTGAGTTTGGCTCTGCACATTCCAGAGTTAAGAACACGTCTTGATAGGAATTGCATTGAATCTGTAGACTGCTTTGGGTAGTATACTCATTTTCACTATATTGATTCTTCCAATCCATGAACATGGCATATTTCTCCATCTATTAGTGTCCTCTTTGATTTCTTTCATCAGTGTTTTATAATTTTGTATATATAGGTCTTTAGTTTCTTTAGGAAGGTATATTCCTAAGTATTTTATTCTTTTCATTGCAGTGGTGAATGGAATTGATTCCTTAATTTCTTTTTCTACTTTCTCATTATTAGTGTATAGGAATGCAAGGGATTTCTGTGTGTTGATTTTATATCCTGCAACTTTACTATATTCATCTACAGATTCAATACAATTCCTATCAAGTTACCAGTGGTATTTTTCACAGAGCTAGAACAAATAATTTCACAATTTGTATGGAAATACAAAAAAACCTCGAATAGCCAAAGCCATCTTGAGAAAGAAGAATGGAACTGGAGGAATCAACCTGCCTGACTTCAGGCTTTACTATAAAGCCACAGTCATCAAGACAGTATGGTACTGGCACAAAGACAGAAATATAGATCAATGGAACAAAATAGAAAGCCCAGAGATAAATCCACACACCTATGGACACCTTATATTCGACAAAGGAGGCAAGAATATACAGTGGATTAAAGACAATCTCTTTAACAAGTGGTGCTGGGAAAACTGGTCAACCACTTGTAAAAGGATGAAATTAGATCACTTTCTAACACCATACACAAAAATTAACTCAAAATGGATTAAAGATCTAAACATAAGACAAGAAACTATAAAACTCCTAGAGGAGAACATAGGCAAAACACTCTCTGACATAAATCACAGCAGGATCCTCTATGATCCACCTGCCAGAATACTGGAAATAAAAGCAAAAATAAACAAATGGGATCTAATTAAAATTAAAAGCTTCTGCACAACAAAGGAAACTATAAGCAAGGTGAAAAGACAGCCTTCTGAATGGGAGAAAATAATAGCAAATGAAGCAACTGACAAACAACTAATCTCAAAAATATACAAGCAGCTTATGCAGCTCAACTCCAGAAAAATAAATGACCCAATCAAAAAATGGGCCAAAGAACTAAATAGACACTTCTCCAAAGAAGACATACGAATGGCTAACAAACACATGAAAAGATGCTCAACATCACTCATTATCAGAGAAATGCAAATCAAAACCACAATGAGGTACCATTTCACACCAGTCAGAATGGCTGTAGAATACTGGAAATAAAAGCAAAAATAAACAAATGGGATCTAATTAAAATTAAAAGCTTCTGCACAACAAAGGAAACTATAAGCAAGGCGAAAAGACAGCCTTCTGAATGGGAGAAAATAATAGCAAATGAAGCAACTGACAAACAACTAATCTCAAAAATATACAAGCAGCTTATGCAGCTCAACTCCAGAAAAATAAATGACCCAGTCAAAAAATGGGCCAAAGAACTAAATAGACATTTCTCCAAAGAAAACATACAGATGGCTAACAAACACTTGAAAAGATGCTCAACATCACTCATTATCAGAGAAATGCAAATCAAAACCACAATGAGGTACCATTTCACACCAGTCAGAATGGCTGCGATCCAAGAGTCATTTTTTTTAAAGGTAGCCTAGAATCTTTGGAGAGAACTGAGGATACAGGTAGGTGGGTGCTGGACAGGGAAAAGGCAACAGTCAGTGAATTGAAGGTCTCTGTTATCAGTCCTCACAGTGAAAGTGTTAGAATAGTGACCAGCTTTAGAACCCTTGGTAAATTAGTCACTAATTTTCAAAGCCTGAATTTCCTGATCTGGGAAAACAAGAGTAATAGTGTCCACATTACAGAGCTCTGATTGGAATTCAATCCATTCATGGGTATGAAGCATTCAGAACGGTACCTGGTACCTAATAGGTGCTCAGTATACATGCGTGCATGCTAAGTTGCTTCAGTCACGTCTGACTGTTTGCAACCCTATGGACTGTAGCCCTAGGCTCCTCTGTCCATGGGCTTCTTCAGGCAAGAATACTAGAGTAGGTTGCCACGCCCTCCTCCAGGGGATCTTCCCAACCCAGGGATCGAACCTGCATCTCTTATGTCTCCTGCACTGGCAGGAGGGTTCTTTTTATTATTATTATTTTTATTAATACTTTTGTTAAGTTCTTTACCACTAGTCCACCTGGTAAGCTCAGTATAGAGGTTGCCTAAAGTGAAGTCGCTCAGTCGTGTCTGACTTCTCCAGGGGATCTTCCCAACTCAGGGATCGAATCCAGGTCTCCTGCATTGCAGGCAGATGCTTTATCCTCTGAGCCACCAGGGAAGCCCCTCCTTCTCCTTTCAAATTCTCTGGTGCTCAGTTCCCTGGATTAACTGCAACACCTATGGAAGTTACAAGGCAACTGTGCTTTTGAATCAGTTCTCCTCTGTTCTGGGGATGGGGTGAAGGTAAAGAATTTTAAACACATGGAACAATCATCACATTTTAGTCTTCAGAACATCTCTGACCCCAGTGAGTTCCATTTAGCAAAGTTTTAGTCAGTTGAAATATTACACTGCGATTCATTTTAACATTTTAGTTTAAAGAAATAAGGCAACGCCTAGATTCAGAGCCCCAAAGCGCCATAAACCAGTAGACCGTGCATGTCAGTATCTGTGACCTCACATTGCTCTCCTCTGACTGGTTTTCCCAGGGCAATGCCCCATATCTGACTTGGAACTCTGTTTTCTCAGGACTGGCCTTGAGCAGGTCAGTCATTTCCAGAGACTGCATTAACCTTTTAGACACCACTGAGTGGATTAATATTTTGATGTACTAAATGTTACCCCCAGCGGTCCTTTCAGATAGGATGCAGCCTTTAAGGAGAAATTGCACTAAAAAGTTCGTTGTTTCTTAGGGAAAAAATAAAGAGCCCTACCATTTGCATTTGTCTATAAAAATGTTTCTCTGAGGACTTCATGATGCATAGAATGCCATTATGATTCTGGTTTCAAGAGACAGGAATAAAACTTGCATAATGGCCTGAAGAGGTATATAAGGGGTGTGCTGTACCATGTGATCTAACAAGATGATTTGTAATGATGCTTTTCTAAACTGCCAAGATTTGGCCATATTTTACGAACATAAATTTGAAAAGATAGACATGGCCAGTAATCTAAAGATCACTCCAAGTAATTCCTCCAGGTAATTGATGATGCATTTTTCAAAAGCTGACTCATTGGATCACTTCACATGTGCTGGGCATATTCTATTTGTAATGATGCTTTTCTAAACTGCCAAGATTTGGCCATATTTTACAAACATAAATTTGAAAAGATAGACATGGCCAGTAATCTAAAAGATCACTCCAAGTAATTCCTCCAGGTAATTGATGATGCATTTTTCAAAAGCTGACTCATTGGATCACTTCACATGTGCTGGGCATATTCTGAGCGCTTTATATGGTTTAATTATTTTCTCTTAACAACAATCTTATGGTCCTACTAGTTATCATTCCTGTGTTACAGATAAGCACACAGATCCATAGAGAGGTTAACTGAAGGACTGTACAGCTGGAATGTAGCAGCCTGAGCTCTTAATCATGCACTATAGGGCTTCCCAAGCGGTCCGGGGGTAAAGAATCCACCTGCCAATGTAGGGGACACAGGCTCGATCCCTGGTCTGGGAAGATCCCGCATGCCTCGGGGCAACGAAGCCCGTGCACCACAACTACTGAGCCCCCACTCGAGTCTGCGAGCCGCAGCACTGAACCTGTGCCGCTTTAGCTGCGCTCCACGGTAAGAGAAAACGTCGTGGTGCTGAGCCCACCCACCGCGAGCAGAGTGCCGCGACGCTCAGCAACTAGAGAACATCTGCACGCAGCAGTCAGGACCCAGCACCGCCAAAATGTTTAAAAACACGCACTGTAACCATGCTTTTCAAACATTTATGGTTATACTTCACCAAAGGAAGTGATTTCATTATCATTTTCTCTTTTTTGAAGTGGAGTTGACATATTTGTTTCAGGTGCCCAACATAGCGATTTGATATTTATATACGTTACAAAATGATCACCACAATGTCTAGTTACTATCTGTCACTACACAAAGATATTGCACTGTTATTGACTATATTCCCTGTGCTGTATATTACATCCCCCTGACTTGTCTGTTTCATAACTGAAAGTCTGTACTTCTTAATCTCCTTCACCTATTTCACTCAGTCCAGCACCCCTCTCCCATCTGGCAACCACCAGCTCGTTCTCGGTATCTATGACTCTGTTTGTTTTGTCTGTTCCTTTCTTTTGTTTTTTCAGATTCCACATACAAGTGTGATCACATAGTGTTTCTGACTTAGTTCACTCAGTATGATACTCTCAAGGTCCACCCATGTCTTTGCAAATGGCAAGATTTCATTCTTTATGGCCTAGTTGTGTGTATGTATATACACACACTACCTGTTAAAGTAATTATTAATAGGTACTGATAGTAATCTATTGCCATTTTATTATCGTTTCCTGGTTGTTGGTTTTTTTTTTTAAGTCATTTTATGTCTTTCCAATCTATATGCCTTTTCTCATTATGCTTCTCCTTGACTTTAAACAAATCATTGGTTTATGTAGTTGGTTATGGTTACTTTGCCTGTGCTGGGTCTTCATTGCTGTGCACGGGCTTTCTCTAGTCGTGGCAAGCAGGGGCCACCCTTTGTTGTAATGCGTGGGCTTCTCATTGCAGTGGCTTTCCTTGCTGTGGGGCACGGGCTCTAGAGCACTCGGGCTTCAGTAGTTGTGGCAGGCAGGCTCAGTAGTTGCTGAGCATGGGCTCTGGAGCCCGGGCTCAGTAGCTGTGGTTCAAGGGCTTAGGTGTCCAAGGCATGTGGGATCTCCCTGGAGCAGCAATCAAACCCATGTCCTCTGCCTTATAAAGTGGATTCTTAACCGCTGGACCACCAGGGAAGCCCTCTGGCTGATTTTAGAGTTATTCTCTGTTTCTTTCTTCTTCTCGTTTTTCTTTTCCACTGTGGTTTGATGACTTTATTTTGTTGTTTATGTTTCTTCTCTTTATTTTTTCTGTATCTGTGTGTGTGTGTGTGTGTATGTGTGTGTGTATTTAAGTTGAGGTGCTTAAGTTCAAGTATATCTTAAAATCATTACGTTTTTACTATCCTCCCACATTTTATGTTTTGGACATTCTATATCTTTTTTGTACCACTTAACTATTTTAGATAGATTTTACTAATTTTGTCTTTTAATCTTCATACTAGCATTTTAGTTGGTTTAATCACCACGTTTACTATATGTTTGCCTTTACCAGTGAGATTTTTTTCCCCTCATAATATTCTTGTTTCTAGTTATGTTTTATTTTCCTTTTTAAAGAAGTCCCTTTATCATTTCTTGTAAGGCCAGTTTAGTAGTGATGAACTCCTTTAGCTTTTGCTTGTCCTGAAAACTCTTTCTCTCTCACTCAGCTCTGAATGATAACTTTGCCAGGTAGAGTATTCTTGGTAATAACATTTTGTTTTCTTTTTTTTCTCTCTCAGCACTTTGAATATAGCCTGCCAGTCCCTTCTGACGTGTAAAATTTCTGCCGAAAAATCAGCTGATAGTCTTCTGGGAGTTCCCTTGTATGTAATTGGGCTTCCCTGGTGGCTCAGCTGGTAAAGAATCCTCCTGCAATGCGGGAGACCTGGGTTCGATCCCTGGGTCGGGAAGATCCCCTGGAGAGGGAATGGCAACCCACTGCAGTATTCTCGCCTGGAGAATTCCATGGACAGAGGAGCCTGGCAGGCTACAGTCCCTCCTGTTGCAAAGAGTCAGACGTGACCAAGTAACTTTCACTCTTCATGCAACTAGTTGTTTTTCTCTTGCTCCTTCTGAGATTCTTTATGTTGGATCTCACGTTTTAGCTATAGTGTGTTTGGTGTGATTCCCTTCAGGTTCAACTTGTTTGGGACTCTCTGTGCTTCATGGACTTGGATGTCTGTTTCTTTTGCTAGGTTAGGAAAGTTTTCCACCATTATTTCTTCAAATAGATTTTCTGTCCCTTTCTCTCTCTCTTCT
Source organism: Aepyceros melampus (assembly GCA_006408695.1). NCBI lineage: Eukaryota > Metazoa > Chordata > Mammalia > Artiodactyla > Bovidae > Aepyceros > Aepyceros melampus. The sequence continues at coordinate 509,459 of SJXQ01002345.1, forward strand.
GGAATGCTTGTAGTGCCAGTGCTAGTGTGCTTGATGTTGTCCTAGACAAGCCCTTAAACTAACCTCATTTTTAAAAAGTCTTTGTTTTGCTGTCCTGACCAGGAGATTTCCACTACCCTGTCATTCAGATTACTCACCTGTTCTACTGTATCCTCTAATCCACTATTGGTTCCTTGAGTGTATTTTTCATTTCCGTTAATATATTATTCAGTGCTAGTTGGTTCTTCTTAATACATTCTTTCTGTTGGTATTCTCACTGAGTTCATCTGTTCTTCCTCTCGAGTGCAGCGAGCATTTTTATACCTGGTATTTTGAACTTTTTATCTGGGAAATTGCTTGTCTCCCTTTTGTTGAGCTCTTTTTCAAGGGTGTTGTCTTGTCCTTTCATGTGGAAGGTATTTCAAATGGCCTCGTGCAGATGGTGCCCCAGAAGTGAGTGGTCAGTTGTGCAGTCCCCTCTGGTCTCTGGAGACAGGTGCCCCAGGGGTGTCCCTTGTGTGGGCTGCACGTGCCCTCTGGTTGTGGTTCTGCAGAGATTGCTACAGATGTGCTGGTTGGCAGAGCTGGTCCCCAACCCAGCTGAGAGGACTAGCTGTGGCTACTGGTGGGTATGTTGGTGTGCAGGGCTGGTCGCCAGGAGTGAGAGTGGCTTTGGAGAGGCACTGGTGCCACCTGGGGCCATCTGCTGGCTGGGGTAGGCAAGCGCTGCTTTGGAGGAGGAGGGCAGGTGAGTTGGGTGGGGCTGATACTCAGGGGGAATGCCTGGGTGGTGTGCACAGTGTTAGCCAGGTTGCTAGAGGGTGGCAGAAAGGTGCCTGCAAGTGCTAGTCCAGCTAGGTGAAAAGAGTGAGAAAAAATAGGGCCTGCCAGTACTTCCATTCCTGGGGAAAGCTCCCTCAGACCCAGCCACTCTGGCACAAACCCTGAGATTAGTCAGTGAATCTCCTTCTCGTATGACCTGGACACTGAGTCCAGTCACTGCCTCTGTGCTGGGACTCTGAGCAAGTGTGTTTGTGCACGAGCCCTTCAAGAGCAGAATTCTGGCTTCCTACAGCCACCCCTCTTTTCCAGACATACTCCATGCAGCTGCTGCGAAGTTGCGTCAGTCGTGTCCGACTCTGTGTGACCCCATAGACGGAAGCCCACCAGGCTCCCCTGTCCCTGGGATTCTCCAGGCAAGAACACTGGAGTGGGTTGCCATTTCCTTCTCCAATGCATGAAAGTGAAAAGCGAAAGGGAAGTCGCTCAGTCGTATCCGATTCTTCACGACCCCGTGGACTGCAGCCTACCAGGCTCCTCCATTTTCCAGGCAAGAGTACTAGAGTGGGGTGCCATTGCCTTCTCCATGCTGGGTCTCAAAGTCAGATGGGATGAAGGTTCATCTTCCTGTTTCAGGACCCCTGGGAGCTTGGGAGCCCAACACAGGGCTCAGAGTCCTTGCTCCTTAAGGGACCCTTGTAGTTGTGATCCCTCCCACTTGTGGGTCACCGCACCAGGGGTGTGTCTTCTGACTAGACTACATCTCTGAACTTCTTACTTGTCTTGATATTGTCCTTTCTTTATTTCTGTAGTTGTGGAAAATCTGTTCCGCTTGTCTTCAGGTTGTTCTTAGAGATAGCTTTTCTGTAAGTATTGGGTGTGTCCATGGGAGGAGATGAGCTAAGAGTCTTCCTATTCTATCAGGCTGAATCTCAACAAGCACTAGGAAATAACTTTACATTGTAAACGAGTAGAAAGAGCTTTTTAAAATAGTACCTACCCCAACAATGGGGAACACCTCTCAGTATTTTCCCTTTTTATTTTATTTCAGTCTGCTTTTAATAAATGCTGGTTGAGAGTCAGTGAATTTATTTTATGACTCAGTAAATAGGTTGGCCCTCAGTTTTCCAAACACTCCACTAATTATGCTGCTTCATAAACAGAGGAGCCTGGGATTCATAAAGGATCTACACTGGAATAGAAAGGAGGCTGAAGTTGGCTTCTCCCTCATTTCCTGTGCATCCTTCAATCCCCACCCATGCTCACTTAAACAAACAGCAGGGAAAGGTCAAGAAGAAAAGGAAGAATCGATCTGCTGAAATGTCCTAATTTCTCTTCAGTTGTTTTCTTTCTTCCATTGTACCAACCAAATTATGCTTGGACTATTTTATTAGAGAATAAAAAACATCATTCAAAAACCCAATTCCCTTGAACCTTAGAATAATGGCCTCTTTTTTTTTTTAAACTAATGAAACATGCAAACTGTTGTCAGGGCCATTAATAGTCTCAATTTTTAATCTCTGAGATGATGGAACATTAAGGTTTCCATGGCAGCAGCTTCCAACTGTTGGGGGATCCCAGGCTTTCAGCTGTGTGACAATTAGGGTAAAGCATTGCTGAGACTTCTCAGTGTCTCTGTGTCTTCATTATGCAGGATTCAGTATTTTTAAAAACACTGATTACCATGATGTATTAGATTAAGGAGCTTGGCATGTTGGTACCTATCCTGGGAAAAGACAGTTATTTCTTGCAGCCTATCACCATGAGCTGCCTGATACACTTGGAAGGATGATCTAGATATGATCATTATCTTTGGTGCTTGGCTTATAAATTAATAAACGTCTTGGTGAATTCAATTATACACAGTTTGTGTTCCAGGAATCTAATGATTTTTGATGAGGGCAAAAATCTGAGAACAAGACCATCTCTAGTGTCCATATGTCAAAAGGCTGCAGTAAGCATGTGAAAGCCTAGCTATTTGATGGAAGTTAACAAGGTTTTTGGATTAAGTGTAGCTCAAGGAAGAGAGACAGACACCAAGAGAGCAGCAAAACCAAATCTGAATATTTGAATTACAATTAGCTGCTTTCTTTCTATTTTTTAAATTAATTACTTTAATTGGAGGCTAATTACTTTAAATATTGTAGTGCTTTTTGCCACACATTGACATGAATCAGCCGTGGCTGTACATGTGTCCCCCATCCTGAAGCACCCTCCCTATCCCATCCCTCTAGATTGCCCCAGGGCACAGGCTTTAGTGCCCTGCATTGAACTTGGACTGGCCATCTATTTCACATATGGTAATATACATGTTTCCATGCTATTCTCTCAAATCATCCTACCCTTGCCTTCTCCCAGAGTCCAAACGTCTGTTCTTTACATCTGTGTCTCTTTTGCTGTCTTGCGTATAGGGTTGTCGTTACCATCTTTCTAAATTCCGTATATATATACTTTATTGGTGTCTTTCTTTCTGACTTACTTCACTCTATATAATAGGCTCCAGTTTCATTCACCTCATTAGAATTCAAATGCATTCTTTTTAATAACTGAGTAATATTCCATTGTGTATATGTACCACAGCTTTCTTTTCCATTTGTCTGCCAATGGACATCTAGGTTGCTTCCATGTCCTGGCTATTATAAACAGTGCTGTGATGAACACTGGGATACACACGTCTCTTTCAGTTCTCGTTTCCTCAGTGTGTATGCCCAGCAGTGGGATTGCTGGGTCATAAGGCAGTTCTATTTCCAGTTTTTAAAGGAATCTCTACACTGTTCTCCATAGTGGCTGTACTAGTTTCCATTCCTACCAACAATATAAAAGGGTTACCTTTTCTCCACACCCTCTCCAGCATTTATTGTTTGTAGACTTTTTGATAGCAGTCATTCTGACTGGCGTGAGATGGTACCTCATTGTGGTTTTGATTTGCATTTCTCTGATAAAAGTGATGGTGAGTATCTTTTTGTGTTGTTAGCCATCTGTATGTCTTCTTTGGAGAAATGTCTATTTAGTTCTTTGGCCCATTTTTTGATTGGGTTGTTTATTTTTTAGGAATTGAGCTGCATAAGCTGCTTGTATATTTTTGAGATTAATTATTTGTCAGTTGCTTCATTTGCTATTATCTTCTTCCATTCTGAAGGCTGTCTTTTCACCTTGCTTTAGTTTATTTGGTTGCACAAAAGCTTTTAAGTTTAATTAGATCCCATTTGTTTATTTTTGCTTTTATTTCCATTACTCTGGGAAGTGGGACATATTCTCATGCCACTGATCATATGATCACAGTAATAGAGCTAGTTCTGCCTCCATTAATTTGAAGGGCACAGTTGAAGTTACTTTTATAAAGAAAGGTCGGGGTGGGAAGAAGGAAGACAAATAGAAGGCAGGGGTCAGGTTGGATTACTCCCATCTTTCAAATATGAGAAAAGGTACCAGGAACTCAAATGTTGCTTATATAAATTATAGAAGTCACACACAATACCCTATGAGGTAAGTTATCAATGGTTCCATTCTATTGATGAGGTGACAGAAGCTCAATGAGACTGTGACAAAATCAGTGCTTTGTTAACCAAGTTTCTGTTTTCTCTTGGTCAAATAAACTCAGAGATAGATTATACTTCTTACCTGTCTTGCAGTTATAATTGAGAACACACAAGTAAGTTCTGGCCAGGGGAATTAAGGCAGAAATAATAGGGTCTCTCCTCCTGTCGGTTTTCTGGATGTTGGTGCTTAAAATGACCTTGTGAGCCACATGTTGAAGGCGGAGATGCAACTGTCGTTCTGGTTCTCTAAACGGCTATGTGGACTAGACCTCCCTGAAGACCACATTGGAATGTGATGAGACCAATAATGTACTTGCAACGCTTTAAGTCATTGAGATTTTCATGTTGGGATTCTTACTGAAAATCAACAGAGGTGTCAATTATCCTGTCTAATATAGAAATCAATACCTTGATGCAGGGTGCTACTATAATACAAACCTAAAATATATGGCATTATATATATGGAATATATATATATATATATATAATGGAAACTAATATCAGATGTCAGAGGGATGGAAACTGATGTTATACTGTGGGAAAAACATTTGGGGAAATTTTGTAGCAACATGGAAGACAAACCATGCACCCCCTGAAGTGGCCTTGCTGGAGAAACTGGTTGAAAAAAAAAAAAGAATGGATAGTGTGTGCTGGTGACCTTGGCTTGAGTTTGGCATGGCAGAAAAGAAAAAGATGTACATAGGAGAGAATTGGACAGTTTCTAGAAATTTGGTCAATGATGAAAAAGTCAACTGCCTCTACAACCCATTTTAAGATTTGAGAATTTAAGAATAAAAGTGTCTTTGAACCAAAGAGACCACTAAAACTCCATCTCACAACAAAGTCAAATTAAGAATATGACCTTCCCTCCTGAGATTAATAGCTTCAAAAAATTCATCATTTAGGTGCAGGAGATGGGTTTAGGGAAGGATAAAGGGGAAGCCAAGAAATAATATAAATTTGGGGATCATACCAACTAAAGAATTCATCATGAGCTTACTGGAATGTGGAATGACTGAAAGATAATGGATTAGGAGCTAATTACATTTCTAAGGGAATTTTATTACCAAAGAAACCATGAACATACACGCATAAAATCTCTGACTTTTTGTGACTTAAAATAATCCTTGGACATTTAATCATCCAAATGCAGGGAATGCTATAACTTCTAATAGAGGGTACCAAATGCCCCTTTCAGATGTGGATAAGGGAGAGAAAGAAAAAGGGAGAGTCCTTTAGGAAATGGATCCAGAGGCCATGGACTTCCTCCCAAAGAGCAAAGTAAAGTTCAGTCACAGGATAATGAGGGACCTCTTCTATTGCCAGGACAGAAAAACTTCCTAACACCAGCCCCATGGGATTCCATCACCACTCTGCATCAGTAACTGCTATGTCATCTTCATGCCCTTTTCAGAATAAGTGTTTATTGTGGCTACCCTCCCCCTGCCCCGTCATTGTATGGTGTCTTTAGTGTCCAAAGTCACGACCACCACACCAGCCTGAGGTCCTAGACTTTCAGTGAACGCAGTTGCTGGATGGGACTCTGGACTGTGTACCCTTGGGGGAGTGTGTAAGTGTGACCCAAGTTTAGGAGGAAGAGTAAATAGATATTGGTGATCAAATGGGGCATTAAGGCAAAGACAATGCCATGTGCTCACTAAATAATCTCCTTCTCTTCCTGGGCACACAGTCCAGCCTCCCTCAATCAATAGGGTCATTCAGCTGAGTTCCAACTAAAGGAATATGGACAGAAATTGATGTATATACCACATGCAGGCCTTGCCCATAAAATCTATGGCATGATTTTCTACTTGCTCTCTCCCCCACCATTGCTACTTGGATGTCAGCAACTAGAATATACTTTATAGAGTTCCACACTGAAGACAGAAGATACTTTATCAACCTGGGTCTTTGAAGGAATGAATGGAGAAGAGTACCCCCTACCCCCATTTCTCTCCAGCACACAGTGGACCACACAATAATTTTTATAGCAGCCTTATTTATAATCCTGCCAAACTAGAAGCAACAAAGATGTTCTTTAATGAGTAAATAGGTAAATAAACTGTGCTATCTCAACACAGTGGAATACCATTCAGCAATAAAAAATTATGAGCTATCAAACCATGCAAAGACATGGATGAATATCAAGTATATATTCCTAAGTGAAGCCAGTCTGAAAAGGTCAGTCTCTACCATTCCATTTATGACCTTCTGAAAAAGGCAGAACTACAGAGATGGTAAACAGATCACCGGCTTCCAGAGGTTAAAGAAGGGATAGGTTGGGGAAGGATTAAATAGGTGAAGCATAGGAGACTTTTTAGGGCAATGAAACTATTCTGTATGATACTGTAAAGACACCTGTATTTGTGAAAACCCACAGAATTTTATTACAAAGAGTGAGCCTTATTATGTGCAAATTAAAAGAAATAATTTAAGAGGTCAGAGGGTCACAGGATGGAATGCAGACTGTGAGTAAAAGAATCTAACTACGTGCTTCAGTGGTAAAGAATCTGCCTGCCCGTCCAGGAGATTCAGGAGATGTGGGTTTGATCTCAGAGTCAGGAAGATCCCCTCAAGTAGAAAATGACAACCCCACCCCAGTGTTCTTGCCTGGAAAATTCCATGGACAGAGGAGCCTGGCAGGCTACAGTCCATGGGGTCGTAAAGAGTCAGACACGACTTGAACTGCATGCACACACACACGTTACAAATATATGAAATCACTGAAGGGGGAAAAGTCATTTACTTGTGTAATATTAAAAATAAGGGTAAAGGCAGAAGGAATTGTACCAGAGCACTATTCTACAATTGATAAAACTGTTTCCCCCAGGAATACAGGCAAATAATTCTAAAATCAGTGTATAAGGAATTGAATAACTAAGTAAATGGATAGCAGATGCTAGAAGCCAGGACTCTCACTGTTGGAGTGTGAGGTTATAGGGAAGCAAGAGGAGGAATCTACAATGTACTAAAGTTGGAGACGTCAGTTGAACTTATGTTTAACATATAAGGTCAAGATGCAGTTAGTGACATACAGAAATATTTATGGATATGTGAATATACATGAATTAGTATACACACACTTGGAGAAGGTGATGGCACCCCACTCCAGTACTCTTGCCTGGAAAATCCCATGGATGGAGGAGCCTGGTAGGCTGCAGTCCATGGGGTCGCGAAGTCGGGCACGACTGAGCGACTTCACTTTCACTTTTCACTTTTTCATGCATTGGAGAAGGAAATGGCAACCCACTCCAGTGATCTTGCCTGGAGAATCCCAGGGACAGAGGAGCCTGGTGGGCTGCCGTCTATGGGGTTGCACAGAGTTGGACACGACTGAAGCGACTTAGCAGCAGCAGCAGCAGCAGCAGCATATACTCCCTTGCTCTGTTAGTCAAGAATACCTGGATGCAACAATACTCCAGCAGCAATAGAAAAAATGGGTGCCCAGATCTCGGTTTTTAATAGTATTCTCCAATGAAACAAACCAAGATGGAGAAATGGCTGATTCCAGGTCTGGGGTGGGAAATACGCAGGACAAGCCTGGAGTATCTTGTAGTGCTTGTAGTTAGAAAATGTTAAAACAAAACAAAACAACAACAACAACAACAACCCAAAAACCCTTAAAAAAGAAAGACCAAACCTGCAGTGATGGGATTATGTTAAGCAGACAGACATCAACTAAAAGAGCTCCCAATGGTCAAAGTTGAACAATTTAAATAACAAAATAAAGCACTGAATTATATTACAAAGTATGAAATAAATGTTCATGAGTCCATATGATTACAAATAAGTGACTGAATTAATAACAAACGGGGGAGAAAAGACAAATCTCCCACACAGAATTACAAATAATCTATGTAGACACTTCATCCTCAAAGAAGGTCAGCCTAGCTCCTGATCCCTTCTTTACAGGGACTTCCTTATGAAGAGAGCAATATGGAAAGGGAAAAATAAGTAACTATAGGGGAGAAACCCGACAAACACTACCTGAGCCTAGTGGTCAGCGTTAACATCAGCAGTGTTGAGTCATGTTGATAGCACACATTTTTCATACAACGTAATGAAAATGGCAATTCACTTCCATGCCTTCCTCAAAGCTCGTAACACCAGCCTAATCATAAAGAAAACATCAGACAAATCTATTTGTAGGGCCATTCTATAAAATAGTTGACCAGTATTCCCCCAAACCATTAAGGTCATCAAAAACAAGGAAAGTCTGAAACACTAACACAGTTAAAAAAGGGCCTTAGATGATTTGATCACTAAATGTAATGTGGTATCCTGCATGGGGGGTTCCGAGGTGGTACTAGTGGTAAAGAATCCTCCTGCCAGTGTAGGAGATGTGGGTTCGATTCCTGGGTTGAGAAGATGCCTGGAGGAGGAAACGGAAACCCACTCCAGTATTCTTGCCTGGGAAATCCCATGGACAGAGGAGCCCAGCAGTACACAGGGCTGCAAAGTGTCACACACGCCTGAGCAAACAACAGCACACGATACATCTTGCATGGGATCTTGGTACAGAAAAAGGGCAGTCATTAGATGAAAGCTAAGGACAGAGGATGAGATGGCTGGATGGCATCACGGACTCAATGGACGTGAGTGTGAGTGAACTCCGGGAGTTGGTGATGGACAAGGAGGCCTGGCGTGCTGCGATTCATGGGGTCGCAAAGAGTCAGACATGACAGAGTGACTGAACTGAACTGAATGACATCTGAATAAAATATTGACCTAGTGAAGAATAATGTATCAGCCTCATTAATTGTGTTAAATGTACCATACTAATTTAAGATGTTAATAACAGGGGAAACTATTTTTGGATGTATAGGGATTATCATCTTTGCAACTTTTTGTAAATCTATATTCTAAAATTGTAAGTTTATTTATCTTTTTAATTTTGAAAAGTAAAAGAAGTGTAATATATTAAGATCTTTGCTCTTTTGTTAATTTTTTTTTAATTAAAAAAATAGAGAAGTCTTTCTCAAGCTAGAATTGAAAGATTGGATCAGAGAGTTTATAAGGTTACTTCCAAGATTTTGTGATTCCATGACATGAATCTATCAAGAAATTTATCTCAAGCAAAAACCCTAAGAATATTAGCAGAAGGGAGTGGGAGGGAGATTCAAGAGGGAGGGGATATATGTATACTTAAAGCTGATTCATGTTGCTGTATAGCAGAAACTAACACAACATTGCAAAACAATTATTCTACAATTAAAAATAAGAATTAAAAATTCTTCTCAAAAATTTTACTTTATTCTAGTTATAAAACTATATATATATATATTCATGGAAGAAAAAGTAAAATAAAGTATAAACAAAACAAAACAAAAAAAGAATATTGGAACTGACAAAGGTCTAATTTATCAATAAGCAGCCCAGTAATCTTACTATTATTTCAATTCAGTGCCTATCTAGATAATAACTGGATAAGAAATAAAAAATCTAAGTTAATATTTATATTTTTTTCTTGATAATACTCAATCTTCAGTGTTGGTCAACTCACATAATCACCACAAGAGCAAAATATCTTTTCTAATGTAGAATGCTTACCGAGAATGAATGAGCACAGCATGGGAAGGGGTGGTTATTTTTAAGCAGGTCCATTATATTCCTCTTGAGAGCAATGGTGTACATATTCAAGTACATTCATCAGACATGGGGCTGATGATGGAAGAATATAACAGAGGCACTGCTGCGCTTCCCCATTAGGAAGCTTGATAATCAGCGGTGGGCTAGCCCTTTGGGAGCACCAGTATGGAGAAGGGAAAGGAAAAACAACTTGCTATTTCTTCTCTAAAATGTGAGCGACCATTCTTGAAGGCTGTACTGTAGGTAATAAATGGAAAAGATCTGCAGGTGGTAATTATTACAAAGGTTCTCAGATGGTGGTTGTGAGGGGCTGGCTGATCTGCAGCAGGAAGCCACACTGGGTGAAAGTCTGTTGAGTAGTTGTATCTGACACAAAATATGTCATCTGTTTAATCAAATGAACAGCCCTAGAGCTCAGCCGTGACTAACTTGCGAACAAGGGTCTGCTGAGTATTGGGGGTGGGAGGGGTCAGTGAGTTAGTATGTGTAACCCTTCAGTTTCTGGCAGAAAACGGAAGGTGCATTTTTTTTTTCTTTTTTTTTTTTTAAGAAATTGGTAACAAATATAAACATCTTTTTCTGAAAACTTTTAAATTAAGAGATTTACGAAAAGCTAAGACAATACAGAGATGAAATCAGAAGAACCTTGTTTGACTTATGCAATCACATTATTAAAATTCCAGGGACTTCCCTGGGAGTCCAGTGGTTAAGAATCTGTGCTTCCACTGCAGGGATCATGGGTTTGATCCCTTGTTGGGGAGATCCCACATGAGTGGTGCAGTCAAAAAATAAAAGTTCAAACAAGCACTGCAATTTTATAGAATATTTGTATGTTCCTATGTTATATTCTGCTCTTGGACATTATAAGAAGAAAGTAAAACAAGGTCCCACTGCTGTGCAGTAACTTCACCACAAGCTAACAGCCAAGCCAGAGCATGTTAAGAAGATGTGGAAAACTAAAGAACTCAACTGTTCAGACACAGCAGGACAACAGGAGGTCAGAGATGGGCTAACTAGAAGGAAGGCCAGCAAAGAATAATTAAAAGTCTGATTTCTAAAATATGTTTATAGAAATGAATTAGTATCATTTGTGAATATTGTGAGTAAATTATGTAGTAAAGAACACAGTTAGCAGTGAAGTACATGCAACTCTGCCAAAATGACTCACTTCCCTGGAAAGGCATACAGTAAGTCCACAGTTAGAAAGAACGTGATTTTAGAAGCAACCCATTTCAAACTTCCCAAATCCAAAAGACAGTCACAACGTCCCTTCATTGTCTTCTCTGGGTTCTTGTCTTCAGCATTATCCAGGGATGGGCACCCAAAAATCTATCTTCCCCTCAATCTTCCCAGAGAAACTTGGCTTTTTCCAGCCACTGCTCATGGCCATCAAAGCCATGGGAAGTCATTCCTAGATCCATCCTGGGAGAGCAAGTGTAGAGGGTAGATTCTTAATTTTTTATAGTGAGTATTGAAAGACAAAGCAGACCTTGTTTTTGCCAATATCCATCACTTCTCAAGGCATGACCTGAGGCATTATTTTTCTAAAAAATCTCACCACTGATGATGAGGAGGGAGGAGAATAAAAGAAACATTACACTATATTATGTAGGTTAGTGATGTTAAGGTACTTGAAAGTGGTGGATTCCTCAAATAGCTTTTTTATGTATTCTTTTTGAACTGTTAAACTTAACACTACCTCCTTACTTAATAAAGAAAAGATCTGTTTTCCTACAGAAGCAGATAAGTTATTTTCAGGTTCAACTCTATCTGAATTATCAAAACACTTCATCAAGGGAGTTCCAATTAGGATATCACACTATATTAAGACCATCTTTTTATAAGTCTCTTCTTTTGAGTTATTGCCACCTTCTCACCTGCCTGCTCTCGGTAATATTTTTCTCTCTCCTGTAAATACCTCACATTTTAGTCTTAAGCTAGAAATGCTTTAACAAATGGCATTGTTTTGAGAGAATAATGAAATGCTTTTTTAAAGATTCTCCCTCATGCAAATAAAATACCCAATTACCACTTCCATCCTACTCCAATGAATCAAATGACAAACTCTCACAAAGCAAGAAAAAGTCTGAGTCCTGTGAACACTTGGTTCTTCTTGACAGCTCAGGGAAAGACCATGCTTATGCCCTGGAAATGCTCAGGAACCAGATCTTAGCCATAGCACTTGTGACAGGTGTATTTTTTTTAAAGGACTTTTCTAGGATCAGTCATCTCTTTAGACACAAATCATGCTGCTGCTGCTGCTGTGTGTGTGTGTGTGTGTGTGTGTGTGTGTGTGTGTGTAGGGCAGGGGGCAGAGGGGACGAGGGGGAGAGTTTTGCATTCTCTCTCTCAAAGACCTGATTCATTTCATTCCAGGGCCCCTTTATTTCTGCTCAGCCCAGAGCAGCAAGGTAAATGCACAATACCACCATAATGTGCTTTCCATAACAGAATTACTCCTTCGTTCATCACTTACTGGCATATTATTACATTTTTCTATTACAGATATATATTTGAATTTTATTCATTTTTTTGCATTGTTGTTCTTGAGGTTATACAGAGAAATATTGAGGTTTTCTTTCACTTCCATAGGCAGAGATTTAAAATAATAAGTATGTTTAATTTTGTGAAGTTTGATGAGGGATAAAGGAAGTATAGGCAGGCAGACCTCAGACAGGTGGTGGGTTTAGTTCCAGACAACTGCAATAAATTTCTTGGTTTCCCAGTATGTAGAAAAGTTTCATTTACACTGTACTATAGTCTATTTAGTGTTCAATAGTGTTATGTCTAAAAAATGTACCTACCTTAATTTAAAAATATTTTATTGGCTCCCCCCCAAAATACTAACCATCATCTGAGCCTTCTGTGAATTGTAGTAGTAACATCAAAGATCACTGATCACCATAATAAATATGATTATATATAGAAGAAGTTTGAGATATTGTGAGAATTGCCAAAGTGTGACACAGAGACATGAAGTGAGCAAATGCTATCGGAAAAATGGCCCCGGTAGACTTGCTTGCTGCAGGATTGCTATAAACCTTCAACTTGTAAAATAAAATAAAATAAAAATGCAGCATCTGCAAAGGTCTGCCTCTACCTCTTCAGACAAATCTCAGACCTAAAGGCAGTTAAGAAAGTTCATTATTCACATTTATTCAAAAAATATTTATGCCTGGCACTATTTTAGAGAAATAAAGCTGGATAAGGTATAATGCTTGCCTCCACTTCGAGAAACTTACCAGCTGGCAAAAAAAGACATGATATGATATAATTTGGTAGATGACATTAGATAGGTACAGACAAATCTCCCATAATTGCAAAGTTTGACAGACACACTGCGTCCTGTGTGTCATGGCTGCTGGGCTAACTGGTTGCCAGGCTGTGCTGATGACAAGTTATTCAAGCTCTTAGCATATGACTTAGCATATAAGCTTAGCATATGGCAGCTCAATGGACTGGGTTAATGAATGGATGGAGGTTGATGTTCTCATTAGAGGTTGTTAATTCATAAAAACAATGTCTGTTGAGCCTGGCAAAATAAAAATTATGCTTCTACGTACTCCTTAGCCTAAGAGGTAAATAGTTTTTAATGTTCTGAGAGTTTCTAATGAGGACAGTTAAGTTTAGAAGAGTCATCACATTAGGTTAAAAAGTACATAGCATTCCTCGGCCTTGATGGTTATGATGCTCACAGATGTGCTTAATGAGTTTAGAGCAGCAAGAGACAGAAAGCTATCGGTCTTGCCAAGGACTAGCTACAGCCCTACAGTTTTCTGTAAGGGAAGGAGGGAAGAACAATCACTGCTTTTTAAATTTGTGCTTCTGAATCATCTGAAGTTTGTTTTTTTTAAATGAATGTACTTTTATGTACTGAATTGTGTGAAAGATTCATATGTTGAAGCCATAACCACCAACACCTCAGACTATGGCTGAATTTGGAGACACGACCTCTAAAGAGGTGATTAAGTTAAAATAAGGCCTCACACTATTACCAAACTAGACAGCATAATAAAAAGCAGAGACATTACTTTGCCAACAAAGTTCTGTCTAGTCGAAGCTATGGTTTTTCCAGTAGTCGTGTATGGATGTGAGAGTTGGACCATAATGAAGGCTGAGCACTGAAGAAGTGATGCTTCAGAATTGTGGTGTTGGAGAAGGCTCTTGAGAGTCCCTTGGACTTCAAGGAAATCTACTCAGTCAATCCTAAAGGAAATCAGTCCTGAATATTCATTGGAAGGACTGATGTTAAGCTGAAACTCCAATACTTTGGCCACTTGATGGGAAAAGCTAACTCATTGGAAAAGACCCTGATGCTGGGAAAGATTGAAGGAAAGAGGAGAAGGGGATGACAGAGGATGAGATGGTTGGATGGCATCACTGACTCCATGGACATGAGTTTGAGCAAGATCGGGGAGTTGGTGATGGACAGGGAAGCCTGGCATGCTGCGGTCCATGGGGTTGCAAAGAATTGGACACGACTGAGTGACTGAGTTGAACTGAAGGCCCCACATGGTGGGTCCTACTCAGTCAGACTGTGTGGTCTTATCAGAAAAAATTAGGACACACTGAGAGACATGAGGGGCTCAGGAGTATGGAAGGAGGACCCTGTGGAGTGTTGGCAAGAGTGCAGCCATCTACAAGTCAAAGAAAGAGGCCTCTAAAGAAACCAAACCTGCCAGTACCATCACCTTGGACTTCTAGACCCCAGAATGACTAGAATATACCATTTCTGTTGTTCAAGTCACACAGTCTGAAGTATTTTGCAGCCTGAGTCAACTAACACAACTCCCCAGTCACCCTTACCCACCCTCCCAACCAACAGAAAATACTGATTTAGTTGGGGCTGGGCAGGCACAAATCTGAATTTTTAAAAAGCACACATGTGAATCTGATGCCAGAACTCCTAGGATGACACGTTGAAAACCACAGCTACGAAAACCTATCCATGTTTTGCCAGAGAGGTCACCTTCCTGCTGAATATCTTCACCTGTCTTCTGCATGGGATTCAACCACTGCTGCCTCTGCTTTGGTTGGCAGAGGTCTGGCACCAAGGATGTCTGCTCATACTGGACTCCAGTCATCACACAAATGGAGAAGAGGGAGGGACTCCCGTCTATTAGTCCTCTGAAGCTGTGACTCTGGAATTCAAATCTCATTTATGCATTCATGGATGCTTCAAAGTTATTTCTATGTGGCTGTGCTTCTGAGACAGGAAAGGGGCAAGGCACAACCTTTAAAAGAATGATATAGCCCGAGGACATGACATAAACGATTAGAAACAACTAGGTCCAAGACGGCAGGCTAGCTGACTTCCACTGGATCTTGAGCCTCAATATACGCTCCTTGTAACACACCAACAACCTAGATGACACACCCACAGGCACCTTGACAGTTCCCAGGCCCATCATAAAGGTCAAAAAGTGGCAGCGGCCTAATTCCTGGAAATCCCATCCTTCTCCCATAAGAGCTGGAATACTCCTCCCACTAAGCCTATGAAATTACTCACTCCTATAAAAACTGACAATCCCCAAACCCTGGTGCCTCTCTTGCCTTCTGAGACGGCCAACACTCTGTGTATAGAATGTGTTTCCTCTCTGAATAAACCTTCCTTCACTTTACTGTGGCTCACTCTTGAATCCTCTCCTGTGCGAAGCCAAGAACCCACACTTAGCAGCCATCCTGGGGACACAACCTGGGATGTGACCATCTTCTCACACCCCACTCTATTTCCAGCAATTTTTCTCTTGGGTCTCCTTTCAGTTCTAATTCAGGGTTGTAGTCAAGTTTATCAAGAACTCCTGGGAAAAAAAATTACTTCCATTATCTGAGAAGTTTATATATTGGGGTTTTCAACATCTGACACTAATGATGTAAAGTTTTTCCAGGGTACCAGGCCACTCAGTAACAGAGTGAACCCTCCAGAAAAATTGCAAGGTTGGAAAAGTCTGTCTCCAAGGTTTTATCTCCTTCTATGTTTCACATCATCTCAGTGAGGCCACTAATCCTTGCCTCAGACATAGGCAGCTCCTCTATGTTCCATTTACTTCATTTGGAGGAAGTTCTCCTAACATTCATTTACTCAGTCATTCATTCAGCAAATCCTTATTGAGTTCCCTCTTTGTAGCTGTTAGACACTGAAATAAGTGGTGGGTATACTATGATCGTTTCTGCTTTTAAAGAGATTATAGTCATGGGCAGGGGCAGTAAGGAAATTCATCAAATATCATTATATTCTCCTACCAAAGATATGATGACACACAGATAAAAAGGAGCCAGGGTGGAAACAGGGGCTTGAGGATGCAGCCCAGAGATCTGACCAAAGGAATTTTCTCAGAGGAAGGAAAAAAGCTCCTTTCCAGGCTTATGCAAAGGCAGGTGTGACGAGATTCACTTGTGAGCTGCAGCAGAGGATGTGGTAAACACAACTGTGGAAGGTGGATGCTGATGGGGAGGTCAGAGCCAGACTGTGCAGGAGTCTGGTAATGGAGCTGGGGTTCAGGTAGTTCTCATGTCATTAAATCATCTGTTTAATGGGGAAAAAAAGATCAGTGCACTCCTTGCCTGGAAAATCCCATGGACGGAGGAGCCTGGCGGGCTGCAGTCCATGGGGTCGCTGAGAGTTGGACACGACTCAGTGACTTCACTTTCACTTTTCACCTTCATGCACTGGAGAAGGAAATGGCAACCCACTCCAGTGTTCTTGCCTGGAGAATCCCAGAGATGGCGGAGCCTGGTGGGCTGCCGTCTATGGGGTCACACAGAGTCGGACATGACTGAAGCGACTTAGCAGCAGCAGCGGCACTGAACGGACGCCAATGTAATAAATAACAGCCATAGTAGACTTGCCGGCCATGTACATGTCCAATTCTTACTGCAGGTGGTGGTAGAACCAGGCTTGTTGATATGGCTATTTAGCACAAAAGCAGTATACAAAACCAGCGCCAAAGCATGATAGGTTTTTCTTTCTTTAGCTGTGAGACTCTAAATCCACAGTAGACTATTTTTAAAAATTATATCAGATGTCACAAGGATGATACCACTTTATCTCTCATCCAAATGAAACATTACTTTTCAACCAAATTTAGCAACTGGAAGATTTTTATGTAAAGTACTTAGGGATGCAATTTACCTGAAATAGCAATCGTGAAAGTGAATATGTTCTATGGAGGGCTTTTCTGAGCCAGCCTTTTATAGAAGGCACGTCTGGACATGTCCCCGCTTATCTTCCCCTGGAAGAGGAAAATAATGTCTAATCCTGGAATCACAACAGTTTCAGGACTGACTACACCCCACTATCAACTCTTTTCTTCTGGAAGCAGACCCGTACACTTCCATACAAACAGCAGCCAGTTAGCGGCCACAAATGCTAACTGGTAAATTAACTCAGAGTGGGTGAGACAGACTACTAAAATTTTGACTCTCCTGCTAAATTTAGTCAAGGAAGATCCATCTATGCCAATTTCAAATGGTTTCCAGGAGCTGCTTGATCACACAGTTCAGCCAGAGACTGAAGGCTAAAATAGAAAATGGAAATATAGTTATTTCCTACATCTAAATGTGCTTCTAATTAAAGTGCCTAAACACGCCCCTACTTTACAGAAGCAATAAATAGTTCTTTTCTGCTGTCCAAGGTTTAGGATATTTTGTGATGAATTCACTCTTGCTGGCTGGATCTTTCTTTGACTCAGTCACAGAGACCCAGATGAGCTGGGGCTGCAGAATGAAGAAGAAATGCAGAACCACCAACATGTCAGTGGGAAATACCAGCCATACTTTTTTTTTTCTTCCATGAATTTCAGTTCCATATTAAAATATATCAGGTAAAACTTTGTTCAATGCATTATTTCCTTCTTATTTCTCCTGCTAGCACCGGTTCCGTTCCAAAGGCTGCTTTATCAATATAACTGGTAGTTTCTTTCACTAATACATTTCTTGCACGCTTCAACTACTGCCAGCATAAATAATAATGTTAGAAATATGTGATTACACAGGTGTGACCTTGATTTGGAGATTCTGAAAATGATATTTGCGTTATTCTATTTAGATACAACTACCACATACAATGTGTTTTCAGCTGTTCTGTGTATCACCAGAATTAAACAGCCAATGGCTTTGGAATCAGGACCCTGAAATAAATGTGTACTTTTGCCCCTGACTGTCTATGTAACCTTGACAAAGACATTTACTGTGTCTTGGCTCAGTTCCTCTATCTGTAAAACAAGGACCAAAATATTGACTTTACTAATAAGGCTATGGTTCAGATTAGTTATCCTAGCTTTGCAAAACTGCTTGCAAAAAAAGTCATCAGGCTGCAAAAATCACATAGCAAAAGATATCTTATTCTGCACATCCTTATACATATTACCTTTTCCCATTCAAATCATTCATTCCCTTCTCTCACATTTCAGAGCCTCTCAGGTGAGAAAATGAACTAATGGTAGATATCACCAGGCACTCCTTCTGAAATAAGCTCATGAAATGTGAAGCAATACATAATTTAATACCTAGTGCCACTGTGTCAATGTGCACACTCAGTTGTGTCTGACTGACCCCATGGACTGTAGCCTGCCAGGCTCCTCTATCCATGGAATTTCCCTGGCAAGAATACTAGAGTGAGTTTTCATTTCCTCCTCCAGGGGATCTTAGTCCAGAGATCAAACCCGTATCTCATGCACTGGCAGGCAGTTTCTTACCACTGTGCCAACTGGGAAGCCCTTAATACCTAGTATAAAGTTTTAATTAGATTCTGATACTTGTAGCCTGTTTTTTTTTAAGAGTACACTGAATTTTTCACTAACAATTTTATTCTGGTTTTTATATTATGTCGGTACTGTCATCGTTGTCATCATCATAAATGTCTACTGAATGTCAATAAACTAGTCACCAGGGGTTTCCAAATAGGAAAAGGAGTACGTCAAGGCTGTATATTGTCACCCTGCTTATTTAACTTATATGCAGAGTACATCACGAGAAATGCTGGATTGGAAGAAACACAAGCTGGAATCAAGATTGCCAGGAGAAATATCAATAACCTCAGATGTGCAGATGATACCACCCTTATGGCAGAAAGTGAAGAGGAGCTAAAAATCCTCTTGTTGAAAGTGAAAGAGGAGAGTGAAAAAGCTGGCTTAAAGCTCAACATTCAGAAAACGAAGATCATGGCATCTGGCCCCATCACTTCATGGGAAATAGATGGGGAAACAGTAGAAACAGTGTCAGACTTTATTTTTTGGGGCTCCAAAATCACTGCAGATGGTGACTGCAGCCATGAAATTAAAAGACGCTTACTCCTTGGAAGAAAAGTTATGACCAACCTAGATAGTATATTCAAAACCATAGCCTTGACTAGATGGACCTTAGTTGGCAAAGTAATGTCTCTGCTTTTGAATATACTATCTAGGTTGGTCATAACTTTTCTTCCAAGGAGTAAGCGTCTTTTAATTTCATGGCNTCCATAGGATCGCATAGAGCTGGACATAACTAAAGCAACTGAGCACACTAGCATGCAAGCTAGGTGCCAGACGCTGTGCTAACCTTCTTAACATGATGATCTCATTTAACTCTAACAATTCACCGAGTATTGTCACTGCTATTCCCATTTTACTGATAAGGCAGTTGAGGTTTACCGAGATCAAATAATTTGAAGTCACATGACTTGGAAGAGCTGTAAGTAGAGTTCAAACTTGGTTTGAACTGACCCCAGAAGCTCAGGTTTTAATCACCTTGCTATTCCCCATCCTGCTAATCTTCATGACTAAATTACTCAGCAGCCAAAAGTGGTGTTAAAATTTAATGCAATTACATCAAGGAAGAGGATGTCAAGTAGCTGATACTGCAGATATAAAAAATGTCCCCAAATTAAAGCAGCTTTTTAATTAAAAGATTCAAATGAACCTATATAGTAAAAGGAGGAAAATAAACCCTGGGAGAGAATATAGCTGATTCTTCCAATTGAGTAGTAGCAGTACAAATATACTTTTATATAAAGTATGTACAACATATTACTTTTTCAACATATTACTTTTCTCCCCTAAATTATTTAAAAATATAATTAAGGCTTTTAAATAAGATTTAAATCTGTAAAGGGTGTTTAAAAAGATATTACATTAAATTGAACATTAAAGTAGATGAATTCTAAGTTTCCTTCTATCTCAAAAGTTCAATAATTCGCTGAATGATAAGTGAAAATATAAATGAATTAAACAGAACTTCTCTGTGTGTATATGATATGATATATTACTTTTACATTTCTCATGGAAGCTCTTTGAAGTTTCTTCACTTCCCATTAGCCTCCTATAATCACTCAGAATTTCTTCCTCTCATTAGGTAACTTTCATTCATTGTCAGATGAACAGATGACTTGTCATCAACACCAGTTTTGATTCAAAGAGGGCTCTGTAACTGAAGTTGTCTGGAAAGCATTTATTTATTGACTATAAATAATTTTTTAAATTATATTAGCAGATTTCTAAATAGTTCTACTTAGAAGTTGTTTTCAGAATGTAAATTATTTTGAAAATAAAAATGACATGTATATTTAAAAACAAATTTTTAAAACATCTTTATACTGAATATTTCTGATTATTACAATTAATGTAAGCAGAATAATTAGTATATCTTTTCAAATACTACATTGTTAGTATTTTTCTTTAAAAATTCAATATCACATAACTTCTTTGCCATGAAATTGCCTGCAAATCTTCAAGATGCATAAAATTTATTCACAGTTTATGTATTTGAAAATTTTCATATTTCAATTGACTGTCGATTTTAATAGTTTTCACAACTGTCTAATTTTACGATTCCTTAAAGTTTCCCTTGAGTTAGATGCTGCAACAATTTAGTCTCCCTCAGTTTTGTTCTGTTCTGGCAAAGAATATAAATTCATTGTTAGTAGACTATTCTCCATGGACCTCACACATTACTGCATGCCTTCAGACTGACTGTTTTATTCTAGACTGTCTTTTTAAGTATGCTTATAGTGCAAACAGCCTGGGAAGAGAGAAAGAATGTCTCCTCTAGAGCAAGGGACATGCTGGTGTACAGCCTCAGAAGCTAAAGATAGTTTTTCCCTCTGGAGCAAAGTTCAGGCATACCTACTGCCCCTTATTAAAGATTCAGGTCCCCTGAGGTCAACGCTTCTCTACTGTAACACAGCTCACTGCCTGTGAGGTGTCAGCTGGTGCTCTGTGCATCAGATAAGCTAAATGGGACTCAAGAAATCAATGAAAAAAATGCTGATTCTCTGGCTATGACTATCACTGCATGTGCTAAACTGTCCTTTATCTCTAACCCAGGAGTCTCATGTCTTTTAACACAGTCCATGAAACTCTAGAAGGCTAACATATGAGCTTGAAAATAAGGTCACAATTCTTCCCAGCTTCTGTGATAAGAATGGCATATTGACAAAGGCATGACTTTGTGCAAGAGAAACAGGGAGGAACTTTTGGGCCAATTAAAAGCCTTTGAAGAAAGTCCACAATATTGCTAGTGAATCATTTCAGTTCAGTCACTCAGTCGTGTCCGACTCCCTGTGATCCCATGAACTGCAGCACACCAGGCCTCCCTGTCCATCACCAACTCCCAGAGTTTACCCAAACTCATGTCCATTAAGTCAGTGATGCCATCTAACCACCTCATCCTCTGTTGTCCCCTTTTCCTCCTGCCTTCAATCTTTCCAAACATCAGGATCTTTTGAGTCAGCTCTTCGTATCAGGTGGCCAAAATATTGGAGTTTCAGCTTCAACATCAGTCCTTCCAATGAACACCCAGGACTGATTTCCTTTAGGATGGACTGGTTGGATCTCCTTGCAGTCCAAGGGACTCTCAAGAGTCTTCTCCAACACCGCAGTTCAAAAGCATCAATGCTTCGGCGCTCAGCTTTCTTCACAGTCCAACTCTCACATCCATACATGACCACTGGAAAAACCATAGCCTTGACTAGACAGACCTTTGTTGACAAAGTAATGTCTCTGCTTTTTAATATTCTGTCTAGGTTGGTCATAACTTTCCTTCAAAGGAGTAAGCGTCTTTTGATTACATGGCTGGAGTCACCATCTGCAGTGATTTTGGAGCCCAGAAAAATAGTTAGCCACTGTTTCCACTGTTTCCCCATCTAATTCCCATGAAGTGATGGGGCCAGATGCCATGATCTTCGTTTTCTGAATGTTGAGCTTTAAGCCAACTTTTTCACCCTCTTCTTTCACTTTCATCAAGAGGTTCTTTTGGTCCTCTTCACTTTCTGCCATAAAGGTAGTGTCATCTGCATATCTGAGGTTATTGATATTTTTCCTGGCAATCTTGATTCCAGCTTGTGTTTTTTCCAGTCCAGCGTTTCTCATGATGTACTCTGCATAGAAGTTAAATAAGAAGGGTGACAATATACAGTCTTGATGTACCCCCTTTCCTATTTGGAACCAGTCCATTGTTCCATGTCCAGTTCTAACTGTTGCTTCCTGACCTGCATACAGATTTCTCAAGTGGCAGGTCAGGTGGTCTGGTATTCCTATTTCCTTCAGAATTTTCCACAGTTTATTGTGATCCACACAGTCAAAGGCTTTGATGTAGTCAATAAAGCAGAAATAGATGTTTTCCTGGAACTCTCTTGCTTTTTCCATGATCCAGCGGATGTTGGCAATTTGATCCCTGGTTCCTCTGCCTTTTCTAAAACCAGCTTGAACATCTGGGAGTTCATGGTTCATGTATTGCTGAAGCCTGGCTTGGAGAATTTTGAGCATTACTTTACTAGTGTGTGAGATGAGTGCAATTGTGCAGTAGTTTGAGCGTTCTTTGCCACTGGCTTTCTTTGGGATTAGAATGAAAACTGACCTTTTTCAGTCCTGTGGCCACTGCTGAATTTTCCAAGTTTGCTGACATATTGAGTGCAGCACTTTCACAGCATCATCTTTTAGGATTTGAAACAGCTCAACTGGAATTCCATCACCTCCACTAGCTTTGTTTGTAGTGATAGTGAATATGTGACTGAATTGATTGGTTAACTAGGCAATGAATGGTCCACTGGTTTACTGCCTGTAAAAGAGACAGAAGTGAGGTGGTGGTTGTAGATGAATACTGGGAAATCAGTTCAAAGACAGTTGCCTAAAAGCTGCTGGCAGTTGCTAACTCTGTCCAGGGTGGGCTTTTTTTTTCTTTTTTTTTTTAACCAGTTGGGATGCTGACCTTAAATCCTCTATATTGTGAATACCAGTATTACAATTCATGATGGATATGCAAAAGTTTCCATCCCAATAGTTACAGAGATGAGCCTCTATATGGAGTGAAAGCAGGCAAATTTGCAACCAGTGGGGCAGAAACCGGACTGATTGTTAGTTCTCTGCCTGGGTCATCTGGGAGATGAGGGTGGTGGATACCCCATAATTGTTAAGGAAGAATGGCCACAGCAGGGACGTCTTATTTCTGAGCCCCCTTGAAACCTACTAAGCTATGTTTAAATACATTCAGAGATGATAAGAGAAGATTTCAGAGTTTTTGCAGTGAGCTTTGGCTGCTATGGGAGACCTTAAACCCTCTTGGAGAGATTTTCCTGGAAGAGACAAACTCAGCGGAAACCATAGCTGAATCACTATTATTCAGGCTCTCATGGCCCAGGTGGGGTCTCTGATGCTGATGAAGGTGAATCAATGGAGAATGAGAAACTAACCAAGGGATTCTAGATATTTTCTTAGTGTTAGCCCCTCTTCCCTGGAAACACCTCTAGTCCTTATGTTAAAACTGGGCAAAAACTTAAGAGATGTAATCATACGATGGGATAGCAATTGATCCAGATTGAATGCAGTTCTTTTTAAACAAGTATTGTGTAAGTCAAGCACAAGTCACCAAAGGGTACAAAAACCCCACAGCACTAGCCAAAAATCAGTATGGTTGGTGGCTGCTAAATCAAAGTGGCCTCAAGGCCAGTGTTACCTTGTCAGTCAATCTGGGGAAGAAAAGACTTTGTGACACCTGAGCAACCTTGGGCCAACTCAGTGTACTACTGCTATTTCTTCTACCTCTGAATGTACAGTAAGAATTGAGGTGTGATATGCATGTACTTGGTGGCTCAGTGGTCAAGAATCCACCTGAAACACAGGAGCCCCAGGGGATGTGGGTCAGTCTCTGGGTTGGGAAGATCCCCTGAAGAAAGGCATGGCAACCCACTCCAGTGTTGGGTTCCTGGAGAATTCCATGGACAGAGGAGCCTGGCAGTCCATAGTGTTGCAAAGAGCTAGACACAACTGAAGAGACTCGGCAAGCACTCATGCATGCATGTACTTTCCTATCCATAAATGCCAGAACAAAGTCTCCCAACTGGGAAGTGGCCTAAGAAAGAAGTGATAAACGGATCTGTAAATAGGTCCTCAAATCATCTCCTCAGCCCCTCCTAGGTGGTACAACACATAAAGTATAGTATCCCAGAAGGAAAAAGGGAAACCACAGCCTTGAAGCCTTGATTTAGAGGTAGGAGGGGTAGCAATAGATGCAATATCTCAATGTATTGCACTTTATGGACAGTAAAAAAGGCTAATGAGAGCTTGAGATGTACTGAATTCAATTGTTTCCAAAGCCCTTGTGTTGTGACTCTAACTGAAATCACTGAAGAAAACCCAACATGAACAATGGACTGGATCAAAATTGGAAAAGGAGTACATCATGGCTGCATATTGTCACCTGCTTATTTAACTTATATATAGAGTCCATTATGCGAAATGCTGGGCTGGATGACTCACAAGCTGGAATCAAGACTGCCTGGAGAAATTATCAACAACCTCAGATATGCAGATGGTACAACTCTAATGGAAGAAAGCTAAGAGGAACTAAAGAAGCCTCTTGATAAGAGTGAAAAAGGAGAGTCAAAAAGCTGGCTTAAAACTCACCATTGCAACAAAAAGAATAAAATACTTAGGAATATACCTACCTAAAGGAACTAGAGACCTATATATAGAAAATTATAAAACACTGATGAAAGAAATCAAAGAGGACACTAATAGATGGAGAAATATACCATGTTCATGGATCAGAAGAATCAATATAGTGAAAATGAGTATACTATCCAAAGCAATCTACAGATTCAATGCAATCCCTATCAAGCTACCAGCGGTATTTTTCACAGAGCTAGAACAACTAATTTCACAATTTGTATGGAAACACAAAAAACCTCAAATAGCCAAAGCAGTCTTGAGAAAGAAGAATGGAATGGAGGAATCAACCTGCCTGACTTCAGGCTCTACTACAAAGCCACAGTCATCAAGACAGTATGATACTGGCACAAAGACAGAAATATAGATCAACGGAACAAAATAGAAAGCCCAGAGACAAATCCACACACCTACGGACACCTTATCTTCAACAAAGGAGGCAAGAATATACAATGGATTAAAGACAATCTCTTTAACAAGTGGTGCTGGGAAAACTGGTCAACCACTTGTAAAAGAATGAAACTAGAATACTTTCTAACACCATACACAAAAATAAACTCAAAATGGATTAAAGATCTAAACGTAAGACCAGAAACTATAAAACTCCTAGAGGAGAACATAGGCAAAACACTCTCTGACATAAATCACAGCAGGAACCTCTATGACCCACCTTCTAGAATACTGGAAATAAAAGCAAAAATAAACAAATGGGATCTAATTAAAATTAAAAGCTTCTGCACAACAAAGGAAACTATAAGCAAGGTGAAAAGACAGCCTTCTGAATGGGAGAAAATAATAACAAATGAAGCAACTGACAAACAACTAATCTCAAAAATATACAAGCAGCTTATGCAGCTCAACTCCAGAAAAACAAATGACCCAATCAAAAAATGGGCCAAAGAACTAAATAGACACTTCTCCAAAGAAGACATACAAATGGCTAACAAACACATGAAAAGATGCTCAACATCACTCATTATCAGAGAAATGCAAATCAAAACCACAATGAGGTACCATTTCACACTAGTCAGAATGGCTGTGATCCAGAAGTCTACAAGCAATAAATGCTGGAGAGGGTGTGGAGAAAAGGGAACCCTCTTACACTGTTGGTGGGAATGCAAACTAGTACAGCCACTATGGAGAACAGTGTGGAGATTTCTTTAAAAATTGCAAATAGAACTGCCATATGATCCAACAATCTCACTGCTGGGCATACACACCGAGGAAACCAGAATTGAAAGAGACACGTGTACCCCAATGTTCATTGCAGCACTGTTTATAATAGCCAGGACATGGAAAAAACCTAGATGTCCATCAGCAGATGAATGGATAAGAAAGCTGTGGTAAATATACACAATGGAGTATTACTCAGCCATTAAAAAGAATACATTTGAAACAGTTCAAATGAGGTGGATGAAACTGGAGCCTATTATACAGAGTGAAGTAAGCTAGAAAGAAAAACACCAATACAGTATACTAACACACATATATATATGGAATTTAGAAAGATGGTAATGATAACCCTCTATGTGAGAGCAAAAGAGACACAGGTATATAGAATGGACTTTTAGACTCTGTGGGAGAGGGAGAGGGTGGGATGATTTGGGAGAATGGCACTGAAACATGTATACTATCATGTAAGAAATGAATCACCAGTCTATGTTCAATACAGGATATAGGATGCTTGGGGCTGGTGCATGGGGATGATCCAGAGATATGATATGGGGTGGGAGGGGGGTTCAGGACTGGGAACTCATGTACACCCATGGCGGATTCATGTCAATGTATGGCAAAACCAATACAGTATTGTAAAGCAAAATAACGTAAACAAACAAACAAAAAAACCTCAACATTCAAAACTCTAAGATCATGGCACCCAGTTCCATCACTTCATGGCAAATAGAAGGGGGAAAATGGAAACAGTGACAGATTTTATTTTCATGGGCTCCAAAATCATTGTGGGCAGTGACTCCAGTCATGAAATTAAAAGATGCTTTACACTTGGAAGACAAGCTATGACAAACCTAGACAGCATATTAAAAAGCAGAGATGTCACTTGACAACAAAGGTCCATCTAGTCAAAGCTATAGTCAAACCTATGGTTTTTGCAGTAGTCATGTGTGGATAAGGGGGTTGGACCATAAAGAAGGTTGAGCACTGAAGAATTGATGCTTCACAACTGTGGTGCTGGAGAAGACTCTTGAGAGTCCCTTGGACTGCAAGGAGATCAAACCAGTTAGTCATAAAAGAAATCAACCCTGAATATTCATTGGAAGGACTGATGCTGAAGCTGAAGCTCCAATACTTGGACCACTTGATGTAAAGAGCTGACTCATTGGATAAGAGCCTGATACTGGGAAAGATTGAGAGCTGGAGGAGAAGGGGACAACAGAGGATGAGATGACTGGGTGGCATCACCAACTCAATGAATATGAATTTGAGCAAATTTTTGGAGATAGGGAAGTATGGCATGATGTAGTTCATGGGGTCACAGAATCAGACACAACTTAGCAACTGAACAACTGTACAAAAGTATGGCACTTGGTGTGTTGTCTTGGACACTGGCACCCTACGACCAAAATTGATTCACATTCATATAGCAAAGCCTCTAATATGCAGTTGCACAATTCCCAAGGGCCTAAATTTTCCTACCATTTGTCACCAGTCGGTGAGTCAGGGTTATTAAAAATGCCTCTATGCTCTGACATTCAAAGTTTTTACTATATAGGTGATAACTTTGGTTAATAAATGAGAAGATGCAGTTTTAGTTATTCTAACTGCAGTGTTATCACACTTCAGCCAGCAGGGTGGCCGATAAACTGTGATGAAATTCAGAGTCTGCTTTCTTAATAAAGTTTCTTGGGACTATGTAGGTGGAATCACAATGTTCATCCCTTCAGCAGTCAAGGATGGCCACACATCACCAAAATGAAGTGTGTGCTCATTTGTGTCAGACTCTGTGCAACCCCATGGATTGTAGCCCACCAGGCATCTCTGTTCCTGGAATTTTCCAGGCAAGAATACTGGAGCAGGTTGCCATGTCCTCCTCCAGGTGATCTTCCCAACTCAGGGGTCAAACCACATCTCATGTCTCCTGCATTGGCAGGCCAGTTCTTTAACACTAGTGCAATGTGGGGAGCAACCAAAAAGATCAACTTCTAATTTGGTGTTGGAAACAGTATGCACCTCACTTGTGCATTCTGCTTGGTATTTATATCAGCTAACTAACAAATTAGTATTCTGTGAGTGGGAGGTCCAAATCAACAAGGGGCATTGGAAGCAGTCCAGTAAGCTGTGGCAGGCTGTCAATGTTTGTGGTCCCACAGCACTAATAACTCTTTTGAGCTACCAGTCTCTGGAATGGATGACTTTCTCAATTGAAGCCTCTGGTAAAGAGAGGCAGTCACTACCTGAAGGTGCCCCCTGTAGTTTTAAGTGTGATTGTCACATGGAAATGAAATACTCAAGAATGTATCTATCATGACCTGAGTGACACCTCAGTTTCACATGAAACTTTCTCTTTGGGGAAAACTTTATCCCCCCATTCTACCACCTGAAGGAAACTGCTAGCTCATTGGATTCTCAGTTCACAGAGGTTCACTTAAGTGCCTGAGCCCAATTCACTAATGGCACGGCTAGGCTGAAATCTAGTAGTGTCTGCTGGGCCATATAGCTTCTCAACCTCAATAGCTGCTATGCAAACACCGAAGGGACACAGTTGCTCCACTAGCAGATAGAACTCAAGGCTATTCTCATAACTTGAAGCAACTTTAATGAACTTTGAGGCAACTGTTGAGGCAACTCTTTTGATGAACTTTGTTCTATTTTTACTAATGCTTGGGCTATTGCCAATGGCCTGGCTATTTGGTCTACCACTTGGAAAAAAAAAAACTGCTTGATCAAAGACAGCTCTGTATTTTCCAATCTCGTTGAATAGGGTCACTACCATTTATTGAATGATCCATCCTTTCCCCACTGAATTGAATCCCTACTCATAAAATATTAAATTCTGTTGTACCCTGAGATTTCAAATTATTTGTCTCTCCCTACATTTACATTGATTCAGTTCAGCTCAGTCACTCAGTCATGTCTGACTCCCTGGATCCCATGAACTACAGCACGCCAGGCCTCCCTGTCCATCACCAACTCCTGGAGTTCACTCAGACTCACGTCCATTGAGTCCGTGATGCCATCCAGCCATTTCATCCTCTGTCGTCCCCTTCTCCTCCTGCCTTCCATCTTTCCTAACATCAGGGTCTTTTCAAATGAGTCAGCTCTTCGCATCAGGTGGCCAAAGTATTGGAGTTTCAGCTTCAGTATCAGTCCTTCTGATGAACACCCAGGACTGATCTCCTTTAGGATGGACTGGTTGGATTTCCTTGCAGTCCAAGGGACTCTGAAGAGTCTTCTCCAACACCATAGTTCAAAAGCATCAATTCTTTGGCACTCAGCTTTCTTTATAGTCCAACTCTCACATCTATACATGACTACTGGAAAAACTATAGCTTTGACTAGACAGACCTTAGTCGGCAAAGTAATGTCTCTGCTTTTTAATATGCTGTCTAGGTTGGTCATAAATTTCCTTACAAGGAGCAAGCATCTTTTAATTTCATGGCTACAATCACAATCTGCAGTGATTTTGGAGCTCCCCAAAATTAAAGTCTGACACTGTTTCCACTGTTTTCTCATCTATTTGGCATGAAGTGATGGGACCGGATGCCATGATCTTACATTGATTATTGTATGCTAAATGCCTGGTAAGGAAATTTCCCCATCATTTTTTATTTCATATATTTTCCTGGCTATTTTTGAGGCATTTATTCTTTTGTCTAGTCAAGGCTATGGTTTTTCCTGTGGTCATGTATGAATGTGAGAGTTGGACTGTGAAGAAGGCTGAGCGCCGAAGAATTGATGCATTTGAACTGTGGTATTGGAGAAGACTCCCGAGAGTCCCTTGGACTGCAAGGAGAGCCAACCAGTCCATTCTGAAGTAGATCAGCCCTGGGATTTCTTTGGAAGGAATGATGCTAAAGCTAAAACTCCAGTACTTTGGCCACCTTATGCGAAGGGTTGACTCATTGGAAAAGACTCTGATGCGGGGGGAGGGGGGGGATTGGGGGCAGAGGAGAAGGGGATGACAGAGGATGAGATGGCTGGATGGCATCACAGACTCAATGGACGTGAGTCTGAGTGAACTCCAGGAGTTGGTGATGGACAGGGAGGCCTGGCGTGCTGCGATTCGTGGGGTCGCAAAGAGTCGGACACGACTGAGCGACTGAACTGAACTGAACTGATGCTTTTGTCTGTGCTTCAAGATGATTTTATCTAATGCTGAGAAAATTTTGTTACTGGAATTTCATTACATATTAATTTCAGAGAATTGAGATGTTAAATATTTTTTCCATTTGTTCAAAACTTCTTTGTATGTCTTTTAATATGGTGATAGTGTATACATAGTTTTCTGTGTATATCATGGGGTTTCCCTATCCAACTTTGACCAGATTTTAAGTGTCCTTCATGTATATGTGTATCTGTTCATCTGTATGACTATTGCAAGTGAAATACTTCCCCCTGTTTCCATTTCTAGGTCTTTATTGCAAGAATGAGGAAAACATTTTTTTCTTTTGTCCAGCTACCTTATCAAATATCCTTATTAATGGCACTTTATGTTTTTTGATTTTTCACTGAACACAGTCTACAAAATGTCTACTTATCTCTTCCAACACTGAGGTTTCTGTCATTTTCTTGTTGTATTACAGTTGCTGCTACTTCAAAATGTATTGAATAGTAATAATGAAAACAAGAACCTTTATTTAGAGATTAACACAGTGTTAAGAGCATGGTCTCTAGAGCACAACTGTCTAACTCTGAATCATAAGTTCACCAGTTGCTGTTTCTGTGTTCCTGGGCAAGTTATTTAATCTCTCTATGCCTCAATTCTCCCATCTTTAACATGGGGAGTATAATAATATCTCTCATGTATGATTTTGAAAAATATTATATGTAAAGTACCTAAAACCATCCTCACAGATAGTAAGGACTACAAAACTGCTAACTATTTTCTTCTTGATTTAATTGAAAGTTCTAGTGTTCTGCTGTTTAGAGTGGGATGTGCTATAGGAATATGGTAAAACTTAGTCATACTTTAAGTAGTTTCCTTTCTAGTTTGAGTTATTAGGGAAAACTGCTGTATTTTATTAAATGCCTTTTAGCACCTATTTGCAGGAGACACAAGAGATGTGGGTTCAATCCCTGGGTCAGGACGAGCCCTTGAAGGAGGAAATGGCAACCTACTCCAGTATTCTTGCCTGGAGAATTCCATGGACAGAGGAGCCTGGCAGGCCACAGTCATGGGGTCGCAAGAGCAGGACATGACTGAGCATGCACACACACACACATACAATCACATGCTTTTTTTCTTCTTAGACTTATTGATATCATAATAGATTATACTGATAATGAATCACATTTGAATTTCTGAGTGGCCTCAATAATAATATATTATTCTTTTGACATATTCTATTTGCCAATATTTTATTTAATAAATGAGTTTTGGTGTATATTAGGTAATATATTGGTAACTGATAAAATTTTGTCATTAAGTTTGTGAGATTTGGAAAATAAATTGAGAAGACTCCTACTTTCTTCTATAGCTTGAAATAGTTAAAATAACCTGGAATAAACTTTTCTTTAAAGGTTAGATAAAACTTGGCTGAGAACCCATCTGGCCTTGGTGTCTGTCTGAATGGTACATCTTTATTCACCTTTTCAATCTTGTCTTTGGTAATTGGTCTCTTCAAGGATCTTACATCTTCTTCAGGTCAAATTTGGTATTTCATCTTTTGCTAGAAAATCATCCGTCTGCTCTAGGTCTCCAAATTTGTCAAAATAGATGTGCAATCTTTATAATTCTTCTTAATCTCTTCCACATTTGTACTATATTCACATTCCTAAACATTTGTATTTTGTTCTCTCACTTATAATCAGGCTTTTCTGGTTTATTGCCATGTTCTAAAACCCATCTTTTTAGACTTACTTTTTTCTTTTTCTGCAGAGTTTGTTTTTTACTAAATTAAATCTAGTCTATCTTTAACAATTTCCTGTATTTTCCTTTAGTTTACTTTGGTATTCCTTTTCTAATTTCTTAAGATCAATTCTTAGTTCCCCATTTTCTATTGTTTCTTCAATATTGAGGGCATGTAAACCATTGATTTTCTCCTGAGTGCAGCTTTTGCTGTGTTTCGTAGTTTTGGGGATGAAGTATTCTTGTTTTCTTGCTTCCTGGATAGCATGTGATTCCTTTTTCATTTTCTCACTGATCCAACATAATATTTCTAAAGGTACATCTTTAAGTTATCAGAATTTCTGTTTAATCTGTCATTTATTTCAAATATGATTGATTTACAATCAGAATACGTGGCCCATAAAAAACTGATAAGGCTATTAAAAAAATTAACATTTTTTGTGGTCAAATTCATGATCAGTTTTTGTGAAAGTTCCAGAACATATAAAAATGATGTATTTCCTTCTTGAGGAATATAAAAGCCTATTTACGCCTATAATATAAAATGTGTTAATTATAGGATTCAATTCCACTATGTCTTTACTATTTAAGCCTTCTCAACCAGAATTGTTAAATTCGGGAGAGGTATGCTGGAGTTGCATGCATTTATATGAATGAATGATAATTGCTGCATTCAGATACACACATACGAAATAGTAAGGATTACTTGTGTAGTGATGATTGGATGCACTGTATAATGAGTATCAGAAAGTCCAGGAAATGTTGACTTAGTAGAAACAGAGATCCTTCCCTTATGTAAGACAAGGTTGTAGGTAGCTAGGTCTAGGGCTTGTATGGAAACTCAAGGATGCCATCAAAAGAGCAGGACCCTTCCTTTTCTGCTCTGTCATCCTTAATAATGGTAGCTGCAGTTCTGGGGTGGCCCCTATGTTTCAGACAACATTCAGGAGAAAACCGAAGTGGCAGCACCAAGGGACTTCAACATGTATGTCTCATTGGCCAGAACTGAGTTCCATGGGCTCCTTTAGTTAAAATGGAGTCTGAAAAAAATTAGCTTTTTGTTTTAGAGCTTTCAAAATGGAAGAAGGTACATGAAAAGAAATTGGAATGGGTGTTGAAGGAGTCAACTAACAGTATCTGCCACACATGAAAACTGTTAATGCATTATTCAGAACCCAAAGTTTAAGTATTTGCTGCCTCTTTCTTCAATGCTGTCCCAACATTCCTTCATCTCCTCTAGATATACCTCTCTTTATTTAAAAAACAATTTGCAAGAGATATAGACTACCTAGTCTAGGATTTTCTCCTCTGATAATCAGCAGGATTGGAAAGGGAAAAGCAGTGGGTAAGAGGTGGACATCATTTCAGAAAAGGAAATAGAAATTTAATTTTCTATTTAAGGAATTCTCTAAAATTTGTGTTCTATATTAAGTATGGGCTCAATACTTAAACTAGAAATGAATATGATACTGCAAATTTGGCTATGCAGAATGGGTTATGGTTCTCTTTCCCCAAAACAAATTAACTCTAGTGAAAGTTTTAAATTTATGCCTTTTCTATTTAAATTCTTAATCCATAGAGAGTTGTTTCATGTATGATGTGTATAGAGATTAATTTTCATATCTTTTCCATGTAGATAACAAACTCTTTCAGCCATAACTATTGAATAATAACTCCTCTTCCAAGTGATTTTCCATGCCATCTCTATCAAATATCCAAATTGTATATATGCATGGATCTTTTGTTGAATTCTGTATTCTATTTCATGCATCAATTTATGGCTCCTGTGTGAAACACATCTCAATTACAGTAGCTCCAAAAGCCTGTATACCTGGGAGAGAAACTCCTTCATGTTTTTATGTTTTAAGAAAGTATTTTGATTATGTTTGGACCTTTACTGAGCTATACAAAGAATCCTTTGGGGATTTTGACTATAGTCACATTAAAAGATTGCTGGGAGAAATATAAATAACCTCAGATATGCAGATGGCACCACCCTTATGGAAGAAAGTGAAGAAGCACTAAAGAGCCTCTTGATGAAAGTGAAAGAGGAGAGTGAAAAGGTTGGCTTAAAGCTCAACATTCAGAAAATGAATATCATGGCATCCGGTCCCATCATTTCATGCCAAATAGATGGGGAAACAGTGGCTGACTTTATTTTTCTGAGCTCCAAAATCACTGAAGATGTGATTGAAGCCATGAAATTAAAAGAGGCTTACTCCTTAGAAAGAAAGTTATGACCAACCTAGACAGCATATTAAAAAGCAGAGACATTACTTTGTCAACAAAGGTCTGTCTAGTCAAGGCTATGGTTTATCCAGTGGTCATGCATGGATGTGAGAGTTGGAGTATAAAGAAAGCTGAGTACCAAAGAATTCATGCTTTTGAACTGTGGTGTTGGAGAAGACTCTTGAGAGTCTCTTGGACTGCAAGGAGATCCAACCAGTCCATCTTAAAGGAGATCAATCCTCAGTGTTCATTGGTAGGACTGATTTTGAAGCTGAAACTCCAATACTTTGGCCACTTGATGCGAAGAGCTGACTTATTTGAAAAGACCCTGATGCTGGGAAAGATTGAGGGCAGGAGGAGAAGGGGATGACAGAGAATGAGACAGTTGGATGGCATCACTGACTCAATGGACATGGGTTTGGGTGGACTCTGGGAGTTGGTGATGGACAGAGAGGCCTGGCATGCTGCAGTCCATGGGGTCGCAAAGAGTTGGACATGGCTGAGTGATTGAACTGAATATTAAATCTAGAGATCTTTGCAGGAAGAATTAAGGTCTTTATGACATCTTTCCATGATGAACATAGTATACTTCTCTGCTACTAATCTTTCAAAATATTCTTCAAAAATGCTATAGTTTTTTAAATGTAAGTTTGGCATATCTAGTGTTAGATTTATTTCTGAGTATTATATTTTCAATCATTGTAAAATAGTATCTTTCATAGTTAACTGCTATTCTGCTTGGTTTTGGTTAATAGATTATACTAAAATTTGTATCAATCTCATCTTCAGCTGCCTTGTTCAACTCCTCTATTATAATTTGTTTACTCAATTTAGGGGAATTTTAAGTAGATAATCATTATCGGAAAGTGACAAGCGTTTTTCTTATCCTTATGACTTTCATTTCATTCCTTACAATTTTTAATTCATTTATTCTCTTACAGAACTAGGTAGAAATCCTATACAATACTGAATAGAAGTGGGATGTCTTATTGGAATAAAAAGTTTAAAATTTTAAGAGGAACACATAGATGGACATCTTCCTAGCCTTATGGTAGATAGTGATTTCCTAAGCTATCAAAAAACACTTAATAGGAAAGAAAAGATTAAAAATTTGGTATAATTTATAATTAGAACTCCTATGAGTCAATAATAAAAATACGAAAAGAAATGAACATTGTGCAAAATATCTGAATAAGCATTTTACAGAATAGAAAACATTTATCACTAAAAAGCATATGAAGTGAAGCTCAATTAATCAGGAAGTATAAAAAATGGCAGGATGTACATTCATTCAATGGGCGAAAACTAAAAACCAAGTATTTCAGAGACTGTAGAGCAATAGGCTCTCATACATTGTTAATAGGATATAACTCGGAATAATCACTTTGGAAAACTGTTTACCATTATTTTATACAGTTGAATATTTGCATACTCAATACACCAGCAATTCCACTCCTAGGTATTAGCCCAAGAGAAGTTTAGCAAATGTGTACCAAAAAACAATCAGCAGTATTGTTAATGATAGCACAAATCTGGAAACAACCCAGATGCCCATGATAGAAGTTTCAAAAAACTGCAACATTAAGTATTAGAGAAATATCAAATATCAATGAAGATTAAAGAACCAAGCTACTGTTGCTGTGCTTAGTTGCTCAGTGATGTCCGACTCTGCAACCTCATGGACTGCAGCCCACCAGGCTCCTCTGTCCATGGGGACTCTCCAGGCAAGAATACTGGAGAATGCCCTCCTCCAGGTGATCTTCCCAACCCAGGGATCAAGCCCAGGTTTCCTGCATTGCAGGCGGATTATTTACCGACTTTTTCACGAGGGAAGCATATGTAACACATTGATGAATCATCCAGGAATCTTACAGTGATAATGATGAGTGAAAGAAGCAACTCCCAGAAGACACATATATTATGATATTCTTTTTATAAAAATCAAAAGGAAGCAAAACTAAACAGACGAAAAAAATTTTAGGGTAAGATAGGCATGTGATTCGAGAAGGCAATGGCGCCCCACTCCAGCACTCTTGCCTGGAAAATCCCATGCACGGAGGAGCCTGGTAGGCTGCAGTCCATGGGGTCGCCAAGAGTCAGACACGACTGAGCTACTTCACTTTCACTTTTCACTTTCCTGCATTGGAGAAGGAAATGGCAACCCACTCGTGTTCCTGCATGGAGAATCCCAGGGATGGTGAAGCCTGGTGGGCTGCCATCTATGGGGTTGCGCAGAGTCGGACACGACTGAAGCGACTTAGCAGCAGCAGTAGCAACAGGCATGTAATAACAGGCAGGGTAAGGATAAACATAAAATTCAAAATAATGGCCACTCGAATGGCAGACCAAAAAAAAGGAATAAGCAAGATCAAATAGATGTACATTAGATTCCAGTTCTTAAATTCAGCAGTGGGTTCATATAATTTCATATTTTTAATGAACATATAAAGTAAAATAAATGACAGCCTTGAATAAGCAATGATGGTAGTATATCATGAATCAAAGATTATGAGTAGTCCTATTTGGTACACTGAGGTAAAAATAAATGATAATAATTATAACAGAAACAACAAACAAACAAAAAATTAACTGGACCATTTATAAGGTCCATCAGGCCCAAATAATGGGAGATTTAAATTCAAGCATTTGGACAATTCCCCAGTGCTCTGCAAAGGTCCTGGAGTCTTATCAAGAAAAAAAGCGATGGGAAGGCTCCTCCACTCTCACAGCCACTACAGTTATTACTGAGATTCCCATTGCCCAAGCTGTCTCCATGTTGCTCTTTTATCTTTATGACATGCTTTGCAGTTTATAAGCATTTTTTTCTTTAACCCTGTGACACAATCCTTCCTAGAGGCAAGGTAGTACAAGGTTTTGCTACTTTCTCAGAATTGAGCTGGAGAAAAAAAAATTTACAGAAAAAAAATTAACAAATATCTCAAAAATTACTCCATCCATCACTAAAAAGAGAAAGCATTCTCTACTATATTTACTCATCTGTGAGACATACTTTAGAAAGGCTACCTTTTTCTCATTTCAGATGTTCCAGGTCAGATATATTGCATTCTTCTGAATAAATTTAGAAGATTTCCACTTGTTATACCACTAAACATTTGCTTTGCCTCTAACCCCAACTTTTTGGTGACTGAACTTAAGGAAAATTTTAATTACAATTTTCTGCGTAACCTTGTTTACTTCCAGAACCAGAAGCTGTTGCAGTAAATGAGAAAATGAGTAAAGGCATAGAAAACAAATTAAGAAAACTGGCTTATCGAGCAGGAAAAGGGCCCTTTGGCAAGTTTTTTTCACTGCTTTTTGTTCCTATTTATCTAAACATAGAGTTTACCAGCATGATATTGCCAAATGAAGTGGCTGAGTCTAGTTCAAGTTTAGTACTAATATTACCATTCATTAATAAGAAATTTATAAGTCTAATAAGTATTTCCTAATATTTGCATGATCCAAACTCTGACCTACATTATAGCTATTTAACAAAGGATGATCTTAGGTCAACTTGCTAAAAATCAACACTGTGCTTGCCCTTATAGTGGAACTTCATTGTCTCACCCTGACATGTTTTTCTTACAGGGATTAATGAGCACTTCTATTTTTGTATTTTCCATGTTTAACTTGCAAAGAGCAAAAAAAAAAAAAAAAAAAAAAAAAAAACACATAAGTTGATACATTTGAGTGTCAGGTAGAGAGGAGCTGCTGAGAAGAGAAAAAAGGGTTGGGTGCTGAGAATTAAATTTTCAGGTCAGCTGTGCAAAGTTAAAGGTCTAAGGTACAAGAACAGAATTGTCCCACTAAGGGAGGAAGAGGGAGAGAAGAAAACAGGGAGACAACTGCTGTGTGTGTGTGTTTGTGTGTGTGCTCAGTTGCTCAGTCTTGTCCACCTCTTTGCAACCCCATGGGTTGTATGTAGCCCACCAGGATCCTCTTTCCAAAGGATTTTCCAGGCAAGAATAGTGGAGTGGGTTGCCATTTCCTTCTCCAATTCCGTTATATAGTGCAGCCCATTCCCTAATCCAAAATCTTCTTCGACTTCCAGACTTTTGCACTGCACTCTCTGAAACTCACTCTTCTACCTCTTCTCCAGGGCCTTCAGCTCTTTTCTAGGTATTAATTCCAACTTCTTCATCTATTAAATTTAGCTTTTCCCTGAATATGCTGTCTCCTCTGTAGCCTCAAATGGCTGCTTTTCCCACACAGGCCTGGAGACAGAACGGATGTCTCTGTTCCCCATGGCTGCTTCTAGAAATATTTTTTCTTCCTTCCTTCCATAAAACCACAGATTTATGAATCACAGCCCATCAGACTGTACCCCAGGGTCCTGTACTCCAGTGGTACAGGTGGTGACACTGTGGTCACCATCAGCCTTTGGATCCCTCTCCTCACTTGTCTTGCACACCATGATTACTTCTGTCATTATTCTTAGCGATTTCAATATTCAGGTCAATATCCACTCAACACTTTGGCCTTTTATTCATTGACCTCCTTATTCTCCAACAATTTATTTTTTTCTCTCCACTTCAGCAACTGAATCCTAAGTTTTTAGAAACTTTCATTAACAATTACTCACCGCATCACTTCCAAAATCTTCACAGCCTACCCTCTCCCTACCAATTTCTACTTTTCCAGATCATATATTTTAGAATCCCAACTCCAAAGATGTTTGGATTTCAAGTCCACAGGCACAATTTTTAAAATCCTCTTATTCCGTTTATGTTCTCATTTCTCTCATCTTGGATTCCATAAAACATCACCAATCACTCCATTACATATATTCTCAACTCTTTCCCTCATCTCTTTCTCTGGCATTCTTTCCCGGAAGAGGGGAAAAAATAATAATCAGGGCCTGGTAAATCCCACTCCACAATAGCTCTGCATCTGCTCACTAACAGACGGACTTGGCTGCAGCAAGAT
>SJXQ01002347.1:0-25650 GCA_006408695.1 Aepyceros melampus
GTTCCCTTGGTATGTCTAATTTTCTTGAAGAGATCTCTAGTCTTCCCCATTCTGTTGTTTTCCTCTATTTCTTTGCATTGATCACTAAGGAAGGCTTTCTTATCTCTTCTTGCTATTCTTTGGAACTCTGCATTCTGATGCTTATATCTTTCCTTTGCTCCTTTGCTTTTTGCTTGTCTTCTTTTCACAGCTATTTGTAAGGCTTCCCTAGACAGCCACTTTGCTTTTTTGTATTTCTTTTCCATGGGGATGGTCTTGAACCCTGTCTCCTGTACAATGTCACGAACCTCATGCCATAGTTCATCAGGCACTCTATCTATCCGATCTAGTCCCAATGGTCTAGTGGTTTTCCCCACTTTCTTCAATTTAAGTCTGAATTTGGCAATAAGGAGCTCATGATCTGAGCCACAGTCAGCTCCTGGTCTTGTTTTTGCTGACTGTATAGAGCTTCTCCATCTTCTGCTGCAAAGAATATAATCAACCTGATTTTGGTGTTGACCATCTGGTGATGTTTATTAAAACATCTTTTTCTCTCTAAGATCATCATTTTTACAGGTCTGGTCTCAATAAATTTGGCCTGATGATTTATATAGCCATAACTGATCACAGACTTTTTTGCTTTGCTGAAACTTTTAGAGTCACAGACTGAAGGCTAGGAAAGTCATGTCAAAGGCTTATCATGGATTTTGCCTAACAGATCTAAGTGAATTCCTCCCTTCTCAAGGGCTCCATAATGCCTTGAGATTTCTGTACCTCCTTGTGATATAACTTTCTTAACTTATCTGATTAAGTTACTGGAAACTAAGAGTTTCCAATCTCTGGAGGGTTCACAGATAGAAAAGATAAATGTTTCAATTTGTTTATAAAATATAATTTTACCAAATTACTGTCATCATTAGTTTGAGGGCAAGGTTTTTTTCTTACACCTGGAAAACACAGATTCAAACCAGTAATTTTTCAGATAGAAACCATAACATTTCTAAGCATATTCGCCAGTTCATTCAGTCCTTTTGTTAAACTTTTGAATTCATCAGGTTTCCCATTAGAATCCTTACCCAGTTCAGAAACTAGTGTTTATCCAAAAGTCCTTTCTATAAAGCCTCTTGAAGAGGAAGCATTTTTGTAAAACTTGGTTAGTGCTATGACAATATTTTGAGATAATAACTAGAATTATGACTGATAACATTTTACCCAAAACATCAGAATTTTAAGAACTCCATATAGTTTCTAGGATATCTATATTACTAATATTTACCATAAAATATCTCTTATCCTTATTAATCAGAGGGCAGACAGATATGCTATACATATATATTGGTCTTGGGTACAATTTCTAAAGGATGGAATGATCTCTGTTCATTTCCAAGACAAACCATTCAGTATCACAGTAATCCAAGTCTATGCCCCAACCACTAATGCCAAAGAAGCTGAAGTTGAATGGCTCTATGATGACCTACAAGACCTTCTAGAACTAACACCCAAAAAAGATGTCTTTTTCATTATAGAGCACTGGAAGGCAAAAGTAGGAAGTCAAGGGATACCTGGAATAACAGGCAAGTTTGGCCATGGAGTACAAAATGAAGAAGGGCAAAGGCTGGCAGAGTTTTGCCAAGAGAACACACTGGTCATAACAAGCACCTTTTTCCAACAACACAAGAGAGGACCCTACACATGGACATCACCAGATGATCAATACTGAAATCAGATTGATTATATTCTTTACAGCAGAAGATGGAGATGCTCTAACAGCTCTTAAATACAAGACCGGGAGCTGACTGCGGCTCAGATCATGAGATCCTCATTGATAAATTCAGACTTAAATTGAAGAAAGTGGGGAAAACCACTAGAACATTCAGGTATGACCTAAATCAAATACTTTATGATTATACAGTACAAGTGACAAATAGATTCAAAGGATTAGATCTGATAGACAGAGTGCCTAAAGAACTATGGATGGAAGTTCATGGCATTGTACAGGAGGCAGTGATCAAAACCACCCTCAAGGAAAAGAAATGCAAAAAAGGCAAAACTGTTGTCTGAGGAGGCTTACAAATAGCTGAGAAAAGAAGGGAAACTAAAGGCAAAGGAGAAAAGGAAAGATATACCCATCTGAATGCAGAGTTCCAAAGATTAGCAAGGAGAGATAAGAAACCCTTCCTCAGTGATCAGTGCAAAGAAATAGAGTCAAACAATAGAATGGGAGAGACTAGAGATTTCTTCAAGAAAATTAGAAATACCAAGGGAACATTTCATGCAAAGATGGGCACAATAAAGGACAGAAATGGTATGAACCTAACAGAAGCAGAAGACATTAAAAAGAGGTGGCAAGAATACACAGAAGAACTATACAAAAAAGATCTTAATGACTTAGGTAACCATGATGGTGTGATCACTCACCTAGAGCCAGATATCCTAGAATGTGAATTCAACTGGACCTTAGAAAGCATCACTACAAACAAAGCTAGTGAAGGTGATGGAATTCCAGTTGAGCTATTTCAAATCCTAAAAAATGATGCTGTGAAAGTGCTGCAGTCAAAATACCAGCAAATTTGGAAAACTCAGCAGAGTTTGGTAAAGGGACTGGAAAAGGTCAGTTTTCATTCCAATCCCAAAAAAGGCAATGTCAAAAATGTTCAAACTACCACACAGTTGCACTCATCTCACATGCTAGCAAAATAATGCTCAAAATTCTCCAAGCTAGGCTTCAACAGTACCTGAACCAAGAACTTTCAGATGTTCAAGCTGGATTTATAAAAGGCAAAGAAACCAGAGATCAAATTGCCAACATCCGTTGGATCATAGAAACAGCAAAAAAGTTCTAGAAAAACATCTACTTCTGCTTTATTGACTACACCAAAGCCTTTGATTGTGTGGATCACAACAAATTGTGGAAAATTCTGAGAGAGATGGGAATACCAGACCACCTGACCTGCCTCCTGAAAAATCTGTATGCAGGTCAAGAAGCAACAGTTAGAACCAGACATGGAACAATGGACTGGTTTCAAATTGGTAAAGGAGTATTCCAAGGCTGCATACTGTCACCCTGCTGATTTAACATATCTGCAGATACATCATGTGAAATGTTAGGCTGGATGAAGCACAAGCTGGGATCAAGATTGCAAGGAGAAATATTAATAACCTCAGATATGCACATGACACCTCCCTTATGATAGAAAGCAAAGAGAAACTGAGGAGCCTCTTGATCAAAGTGAAAGAAGAGAGTGAAAAATCTGGCTTAAAACTTAACATTCAAAAAATGAAGATCATGGCATCTGGTCTCCTCACTTCATGGCAAACAGATGGGGAAACAATGGAAACAGTGAGAGACTATTTTCTTGGGCTCTAAAATCACTGAAGATGGTGACAGTGTATTAAAAAGCAGAGACATGACTTTGCCAAAAGGTCCTTCTAGTCAAAGCTATGGTTTTTCCAGTTCTCATGTATGGATGTGAGAGTTGGACCATAAGGAAAGCTGAGCACAGAGGAATTGATGCTTTTGAACTGTGGTGTTGAAGACTCTTGGGAGTCCTTGGGACTGCAAGGAGATCCAACCAGTCAATCCTAAAGGAAATTAGTCCTGAATATTCATTGGAAGGACTGATGCTGAAGCTGAAGCTCCAATACTTTGGCCACCTGATGTGAAGAACTGACTCATTGGAAAAGAGCCTGATGCTGGGAGAGACTGCTGGCAGGAGGAGAAGGGGACGACAGAGGATGAAATGGTTAGATGCCATTACCGACTCAATGGACATGAGTTTGAACAAGCTTTGGGATTTGGTGAAGGACAGGGAGGCCTGGTGTGCTGCAGTCCATGGCGTTGCAAAGATTCAGACATGACTGAGCAATTGAACTGAACCATCTTGCTGGGGTCTGGATCAGATTCATTTGTAGAGTTAGGGAGAATGAAGCAATGAGCCACTGAAATCAAAAGTCAGAATAGAGAGGGACAGAGAATGGGGTAGTAAAGTGAAAAGGCCTTCAGTCTCACAAAACATCCAAAGGGTTAGCCTTTGGAAGGAGTGTATTAATCTTCTGTTCACAGGTGGGAAGGATTAGATTATTTCTCTCTGATAGGAATAAAGTGAAAGGAAAGTCACTCAGTTGTGTCCAACTCTTTGTGACCCCATGGACTACACAGTCCATGGAATTCTCCAGGCCAGAATACTGAAGTGGGTAGCCTTTCCCTTCTCCAGGGGATTTTCCCAACTCAGGGATCAAACCCAAGTCTCCTGAATTACAAGTGGATTCTTTACCAGCTGAGCTACAAGGGAAGCCCAAGAATACTGGAGTGGGTAGACTATCCTTTCTTCTGGGGACCTTCCCAACCCAGGAATCAAACTGAGGTCTCC
The DNA here is from genome assembly GCA_006408695.1 of Aepyceros melampus. Taxonomy (NCBI): domain Eukaryota; kingdom Metazoa; phylum Chordata; class Mammalia; order Artiodactyla; family Bovidae; genus Aepyceros; species Aepyceros melampus. The sequence goes on from SJXQ01002347.1 coordinate 4,350, forward strand.
TGCATTGCAGCAGATTCTTTACCAATTGAACTATGAGGGAAGCCTGATCTGAATAAAGGTACTTTAATTTACAGTCAGGGGGAAGGGCAAGGTCCTCTGAGTCAGGCCATTATGTATGATTGCAATAACAAAAACAAGAAGAAGCAAGTCAAAGAAACAGTTTCCCACATGGGGTCAGAATTGACTTCTTCTCTGCAACAGCAATACTAATTTATGATTTTTTTTCCTACCTTGATGTTATTTTAATAATTTCATTTATCTATCTTTGGCTGCACTGGGTCTTCCTTGCTGCTCAGGTCTTTCTATAGTTGCAGCAAGTGGGGGCTATTCTCTAGTTGTGGTGCGTGGGCTTCTCTTGTTGTGGATCAAGGCTCTAGAGTTGAGGGCTTCAGTATCTGTGGTGCCTGGGCTTAGTAGTGCAGTTCCTGGGCTCTAGAGCCCAGGCTCAATATTTGCAGCACACAGGCTTCATTGCTCCATGGCCTGTGGGATCTTCCTAGGCTAGGGAAAGAATCCAAGTCTCCTGCATTGGCAGGAGGATTTTTTACTACTGAGCCACCAGGGAAACCTTTATTATTATTATTATTAAGTGATCACCATGTGTCAGAAACTGAGGCCTACAGAGATATGTAAATTGTCCAGTATCACACAGTTAACAAGTGATATACTCAAACGCAGATTTGCTGACTCCAGAGTTTGGGCTCTGAAGGGTAAATGTTTATAGTCTCAAGATAGACTTGAATGGAAGGTATATTATGGAACAGAAAGAAGATTCTTGATGCAGAAAGGCAAGAGATAGCACTAACAGAATAAAAAGGAATCAAGAATGATATTATTTACTAAGAAAGTGACATATGTAACTTTTTAAAAAGTAAAAGTTTGGTAGGCACACAAGGAGACAGGGAGAACATTACAAGTGAAAATAAGAAAATGAACTACAAACATGCAAGGTGTGGCTAGATGACAGAGGGCTTATGGAGACCCCAAGTCAAAAATATCTGAACACCTCCCATCAACCATCAACTTAGACAAGAGTTTATCTTCCCCAAAGGTATAATTCTAAATAAGGAGAAATCTAGGAAGCAGGTCACCTACCTTTTTATTAATGTATTTAATAATTAAAGACTGAGTGCTTACTCTTTGTCAGACACTTCCTGGTTATTGAGTGGAAACAGCATGGAAGATGGGATGGGGAAGTAACTAAATAAATAAATTCATTAATAATACATAGGAAGGATATCAGATAATTATAAGTTTTAGAGGCAAGAGGAAAGGAATAGGAAAGTAGAAATTGGTAATAACATGAAGACAAACTTGTGTTTGGTTTTCAGGTTAAGCTATCACCAACTCAATGGCCGTGAGTTTAAGTGAACTCTGGGAGTTGGTGATGGACAGGGAGGCCTGGCGTGCTGCAGTTCACGGGGTCACAAAGAGTCGGACACAACTGAGCGACTGAACTGAACTGATTCTCTCCTCTGCTTTTAGCTCTCATAAAATTAAAGTCATTTTAAAAGATAGTGTACTAAACATATATGTCTATTCTTATTCCTCTTCAAAATATCAGCAAATAATATAGTAGACATTAACAACAACAACAAAAAGTCTTAAGCCCACAAGGACAAAGAGGACAGAAGAAAAGACAACAGCAGATAAGCTGCCAGCCAAATTTTGCAAGATAAAAATATTTCAAAACGTGGTGACTGAATTAACAGAATTGAGGAAGCTGCAACCTCAGTGTGGAAAGTCAGAGATCAAAATAAATCACCAGAGAAAATAAAATAAACCGAAGGAAACAGACTAAGCAGAGACCAAAAGAAAACTTTAAAAATAATGATGTCAACAATAATAATGTCATCATAAAGACAATGCAATAATATATTCATAGAACAAGAACAATATACCATGAAAGGAAAACAACAACAGCAAAAATCTCTTGGAAATAAAAATATGATAGCAAAATTTTTTAATTCAATAGAAACATTGAAATATAAAATTGAGGAAATCTACTAAGATGCAAAACCAACATATAAAGAGATATAAAATGGGAGGGGCTTCCCAGGTGACATTAGTGGTAAAGAACCCACCTGCCCATGCAGGAGACAGAAGCAGTGCAGGGCATGGCCACCCACTCTAGTATTCTTGCCTGGAGAATCCCATGGACAGAGGAGCCTGCCAGGTTACAATCCATAGGGTTACCAAGGGACACAACTGAAGAAACTTAGCAGGCACACATACGTAAAATAGGAGATAAATAATAGGAAATTCAGAAGGTATCTAAAAGAGCTCTCATCCGATCTTAATGCATTTCAGGAAGAAAGCAAAGAAATGGAAAATATGAAACCCACAAAGAAAAAAAATTACCAAAAAATCCTACCATTGAAAACTGAGTATTCCTAATGAAAGAGCCCACAGTGAGAGAAAAATTCACATCATTATAAAGTTTTATGAAACTTTAAATATTTTAAAAAGGATCTGAAAAGCATTCAGACAGGAAAAAAGGCAAGTAGTTTCAAGACAAACATTTAGGAATGAAAATGGCTTTAGACTTCTCAACTGCAACTCTGGACTCTAGGAGATGATGCAAAAATGTTTCCAAAATTCTGATGGAAAGTTATTTCCAGCCATAAAATACAATATCCAGGCAAGTTATTAAGTAAATATGAGAGTAAAATAAAAGCATTTTTAGACTTGAAAATTCTCAAAACTTTTTCTTGCTTTACCTCCTTTTTGGGGAGGTTGTTGGAGAACACGATCTACCAAATCAAAAAGTTTATTGAGAAAGAAAGAGATATGGTGTGACTGACAAGTGGACTGGCTCACAAATAACTTTTATAACCACTTCCTAATGTGTTTCTCTGGTTATATAGAGGTGGGAAGCTAAAAACTACATTTACCCAATTCTCTTAAAGCTGTGACTTCAGCTTTGTCCATCAGAAGAATGCACATAAAGAGCTGAATTCAGAATCTAGTGGAGAATGAGTCTATAGCACACACAGCGTCTGTTTCTGCTGATACGGGTAGTGCAAGCCACATGGCTGTGGAGCCAGCAGCTGCAGGAGCAGCATCGTGATTCCTGAGTCAAAGCTAAGAGGATGTGCCCCTGGAGACCAGAGATGTAACCTGGCTTTCTGATTCACCAGTGTCTTGACTAGGACAGGACTGGCAGCACCAGTAGCCATTCTTGTCCTGTGAGCCACCACATGGAGGCCCCACCTAGAGCCTGCTCCTCCGTCCCTTTAGGTTATTTTTTTCACCACTGAATTCCTACATTCAATCATTTTCTGTTTAAAATAGCTGGAGTAATTTCTGTTGTCTACCTGTATCCAAAAATATTGTAGGCAGTGTTCAAGGATAAGAATCTGGGATCATGTAAGCTGCACTTATTTGAAAGGAGTGGGGATGTGTTACAATTAGAAGATGGGATACTAAGAACCCAGTCAATGGCATGTTACTTAAATGAACACCTGTGTGAACTAAAATGAAGTGCCTCTTGTAGGCACAGCTTTGGTGGAATGAGTAGCAAAAGCTGTAGCACAGTGTGATTTGTATAAAGAATGTAAGAACTGAGAAGTTCAGGTTCTTTTTTGCTTCCCTGAAAAGTGAAAGTGAAAATCAATCAGTCGTGTCTGACTCTTTGCGACCCCATGTACTATATAGTCCCTGGAATTCTCCAGGCCAGAATACTGGAGAGGGTAGCCTTTCCCTTCTCCAGGCGATGGATCAAACCCAGGTCTCTCACATTGCAGGCAGAGTCTTTACCAGCTGAGCCACTAGGAAGGCCCTTGTGCTTCCCTGAGTCCCTTTAAATCCACTGTGTAGCACTAATTCACCCCCTAACTCTAGGTAAAACTCAGTCCAGTGCTTGGACTTTTCAGGCCATTCTTAGATAATGAGGAGTCATTTTAGTTACTTCAATTCACTTAACACACATTCAATTCAATAATACAAATCTCCTGTCCAATGATTCAAAGTTGCAGTTTATCCCCAATCCCCAGCTCTGGCCTGTTGCAGTGAGCAGCCTGCAATTGGGGAAGAAAGAAAGGTAGCTTCTGCCCTCTCCTCTACCTAGTACATCTCCTTTTCCTCCCTTATCTTGCCAAACCAGGGTCTGAGAACAGGGAAGAGGAATGGGAAACAGAAAAATTCATAGCATACTGTCAAGGTGATGTGGTGTCATGCCCTTTGGTCTCAGAGAAAGTCTTAAATCAATTCTTTTCTTCCTGTCACTTTGGGAGATTTTTGTGGGCTCTTCAGAAATCCCATATTACAAGAAAACTATCATTTGTAAATCTCTTATCATGACTACACACATTTTCATTTCAGTCCCAAAGAAAGGCAATGCCAAAGAATGCTCAAATTACCCCACGATTGCACTCATCTCACACATTAGTAAAGTAATGCTCAAAATTCTCCAAGCCAGGCTTCAGCAATATGTGAACCGTGAACTTCCAGATGTTCAAGCTGGTTTTAGAAAAGGCAGAGGAACCACAGATCAAATTGCCAACATCCGTTGGATCATAGAAAAAGCAAGAGAGTTCCAGAAAAACATCTACTTCTGATTTATTGACTATGCCAAAACCTTTGACTGTGTGGATCACAATAAATTGTGGAAAATTCTGAAAAAGATGGGAATACCAGACCACTTGACCTGCCTCTTTAGAAACCTGTATGCAGGTCAGGAAGCAACAGTTAGAACTGGACATGGAACAACAGACTGGTTCCAAATAGGGAAAGAGGTACGTCAAGGCTGTATATTGTCACCCTGCTTATTTAACTTCTATGCAGAGTACATCATGAGAAATGCTGGACTGGAAGAAACACAAGCTGGAATCAAGTTTGCCGGGAGGAAATCAATAACTTCAGATATGCAGATGACACCATCCTTATGGCAGAAAGTGAAGAACTAAAGAGCCTGTTGATGAAAGTAAAAGAGGAGAATGAAAATGTTGGCTTAAAACTCAGCATTCAGAAATCTAAGATCATGGCATCTGGTTCCATCACTTCATGGGAAATAGATGGGGAAACAGTGGAAAAAGTGGGAGACTTTATTTCGGGGGGCTCCAAAATCACTGCAGATGGTGACTGCAGCCATGAAATTAAAAGACACTTGCTCCTTGGAAGAAAAATTATGACCAACCTAGACAGCATATTAAAAAGCAGAGACATTCCTTTGCCAACAAATGTCCATTTAGTCAAAGCTATGGCTTTTCCAGTAGTCATGTATGGATGTCAGAGTTGGACTATAAAGAAAGCTGAGCTCTGAAGAATTGCTGCTTTTGAACTGTGGTGTTAGAGAAGACTCTTGAGAGTCCCTTGGATGGCAAGGAGATCCAACCAGTCCATCCTAAAGGAAATCAGTTCTGAATATTTATTGGAAGGAGTGATGTTGAAGCTGAAGCTCCAATAATTTGGCTACCTGATGTGAAGAACTGACTCAAAAGACCCTGATGGTGGGAAAGATGGAAGGCGGGAGGAGAAGGGGATGACAGAGGATGAGATGGTTGGATGGCATCATTGAGTCAACGGACATGAGTTTGAGTAAACTCCGGGAGTTGGCGATGGATAGGGAAGCCTGGCTTTTTACTAGACTAGATAATTCTTAAGGTCTCTTTCAGCTCTGAAAACTGTACAGATGGTGAGAGGCATATTTGAAGAGGAGAGGGAAATGCCAATGATGGTGGCATTGTGAAGAGGAGGAAAGGTGTGGGGTGATGTGGTCAGGGATGGGTATAGCAACAGTACTTCCTGTTGACTTTCCCTGAAAGCCTTGGAGGACAGGGCTGAAAGGATGACCCAGCTGTAAGAACAGAAGATGAAAGAACTACTGACTATCATTTTTTTTCATTATTTATTTTATTTGGAGGCTAATTATTTACAATATTGTAATGGTTTTTACCATACATTGACATGAATCAGCCATAGACATCATCATTTGAAGGGACCTGAAGAAGGTGGTTTAGAAAAAGAGAAAACTTTCTTCTCCATTTTGAGATATGTAGGAAGTTAGGAAAATACTGTTCAATATATTTTACTCTAGAGAGGATTATAATAGTGACTTTTTAATAATACACCAGTTCTCTGCTTTTAATAAAACTAAATGAGCAATCTTTTTCAGTAATTCCATGAATGTATTATTGAAGAATGTAGGCTACAGTCAGGTTGCCTATTCCTAAAATGAAATGCTGCTTGATAGAAAATTTAGCAAAAGCTAAATCATTTCCCCCAAGCATTTAGCTCTGATGAGGTGAATAGGTCCTGAACACTCTTTGGTAGACTTCCAATCAGAAATAACTGGCATCTGAAAAGGCTTAGCCTTGGAAGAGAGCCAATTCTTTCTCCTTCTTCTCCCTCAATAATATTGATTTCTGAGCATTGTAAAGCATAATTTTCTAAATGTTTCAGGTGTGCGATTAAAGCAAAATATATTTCTATTTTCACAGTTCAAAAATTCCAAAAAAATTCCTTTTTTAATGATCTTGAAATTTTTTGTGATGGTTTATACCCTGACCTTTGGGTCATTTAATTTCCAATGATGGGAAAAGTGAGGTAAGGAAAAACCAGAGTGATTGATCATCAAGTTAGTTACTCTCAGTAAAATTGTCAATATAAAGGTAAAAATTGCATATCATTGATTTAATTTGAATCTCTTTGATTACAAGTGAGATAGGGCATTTTTCTTTCAGTGCTTAACAGCCAATTATATCTCTTCATTTTTAAGATATCCATTCATTATTAGAACTGGTCTCTTGATAAAACAGATAACAATTTCCAGTAGAGTAGACAAAGTATGTTCTGGTCCCTCTCCTTTTTTAATTTGTATTTTAATGTTATACTGCACTTAGATGAATAGATTACAGGCCCCAGCTATAAAACAAAATGAAACAAAAAAAGTTATCTTTATCTTAAACATGAATCACTTTTAGCTATTTCTGCTGTAACTGTTCTATTTTCAGACAAGAAATGTTTCTAAAAATTCAACTGTTCTAAATATATATTCTTATCCTTAAAAGACAGATATCAGTGTTTAACTTGCTTATCAGTTGTAAATTTGTACAAGTTAACTCATTGAATTGCCTCCATGTATATTTGAATGAGAGAGATATTTAGTTTCAACTGATTAAAATTTTTTTCAGGCTAATTTCCTAGTCATTCTTTATTACTGAACTTTGTGGCCTTGAAGACTCTTTCATCTATATGCTAGAGTGAATTCAAAACTGCTTCTTGAGAAGAATCTAGGCTCCAAGAGTATTCCCCTGGTTTACCTCCATGCCTTCTAAGGTTTTCTGCCTTCAAAGGAGGTTATCAATCTTACTTCCAGCCCAACTGACTATTAATATTTATGACTCTAACTTCACACATTCTAAGGTATTGTGAACAACAGTGAATTCACAATACTAGTTCAAAGTGAAACAAATAATATAAATGGAAGATTGACCGAATGCTCTATTCCTCTAGTTTATTCTAAGGTCTATCCTTCAGTCAGTTCAGTCGCGCAGTCGTGTCCGACTCTTTGCGACCCCATGAATAGCAGCACGCCAGGCCTCCCTGTCCATCACCAACTCCCGGAGTTCACTCAGACTCACGTCCATTGAGTCCATGATGCCATCCAGCCATCTCATCCTCGGTCGTCCCTTTCTCCTCCTGCCCCCAATCCCTCCCAGCATCAGGGTCTTTTCCAATGAGTCAACTCTTCGCATAAGGTGGCCAAAATACTGGAGCTTCAGTTTTAGCATCGTTCCTTCCAAAGAAATCCCAGGGTTGATCTCCCTCAGAATGGACTGGTTGGATCTCCTTGCAGTCCAAGGGAAGCTCAAGAGTCTTCTCCAACACCACAGTTCAAAAGCATCAATTCTTCTGCACTCAGCCTTCTTCACAGTCCAACTCTCATATCCATACATGACCACAGGAAAAACCAAGCCTTGACTAGACGGACCTTAGTCAGCAAAGTAATGTCTCTGCTTTTGAATATACCATCTAGGTTGGTCATAACTTTTCTTCCAAGGAGTAAGCGCCTTTTAATTTCATGGCTGCAGTCACCATCTGCAGTGATTTTGGAGCCCAAAAAAAACAAAATCTGACACTGTTTCTACTGTTTCCCCATCTATTTCCCATGAAGTGATGGGGCCAGATGCCATGATCTTCGTTTTCTGAATGTTGAGCTTCAAGCCAACTTTTCCACTCTCCTCTTTCACTTTCAACAAGAGGCTTTTTAGCTCCTCCTCACTTTCTGCCATAAGGGTGGTGTCATCTGCATATCTGAGATTATTGATATTTCTCCCAGCAATCTTGATTCCAGCTTGTGTTTCTTCCAGTCCAGCATTTCTCATGATGTACTCTGCATATAAGTTAAATAAGCAGGGTGACAATATACAGCCTTGACGTACTCCTTTTCCTATTTGGAACCAGTCTGTTGTTCCATGTCCAGTTCTAACTGTTGCTTCCTGACCTGCATACAGATTTCTCAAGAGGCAGGTTAGGTAATCTGGTATTACCATCTCTCTCAGAAGTTTCCAGAGTTTATTGTGATCCACATAGTCAAAGGCTTTGGCAGAGTCAAGAAAGCAGAAATAGATGTTTTTCTGGAACTCTCTTGCTTTTTCCATGATCCAGTGGATGTTGGCAATTTGATCTCTGGTTCCTCTGCCTTTTCTAAAACCAGCTTGAACATCAGGGAGTTGATGATTCACATATTGCTGAAGTCTGGCTTGAAGAATTTTGAGCATTACTTTACTAGCATGTGAGATGAGTGCAATTGTGAGATGAGTGCAATTGTGCGGTAGTTTGGTTTATCCTTAGGAAAGACCAAACCAGAAGAGCTAGATCTCAGTCTCTTATCATCTGTTCTTGCTGAATTAAGCTCAGACATGATGTCATTATCCTACTCTAAGAGATATTTATATAAAACAATTAAACTCACTGGCCTTTCAGTTCATTGACCTTCTCATCTCCATTGACATTTCTCATCTACACAATCAACTGAGGTACCCACTTTCCAAAGTTACATCCTAGATGTCATCACAGAAGAAACTGTACTGCTTCCAAATTCATAAATCAAATATCTCAATCCCTTTGCTGTACACCCAGCTCCTTTACTCAAGTAGCACACTGCCACACTCTTCATCTCATTAAGAGCACCTATCAAAAAAAAAAAAAAGAGCACCTATTCATTGACACCACCACCACAATTTTCAATCTATGAAGGTTTTCTAATCTTCACTTTCTTCCTTACCTATGTTAGGTACCATGGCCAAAATTTATAGTGTTAGTCACCCAATCACATCCAACTCTTTGAGACCCCATGTGCTGTATGTAGCCCACCAGGCCTCTCTGTCTTTGGGATTTCCCAGGCAGGAATACTGGAGGAGTTTCCATTTCCTTCTCCAAGAGTCTTCCCAACCCAAGGACTGAATCCAGGACTCCCACATTGCAGGTAGATTCTTTACTTCCTGAGCCACAAGGGAAGCCTACTAATACTGTAGTCGGTTGCCATGCCTTTCTCCAGGGGAATCTTCACAGCCCAGGGATTGAACACAGGTCTCTGCATTGCAGGCAGTTTCTTTACTGTCTGAACCACCAGGGAAGCCCAAGAATACCACAGCAGATAACCCATCCCTTCTCCAGGGGACCGTCCCAACCCATTAATCAAACTGAGGTCTCCTACATTGCAGGCGGATTTTAACAGCTGAGCCACCAGGGAAGCCTGAAGATTTATAATCATTCATGTCAATTAAAAACTCAATGGTACATCTTGCTTTAGCTATAGCTTGATGTTGGGGATCAGATTGACATAAGAGCTGTTTCTTTTCTGAGTTTAAGAGGCTCTGTTTCCTCAAGATTGGTTCCTACTCTCAGACAGGATCTCTCCTCTTGACGGCAAGAAGGCTGCAGTAATTAGCTTCAAAAATCCACATCTAACTGAAACAGAGACTCTCTTTATTAATAGCTTTCAAAAAAGTCCTGGGACTCACTTAAAGTCATTTGGAGGATGCACATTCCACTCCTCCCTCTTACGGCTTGCTACAGCTTAGGTATGATGGCTGGTACTAAAGCACCCGTTTTGAAGGTGAAAGCCAAAAGTAGGGGATGGCAGTACAGCAGTAGAGACAGAGTCTGGGTCCTTACCTTTGTAAAACTGCTCTAATAGTTCTGGAGAATCCAACTACATATTTCCTTTACACAAAGATAAATAAATTTCTACCATATTTAAGGCAATGTTATTTTATTGTTTTTCTTTTTTATATCACTCACAATCTAATCTAATCCTCATCCATGCAAAAAACATGGTGCTGAAATAAACCGTAGCATTTCAGGAGCCACATATAGTACAATAAATGCAAAAGCAAATATAAAGAAATAGGAAAAAAATATAGGAAGTGAAAGAAAACCAAAGGTGACCAAAGTATGTATTTTCTATCATAATCCAGTTCAGTTCAGTCATTCAGTCGTATCTGACTCCTTGAGACCCTGTGGACTGCAGCACCCCAGGCTTCCTCGTCCATCACCAACTCCCAAAGCTTGCTCAAACTCGTGTCCATCAAGTCAGTGATGCCATCCAAATATCTCATCCTCTGTTGTCCCCTTCTCCTCCTGCCTTCAATCTTTCCAAACATCATGGTCTTTTTCAATGAGTCAGCCCTTCGCATCAGGTGGCCAGAGTATTGGAGTTTCAGCTTCAGCATCAGTCCTTCCAATGAATATTCTGGACTGATTTCCTTTAGGAGGGACTGATTTGATCTCTGCAGTCTAAGGGACTCTCAAGAGTCTTCTCCAGCACCACAGTTCAAAAGCACCAATTCTTCGGTGCTCCACTTTCTTTATAGTCCAATTCTCACATCCATACTTGACTATTGGAAAAACCATAGCTTTGACTAGATGGACCTTTGCTGGCAAAGTAATCTCTCTGCTTTTTAATATACTGTCTAGGTTGGTCATTACTTTTCTTCCAAGGAGCAAGCATCCTTTAATTTCATGGATGCAGTCACCATCTGCAGTGATTTTGAAGCCCCCCAAAATAAAGTCTGTCACTGTTTCCACTGTTCCCCCATCTATTTGCCACGAAATGATGGGACCAGATGCCATGATCTTAGATTTCTGAATGTTGAGTTTTAAGCCAACATTTTCACTCTCTTCTTTCACTTTCTTCAACAGGCTCTTTAGTTCTTCTTTGCTTTCTGTCATAAGGGTGGTGGTCAACTGTATATCTGAGGTCACTGATATTTCTCCCGGCAGTCTTGATTCCAGCTTGTGCTTCATCCAGCCTGGCATTTTGCATGACGTAGTCTGCATATAAGTTAAATAAGCAGGGTGACAATATACAGCAGTGACTTACCCCTTTCCCTATGTGGAACCAGTCTGTTGTTCCATGTCCGGTTCTAACTGCTGCTTCTTGACCTGCATACAGATTTCCAGGAGGCTGGTCAGGTGGTTTGGTATTCTCATCTCTTTAAGAATTTTCCACAGTTTATTGTGATCCACAAATTCAAAGGCTTTGGCATAGTCAATAAAGCAGATGTTTTTCTGGAGCTCTTTTGCTTTTTCAGTGACTGGCAATTTGATATCTTGTTCCTCTGCCTTTTCTAAATCCTGCTTGAACATCTGGAAGTTCAGCATTCATGTACTGTTGAAGCTTGGCTTGGAGAATTTTGAGCACTACTTTGCTAGCGTGTGAGATGAGTACAAATGTGTGGTGGTTTGAACATTCTTTGGCATTGCCTTTCTCTGAGATTGGAATGAAAACTGATCTTCCAGTTCGGTGGCCACTGCTGAGTTTTCCAATTTTGCTGACATATAGAGTGCAGCATTTTCACAGCATCATCTTTTAGGATTTGAAATAGCTCAACTGGAATTCCATTGCTTTCACTAACTTTATTTGTAGTGATGCTTCTTAAGGCCCTGTTGACATTGCATTCCAGGATGTCTGGCTCTAGGTGAGTGGTCACACCATCATGATTATCTGGATCATGGAGATCTTTTTTGTATAGTTCTTCTGTGTATTCTTGCCCCTCTTCTTAATATCCTCTGCTTCAGTTAGGCCCACACCGTTTCTGTCCTTTATTGTGCCCATCTTTGCTGGAAATGTTCCCTTGGTACCTCTAATCTTCTTGAAGAGATCTCTAGTCTTTCCCATTCTATCATTTTCCTGTTTTTCTTTGCATTGATCACTGAGGGAGGCTTTCTTATCTCTCCTTGCTAGTTTTTGGAACTCTGCATTCAGATGCATATATCTTTCCTTTTCTCCTTTGCCTTTAGCTTCTCTTCTTTTCTCAGCTATTTGTAAGGCCTCCTCAGACAACCATTTTGCCTTTTTGCATTTGTTTTTCTTGGGGATGTTTTTGATCACTGCCTCCTGTACAATGTCACGAACCTCCATCCATAGTTCAGGCACTCTGTCTATCGGATCTAATGCTGTGAATTTATTTGTCATTTCCCTGTACAATCGAAAGGGATTTGATTTAGGTCATACCTGAATCATCTTGTGGTTTTCCTTACTTTTTTCAATTTAAGTCTGATTTTGCAATAAGGGGTTCATGATCTGAGCCACAGTTGGCGCTCAGTCTTCTTTTTGCTGATTGTATAGAGCTTATCCATCTTTGGCTGCAAAGAATGTAATCAGTCTGATTTTGGTATTGACTATCTGGTGATGTCAATGTGTATAGTCTTCTTGTGTTGTTGGAAGAGGGGGTTTGCTATGACCAGTGGGTTTTCTTGGCAAAACTCTGTTAGCATTTGCCCTGTTCCATTTTGTACTCCTTGGCCAAATGTGCCTGTTATTCCAGGTACCTCTTGACTTCCTACTTTTGCATTCTAGTCCCCGATAATGAAAAGGACATCTTTTTTGTGTGTTAGTTCTAGAAGGTCTTTTAGGTCTTCATAGAGCCATTTAACTTCAGCAATTTTCAAATTCAATTTTTGTATCATAAGAATAAATTAAAATTTATTCCTTAAGCTGTGTGTGTGTATGGGTATGTGTGTAAATATAGAGGGGATATAGTTTGGGCTAAGCATAATATGATAAAATTACAGTATATGTTAGAAAGATTCTTTAAGTGATATGGTAGACATTTTGGAGGTGGACAAGATCAGAGAAACTGAGCTTGTAGCAACTCTAGTGAGAGATAAGGATTAAAACAAGGGCAACAACATTGGGGATGGCAAAGAGGAGACAGATCTGAAAAATGTTTAATATATACAAGAAAGAATTGACCAAGTCTCGTCAACCTGAATAACTTCTAAAGCTCTAGAAGCAAATTTTGTTGTTGTTTTAACCACTACATCATGTCTGAGTCTTTTGTGACCCTGTAGACCGTAGCTGGTCATGCTCCTCTGTCCTTGGCATTTCCTATCAAGAATACTGGAGTGGGTTTCCATTTCCTTCTCCAGGGGATCTTCCCAACCCAGGGATCAAATTTGTGGTTTCCTGCATTGGCAAGTGGATTCTTTACCACTGAGCACCTGGGAAGCCCTACTAGAGGCAAATAGACTCTATTATAAGACCACAACCAGCTAATATAAGAGGTTCAAAATGAGCATTTCAGAGAGATGGCATAAAAAAAAAAAAAAAAGCAGTTCTTCATGTTGTTGATCTTTCACTCCTCACATATTTACCACTCACAAAATCCTTAGATTCACACACATGTTGTGTCTGAATGAATGTGCCTGGTTTATTGGAATGCACACTTATTTAAATCACTATTATTTGTTTCTGTCAGTTTTTATTTGGATCAGTTCTTCCTCTTTTAGCAAAGAAGATGTCTTCAATTTATTGCCTCAGGCATGCAAGTAACTTTATCTTTCTGCAACTCAACTTAGTCTTTATCTTAGGCCTCCATTCCACCTAATAACCTAATGTAGTTATTTAAGGTTTTTTTCCTTTTTCCCAGTCATTGCAGACCTAAACTCTTGTCAATTCACAATGTTTTCCTCCCTCCTTATTTTAGTTCAGGTCATTTAAACTACTGTATGCTTGTATGAGCTCTTTGTATTGTAAATGGTGAGTAGAATTGGTCATTGGTCCAACTGAGAGATAACATAGTGAAGGTCTTCACACTGCAGTTTTATCTCTTAAGTAGAGAGCAGCACACAGAGGAAATTCTAACACTCAGATGCCCCCCACTGCAAAAATAACAAAATCAAAATAATATCTACACAAGTTAGAAAAATTTTATTATATTTTTCAAGTGTAAGTTGACTTCTGCTTCACTTTGGAGAAACCATCTTATTCAGAAAAGAATTGTAAAGACAAAAATAATTTTAAGTATTGAGAATGGCATGAACATACATTCCAAGCTGACTTCTAATTTTATGCAATTATTTTTATCCACACTATTCATACTCTGGGAAAACTTCACTTGATTCAGTCTCTAGATAGTTAAAGGAGAATTTAGACTAGTTAACTATTTCAAACCAGAACTTTGGTTCCAGTTTAATCAGTCCTTGACTGTGATCAGGATATTGAGGATCCTGAAAGACATGGAATACCAGACCACCTGACCTGCCTCTTGAGAAATCTGTATGCAGGTCAGGAAGCAACAGTTAGAACTGGACATGGAACAACAGACTGGTTCCAAATAGGAAAAGCAGTACGTCAAGGCTGTATATTGTCACCCTGCTTATTTAACTTATATGCAGAGTACATCATGAGAAACGCTGGATTGGAAGAAACACAAGCTGGAATCAAGATTGCCGGGAGAAATATCAATAACCTCAGATATGCAGATGAAACCACCCTTATGGCAGAAAGTGAAGAGGAGCTAAAAAGCCTCTTCTTGAAAGTGAAAGAGGAGAGTGAAAAAGTTGACTTAAAGCTCAACATTCAGAAAACGAAGATCATGGCATCTGGCCCCATTACTTCATGGGAAATAGATGGGGAAACGGTAGAAACAGTGTAAGACTTTATTTTTTTGGGCTCCAAAATCACTGCAGATGGTGACTGCAGCCATGAAATTAAAAGATGCTTACTCCTTGGAAGAAAAGTTATGACCAACCTAGATAGCATATTCAAAAGTAGAGACATTATTTTGCCGACTAAGGTCCATCTAGTCAAGGCTATGGTTTTTCCTGTGGTCATGTATGGATGTGAGAGTTGGATTGTGAAGAAGGCTGAGCGCTGAAGAATTGATGCTTTTGAACTGTGGTGTTGGAGAAGACTCTTGAGAGTCCCTTGGACAGCAAGGAGATCCAACCAGCCCATTCTGAGGGAGATCAACCCTGGGATTTCTTTGGAAGGAATGATGCTAAAACTGAAGCTCCAGTACTTTGGCCACCTCATGCGAAGAGTTGACTCATTGGAAAAGACTCTGATGCTGGGAGGGATTGGGGGCAGGAGGAGAAGGGGACGACGACGGAGGAGGAGATGGCTGGATGGCATCACAGACTCAATGGACGTGCGTCTGAGTGAACTCCGGGAGTTGGTGATGGACAGGGAGGCCTGGCGTGCTGCGATTCATGGGGTCGCAAAGAGTCGGACACGACTGAGCGACTGAACGGAACAGAACGGAAGATCTTACTCACTTCATACACACTCCTCAATGGTATATTTCATGACTTTATGGTGAAACTACTAGGAAAAGATCCAGTTTTCACGTCAAAATTAATCATTTATCAACTTAATCCTTGGTAGTAAAAGGTTATGAAATTGTTCATAAAACAAAATTGGAAGTGATGATACAGTCTCTACTCTCCATATCTAGAATTTTTTTTCCTTTAATTTCCACCCGAAGTCTTCAGTCTCCACGTCTAAAATCAAATATCATTATCTGTTTAAAGGTCCCTATCAGTTATCCTGATTTTGTCTTTTAGACAAAAGTTATGCTGCTACTGCTGCTGCTAAGTCGCTTCAGTCGTGTCCGACTCTGTGCGACCCCATAGACAGTAGCCCACCAGGCTCCCCCGTCCCTGGGATTCTCCAGGCAAGAGTACTGGAGTAGGGTGCCATTGCCTTCTCCGAGACAAAAGTTATGGAGACCTTAAATTTATTAACAAATATTTATTGACTATCTACCATATTCCAGGTATTATCCCAGGCACTGGGATACTGCTGTGAATAAACAACAACAAAAAATCCATACTCACGGAGCTTGCATTTTCTTGTGCATGCTGAGTCACTTCCGTGGTGTCCGACTGTTTGCGTCCCTATGGACAGTGGCCCACCATGGGATTCTCCAGGCAAGAATACTGGGTGGGTTACCACGCCTTCCTCCAAGGGATCTTCCTGACCCAGGGACTGAACTGAGTCTCCTCTCTTGCACTGGCAAGCAGGTTCTTTACCACTAGCACCATTTAGATAGCATTTTCATGTGGGATGTGGACAAAATAAAAGATGCCATATTTTATTATATGGTGATAAATACTATGGAGAAAAATAAAGCAGAGGGGATAGTTTTACATTGTAGGTAGGGAACTCTCATGGAAACATTTTAGTGAAAACTGACTAAAGTAAAGGAGCAAGCCATGCAAGACAAAGGGGAAAAGCTGTTCCAGAGGAAAGGGCAAGTTGAAAGGTTCTGAGGTGGCAGCCTGCCTTGCATATTTGAGAAATACTGAGTACATTTCTTGCCAGTATGTTTGTTGTGGAGGTATTAAAAGGACAGTAGAAGGTGAGAGCTAAGAGGTAAAGAAAGACTGAAGACTTTGACTTTTGCTGTGAGATTTGAAGCCATTTAGACGTTCTTGAGCAAAGAAGTCACACGATCTGACTTATATTTTAACAAGATCATTCTACTTGCTAGGTTGAAAATAGCAATGGCAATGCCTAGTAAGACACTATTACAGTAACCCAGACTACAGATGATGGTAGCTTGGACCATGGTGGTAGAGGTAAAGGTGGTAAGAAGTGGTTAGAACCTGGATATATTTTGAATATGTATATATGTAGCCTATCAAATTTCTTCAGTTCAGCCACTCAGTCGTGTCTGGCTCTTTGCGACACCATGGACTGCAGCGTGCCAGGCTTTCCTACACATCACCAACTACTGGAGGTTGCTCAAACTCATGTCCATAAAGTCATGCCATCCAACCATCTTATCATCTGTGGCCCCCTTCTCCTCCTGCCTCCAATCTTTCCCAGCATCAGAGTCTTTTCCAATGAATCAGTTCTTTGCATCAGGTGACCAAAGTATTGGAGTTTCAGCTTCAGCATCAGTCCTTCCTATGAAAATTCAGGATTGATTTCCTTTAGGATTGACTGGTTTGATCTCCTTGCAGTCCAAGGGATTCTCAAGAGTCTTCTCCAACACCACATTTCAAAACTACAATGTTTCAGCTTTCCTTATGGTCCAACTCTGACATCCATGCATAACTGTTGGAAAAAACAGCTTTGACTAAGTGGGCCTTTGTTTGCAAAGTAACATCTCTGCTTTTATTTTATTTTATTTTAAATTTTTATTTATATATTTGGCTACAACAGGTCTTCATTATGCCATGCAGGTTCTTTAGTTGTGGCATGCAACTTCTTGGTTGCATCATGTGGAATCTAGTTCCCTGACCAGGGATCAAACTCCAGCCTCCTGCACTGAGAGCATGGAGTCTTAGCCACTGGACCACCAGGGAAGTCCCCATCTCTGCTTTTAAATATGCTGTCTAGGTTGGTCATAGTTTGTCTTCCAAGGAGCAAGCATCTTTTAATTTCATGGCTGCAGTCACCATCTGCAGTGATTTGGGGACCCAAAAAAATATAGTCTGCCACTGTTTCGACTGTTTCCCCATCTATTTGCCATGAAGTGATGGTATTGGATGCCATGACCTTAGTTTTCTGAATGTTAAGTTTTAAAAGACAACTTTTTCACTCTCCTCTTTCACTTTCATTGCAAAGCTCTTTAGTTCCTCTTTGCTTTCTGTCATATGGGAGGTGTAATCTGCATATCTGAGGTTATTGATATTTCTCCCAGCAATCTTGATTCCAGCTTGTGCTTCACCCAGCCTGGCATTTCGCATGATGTACTCTGCATATAAGTTAAATAAGCAGGGTGACAATACACAACCTTGACGTACTCCTTTCCCTGTTTGGAACCAGTCTGTTTTTCCATATCCAGTACTAACTGTTGCTTCTTGAATTGCATACAGATTTCTCAGGAGGCAGGTCAGGTGGTCTGGGATTCCCATCTCTTTCAGAATTTTCCACAATTTGTTGTCATCCACACAGTCAAAGGCTTTAGCATAGTCAGTGAAGCAGAAGTAGATGTGTTTCTGGAATTCTCTTGCTTTTTCAATGATCCAGTGGATGTTGGCAATTTGATTTCTGGTTCCTCTGCCTTTTTAAAATCCAGCTTGAACAATGGAATTCATGATTCATGTACTGTTGAAGCCTGGCTTGGAGAATTTTGAGCATTATTTTGCTAGTGTATGAGATGAGTGCAAATGTGTGGTAGTTTGTACATTCTTTGGCATTGCCTTTCCTTGGGATTGAAATGAAAACTGACTTTTTCCAGTCCTGTGGCCACTGCTGAGTTTTCCAAATTTGCTGGCATATTGAGTGCAGCTCTTTTACAACATCATTTTAGTGTTTCTGGAATTCTCTTGCTTTTTCAATGATCCAGTGGATGTTGGCAATTTGATTTCTGGTTCCTCTGCCTTTTTAAAATCCAGCTTGAACATATGGAATTCATGATTCATGTACTGTTGAAGCCTGGCTTGGAGAATTTTGAGCATTATTTTGCTAGTGTATGAGATGAGTGCAAATGTGTGGTAGTTTGTACATTCTTTGGCATTGCCTTTCCTTGGGATTGAAATGAAAACTGACTTTTTCCAGTCCTGTGGCCACTGCTGAGTTTTCCAAATTTGCTGGCATATTGAGTGCAGCTCTTTTACAACATCATTTTTTAGGACTGAAATTTCTAACTGGAATTCTATCACCTCCACCAGCTTGTTCATAGTGATGCTTCTTAAGGTCCACTTGACTTTGCACTCCAGGATGTCAGGTTCTAGGTGAATGATTGCACTATCATGGTTATCTGGGTCAGGAAGATATTTTTTTTATAGCTCTTCTGTGTATTCTTGCTATTTCTTCTTAATATCTTCTTCTGTTAGGTCCATACGTTTTCTGTCCTTTATTGGGCCCATCTTTGCATGAAATGTTCCCTTGGTATCTAATTTTCTTGAAGAGATCTCTTGTCTTTCCCATTCTATTGTTTTCCTCTATTTCTTTGCATTGATCTCTGAGGAAGGCTTTCTTATCTTTCCTTGCTATTTTTTGGAACTCTGCATTTGAATGGGTATATCTTTCCTTTTCTCCTTTGCCTTTTGCTTCTCTTCTTTTGCCAGCTATTTGTAAAGCCTCCTCAGACAACTATTTTGCTTTTTTTCATTTGTATTTCTTGGGCATGGTTTTGATCACCGCCTCCTGTATAATGTCAGAATAAACTTTACTCTACCTTAAATGTTATTCAATTTTTTCAGCTTTACCCAGAGATTTGAAAGTTGACTGGTCATGCTAGTTTCCATGTAAAGAAGCTGTTGGCCATATGATGAGGAAGGTCGCAGGTCCTTTTACCACACCCAGAATCTCTACACAAAGTGGTAAATTGTCCTGTTTTTACTGACTCAAACACCACCATTTCTGATTAGCATATTTTTGCTTGTTATTTTATCCTAGCAGTCAACTTATTCTTATTATTAAAAATATACTGAGAATCTATTTAATCATTGGGGGAAAATGTCAGAATATCTAATACATCCTCACAGTATATACATTTTCCAAGCAAAGTGTTTGGAGGAATGAACTCACAGACAACCATTTTGCCTTTTTGCATTTCCTTTTCTTGGGGATGGTCTTGATCATCACCTTCTGTACAATGTCATGAACCTCTGTCCATAGTTCTTCAGACTCTATCAGATCTAATCTCTTGAATCTGTCATTTCCACTGTAAATCATAAGGAATTTGATTTTGGTCATACCTGAATGGTCTGATAATTTTCTCTCTTTCTTCAATTTAAGTCTGAATTTTGCAATGAGTTTATAATCTCAGCCACAGTCAGCTCCTGGTCTTGTTTTTGCTGACTGTATAGAGAATATAATCTATACTATCTTCAGCTGCAAAGAATATAATCAATTTGAGTTTGGTATTGACCATCTGTGACATTCATGTGTATAGTCTTCTCTTGTGTTGTTGGAAGAGGGGGTATGTTGCTATGACCAATACATTCTCATGGCAAAACTCTGTTAGCCTTTGCCCTGCTTCATTTTGTACTCCAAGGACAAACTTGCCTGTTACTCCAGGTATCTCTTGATTTCCTACTTTTGCATTCCAGTTCCCTATGATGAAACAGACATCTTTTTTAGATGTCAGTTCTAGAAGGTCTTGTAGGTCATCATGGAACCATTCAACTTCAGCTTCTTCAGTATCATTGATTGGGGCATAGATTTAGATTACTGTGTTATTGAATGGTTTGCCTTGGAAAGAAACAGAGATCATTCTGTCATTTTTGAGAGTGCACCCAAGTACTGCATTTCAGACTCTTTTGTTGACTATGAGGGCTACTCCATTTCTTCTAAGGGATTCTTGCCCATAGTAGAAGATATAATGGTCATCTAAAATTAAATTCACCCATTCTGGTTCATTTTAGTTCACTGATTCATATATAAGCATCTGAATGCAGAGTTCCAAAGAATAGCAAGAAAAGATAAGAAAGCCTTCTTCAGCGATCAATGCAAAAAAATAGAGGAAAACAACAGAAGGGGAAAGACTAGAGATCTCTTCAAGAAAATTAGACATATCAAGGAAACATTTCATGCAAAGATGGGCTCAATAAAGGACAGAAATAGTATGGACCTAATAGGAGCAGAAGATATTAAGAAGAGGTGGCAAGAATACACAGAAGAAATGTACAAAAAAGATCTTCACGACCCAGATAATCATGATGATGTGATGACTAATCTAGAGCCAGACATTTTGGAATGTGAAGTCAAGTGGGCCTTAGAAAGCATCACTACGAACAAAGCTAGTGGAGGTGATGGCATTCCAGTTGAGCTATTTCAAATCCTGAAAGATGATGCTGTGAAAGTGCTGCACTCAATATGCCAGCAAATCTGGAAAAGTCAGCAGTGGCCACAAGGACTGGAAAAGGTCAGTTTTCATTCCAATCCCAAAGAAAGGCAATGCCAAAGAATGCTCAAACTACCGCACAATTGCACTCATCTCACATGCTAGTAAAGTAATGCTCAAAATTCTCCAAGCCAGACTTCAGCAATACGTGAACCGTGAACTCCCTGATGTTCAAGCTGGTTTTAGAAAAGGCAGAGGAACCAGAGATCAAATTGCCAACATCCGCTGGATCATGGAAAAAGCAAGAGAGTTCCAGAAAAACA
>SJXQ01002347.1:27418-77818 GCA_006408695.1 Aepyceros melampus
ACTGATCCTAAAAAATCGATGTTCAGTCTTGCCATCTTCTGTTTGATTATTTCCAATTTACCTTGATTCATGAATCTAACATTCCAGGTTCCCAAGCAATATTGTCCTTTACAGCAATATTTTTCTTTCCATCACCAGTCACATCACAACTGGGTGTAATTTTCACTTTGGCTCAGCCTCTTCATTCTTTTTGAAGCTATTTCTCCACTCTTCTCCAGTATCATATTGGCCACCTCCTGACCTGGGGGTTTCATTTCTCAGTGTCATGTCTTTTTGCTTTTTCATACTGTTCATGGGGTTCTCAAGGTAAGAAGACTGAATTGGTTTGCCATTGCCATTCTCCCTCCAATGGACCATGTTTTGTCAGAACTTTCCACCATGACCCATCCATCTGGGGTGGCCCTTCATGGCATGACTCACAGTTTCATTGAATTAGACAAGGCTGTGATCCATGTGGTCAGTTTGGTTAGTTTTCTGTGTTTGTGGTTTCCTTTCTGTTTGCCCTCTGATGGGTGAGGATAAGAGGCTTGTGGAAGTTTCCTGATGGGAGGGACTAGCTGTGGGGGAATCTGGGTCTTGCTCTGATGGGCAGGGCCATGCTCAGTAAATCTGTAATCCAATTTTCTGTTGATGGGTAACTCCCTGTAGTTCCCTCCCTGAGGCCAAACTGTGGTAGGTGTAATGGCAGTGATGGCTACCTCCTTCAAGGACTTATGCCAGCACACCACCCACGGCTCCCAGGACTGTTGTATTCAGTGCCCCTGACCCCAACAGCAGGCCACTGTCCACCCACACCTCCACTGGAGACTCCTGGATACTCACAGGCAAGCCTGGCTGTCTCTTGTGGGGTCACTGCTCCTTTCTCCTGGGTCCTGGTGGGCACAAAGTTTTGTTTGTGGCTACAAGAGTCTGTTTCCCCAGTTCTGGGGAAGCTTTATAATCAAATCCCACTGGTCTTCAACATCAAATTCCCTAGGGGTTCTCAGTCCCTTTGCCAGATCCCCAGGTTGAGGAAACTTTTGTGGGCCTAGAATTTTGCAACAGTGCAAGAACTTCTTTGGTTTAATTGTTCTCCAGTTTGTGGGTCATCTGCTCGGTGGCCCTTTGGTGGAGCTAATGGCGACCTCCTCCAAGAGGATTTATGTCACACACAGCACCTCCCAGGTCTACTGCAGCCAGAGCCACTGTCCTATCAATCTTGTTTAGTGGAACACTTATGGGAGACATAAAAAGTGTGGCATCAGGCTGAGATTTCTGAACTGAACAACTAAAAAAATGGTGTTTCTATTTACTTAAGTGGTGAAGACTGAAAGAAGAGCAAAATTTTTGTTGTCTTCTCACTTGTAAATCACAGCACACATGTATAGATTTAATATAGCAAACATGGATACTGCATGGAGAATTCCTGAGCATTTTAGGAGGATCTCAAAGTCAGAAGATGCATGAAAAATCATCTAGCTTTTAAATTTTTTTACTTTGACCCAAAAGAAATAAATTTTACATCTTGACCCAGCACAGACAAGTATGAAAATACACATACAAACACACACACACAACACACTCACACACACACATCACACACACAAAGTTTCATGCAACAAACATCCTTATTATGTATGATATACTCTGGAGTTTTGTTTTGAATTCTGGTAGTTTCCCACCAGGTTGATTTTACACTCCCTAGCTTGAAAAACACTGATGCATCTCAATCCTTTTAGTGTCAGATGAGGAAACAAAGATCCAGAGAGAGCAAGTGATTTATAAAAGTCCCCCAAACTTAGTGGCAATGCTGGGATCAGAACACAAGTCTCTTAACTCTTGGTTAATTAACAACAGAGTATTCTCCTTTCCAGCATTTTCCATATTTTCTCAGCAGAACGCCCTGAGTAGCAGCTTAAGAAGTTTTCTTAAATTAAATTTTCCCTACTATCTGCCTTATTTTCTAAGCTTAAATGTCTACAAATACAAACAAATCCTTTTAGTGTCAGATGAGGAAACAAAGATCCAGAGAGAGCAAGTGATTTATAAAAGTCCCCCAAACTTAGTGGCAATGCTGGGATCAGAACACAAGTCTCTTAACTCTTGGTTAATTAACAACAGAGTATTCTCCTTTCCAGCATTTTCCATATTTTCTCAGCAGAACGCCCTGAGTAGCAGCTTAAGAAGTTTTCTTAAATTAAATTTTCCCTACTATCTGCCTTATTTTCTAAGCTTAAATGTCTACAAATACAAACATAACAAAGTATTTTATTAAAGTATTAAATTATTTTTACTCAGCTTGGTGAATTCGCTCAGTCATGTCCGACTCTTTGCAACCCCATGGACTGTAACCTACTAGGCTTCTCCGTCCATGGGATTCTCCAAGCAAGAATACTGGAGTGGATTGCCATTTCCTTCTCCAGGGGATCTTCCTGACCCAGGGATCGAACCCAGGTCTCCCACGTTGGAGGCAGACGCTTTAACCTCTGAGCCACCAGGGAAGCCCAGCTTACATAATTCAAATGTACTTTAAAGTTATTCATGAATTATTCAAAGACAAATTTTAGCAATCATAGAATTAATCAGTTCTAAGTCATCATGAACTTCATCGTGTTGTGTGCATACTGCATTTGTTTAAAAGTTCAGGTTCATGATAATTATGGCTGACAATTCATTTTCATTCAATGATCATTTATAGAGTACTACTATGTGCAGTCCTTGGACGCAACCTCAAAAACGACAGAATGAACTCTGTTCGTCTCCAAGGCAAACCATTCAATATCACAATTATCCAAATCTATGCCCCAAACAGTAATGCTGAAGAAGCTGAAGTTGAACGGTTTTATGAAGACCTACAAGATCTTTTAGAACTAACACCCAAAAAAGATGTCCTTTTCATTCTAGGGGACTGGAATGCAAAAGTAGGAAGTCAAGAAACACCTGGAGTAACAGGCAAATTTGGCCTTNTCTCCAAGGCAAACCATTCAATATCACAATTATCCAAATCTATGCCCCAACCAGTAATGCTGAAGAAGCTGAAGTTGAACGGTTTTATGAAGACCTACAAGATCTTTTAGAACTAACACCCAAAAAAGATGTCCTTTTCATTCTAGGGGACTGGAATGCAAAAGTAGGAAGTCAAGAAACACCTGGAGTAACAGGCAAATTTGGCCTTGGAATGCGGAATGAAGCAGGCCAAAGACTAATAGAGTTTTGCCAAGAAAATGCACTGGTCATAGCAAACACCCTCTTCCAACAACACAAGAGAAGACTCTACACATGGACATCACCAGACGGTCAACACCAAAATCAGATTGATTATATTCTTTGCAGCCAAAGATGGAGAATCTCTATACAGTTAGCAAACACAAGACCAGGAGCTGACTGTGGCTCAGATCATGAACTCCTTATTGCCAAATTCAGACTGTACTTGACAAAGGGGTAATAATTTTAAATATGATTGAGTCTAGCATATTGTTTGTTTTAGCAATTTAGATAAGGAAAGATCAGCAATGACTAGATCTTAAAGATGTCTTGTTACCTGTAATGTCCAAAAACACAGAAGGAATTTGAAATCCACAGATTCCAGCCTAAAGACCCAGCAACACCACTTGCTACCTGCAAGCCTGAGTCAATCATTTAAGGCCTGCATACTTCAGTTCCTCATCTGTAAAATGTACAGTGAGTAACACAAGAGCGCTGGGGTCCAGCCCTGGTGGATCCAGGGATATTCAAAGGTGGGACGGAGCAGGCAGATAGGAAAGGACAGGACAGGACAGCTCAGGACAGGGTAGAATAGTAGGAAATTACTAGAAAAATAGGAGGCTGAATAACTTGGTTTATGGGGAAAGCCAATAAAATCTCAAGACAAGAGATTTGCACCATCTACTTAGGCCACCGGCGTCTGCTTGAATCTCTAAAGGGGCCCCACCATGGATCCCTTTTCTTGCAGAACTTAGGGCCAGGGCAAGTAAGTAGAGGTGGTGAGCCTCCCACTCCAGATGGGAATTCAGCCTGGAATAGAGTACAAGAGGACAGGGAGAGAGAGACATGGGGGGAGCCAGATATCTTTAAAGAACGAGTTTAGGAGAGCCATCTGAGAAACTGTTCTGAGAAGCTGGTCTGAGAAAAGCTGTTCCAGAAAAACTGCTCTGAGAAAACTGGTCCGAGAAACTGGCTCCAACTTTATTATTCAGATGTCCTTTTTGTACAATGAAGATCAATGGGTTTCACAAATTTTTGCAATGACAGCAGCCCTGACTCTTATCGAGACCAGGCTTATTCTCTGCATACCTAATTGTACACACAAGTCTTAGATAATTTACATCATCTTCCAGCCAAAAGGCCAATTTGACAGTTTACAACTCTTTAGTGATAAGTGTTATTTTTTCAAGGTCTGGCGCCATTCTCAGGAGGCACTAAACAAAGTTGCATTCTCACATAGCAAGGACACAGCAAGCAAGAGGGAGTACAATCATTTATAAAAGAAAGCAATTAACTTGAAAGCCTAGTGTTGCTAACATCAAAAAACTACTACACATCTATTTCCAAATATTGTTTGTATAGCAGAAACTTCCAGGTGCAAATAAGGAGGTCTGGCAACGATCATTGAGGCAACAGTGAAGTCTATATCACCACTAAAGCTTTGGCTCTTAGAAAAGATTTGTAACTTTAAAACACTTCCAAGGCCTTTTTGCCCCTCACAGTTGGGGGTTGTGAGCAATTCACAAGCTTGCAAAAAGTCAGGGGAACCTGTTTAGGCAGGCTAGAGCATTATCAAAGGGGGGTTGGGCTGAAACACTCCTTTCAAATGCAGGAAGCTAAAACTTTGAATTAACTCTTTCCAAGAAACTGGCAGAGAATAGTGGGGAAACACAAATACAGACAAATTCTTATTTTTGGGGTACATGCTCAGGAAAAACCAGGGAGAAATCCGATAACTCAAATTGCTCTGCCATCTGAGTGTGCCACGTGACTCTGTCACGGGTGGGATTTCTCATGCTGGCCCCCGACACAAGAGTTTTGTTAAAATCACTTTAAATATGGACAATGAATGATCTTGGGGGCTGCTAAGCACCATATAAATGCTCGTCATGGTTCAGTGTCTCTTCTCATGTTTTTAAATCTTGCCCTGAAAAAAATTTGTACTTGCTGTACAAATCCATGGTTTTGTCCACACGGTCAGTTACACTGTTATACATTAGAAGTTAACCCAAGCATGGCCGTTTGTAAGTAAAGTGATGATCAGGTATACCTACATCCACTTTCGTAACTAGAAAAAGATGCTCTAGTTTTTGCAAATGAGTTTCTCCCATCTTTCCTTTCACTCTTGAAATTATATTTAAGTGTAGACTCTACTTAGAGTAATTTGCTGCTGGAATAAGCATAACATTTTGATTTCTGCTTTGCTTCTAATTACATTCAAGCTCATTTTGACATTTAAAGCCAATTACTTTAGTCTAGATTCAGCGAGACTTTTCCATAGTAGTCTAAAATTTGACCAATGAACAGACTTCCCCCCACTTTTAATTCGTTTAAATGGAATGCTTGGCAACAGGCATATTTTAGAAATAGTAAAAGCAAAATAAATAATGTGGGTTCATTTTGAAATAAAAGGAAAAGTACTGCTTGGTCTTTCTTACCAACATAAAAGAGAGTCAGAATTAATTGAAACCACCAGTTTCAACTTTATTTCCTTCTAAGTCACAAGCAATAAGGTGTAATTGTTTTATAAAAAAAAATTAACATTTTTAATGTTTTGCTTCTGTTACCAGCAAGGGTAGTTGATCTCAACAGATCTCAAATTCCAAGAGAATTCATGCATAGAGTGAGTGAAAGTCATTCGGTTGTATCCAGTTCTCTGTGCAGTTAGCTCGCCAGGCTCCTCTGTCCATGGAATTCTACAGACAGGAATACTGGAGTGGGTAGCCATTGCCTTCCCAGGAGATCTTCCTGACCCAGGGATCGAACCCGGGTCTCCCACATCATGGGGAAGATTCTTTACCATCTGAGCCACCAGGGAAGTCCGTATGTAAAGAGAGAGAGAACTTCAAAAGCTTTATAACTGAAAGTCACTAGTAACTGTTCAAAATTCTCCAAGCCCTACAACAAAACTCAACCAATATTTGATTTAAGATTCTAATATATGTGATGGCTCAGAGCTCACCCAGCTCTTATTTTATTTAGCTCCCTACTTTCAGTCCACTTACCGAACACTGTGATTTTTACTTTTTATTCAGTAAATTCTGTTGTCCCCGACAGCACTAAAAGTCAACTTATAGTAAATACAGAGTCAAAACATTTAGTGTTACCTTATTCTATAGTTTTTATAGTCAAGGTATAGTCTGAGTAAATAGACTAGAAAGCATATTGTATAAAATAAAAGTTTTCCAGTTGACTGCCAGTACCAACTAAGACAAAGAATAGTAGACACGGGCTTCCCAGATAGCACTAGTGGTAAAGAATCCACTTGCCAACGCAGGAGATGGAAGAGACGCTGGTTCGATCCCTGGATTGGGAAGATCCCCTGGAGAAGGAAATGGCAACCCACTCCAGTATTCTTGCCTGGAAAATTCCATTGACAGAGGAGCCTGGTAGGCTACAGTCCATGGGGTTGCAAAGAGTCAGACACAACTCAGTGCACACACACACACACACACACACACACATGCACTCACAGAATAGTAGACACTTACAGGTACAGGTTATCTTTGGAGTCACTTAGTTCCGAGATGAAATGAAATGATGCTATCAATATCACTGTCACAGTTTCATGTATCTAAAGGAAATATCTTCTTAAAAATATAATCCAAACTCAGCCCCTGTGATGGCAGAGCTCAGCACTTGGTATTTTGCCTCCCTACCTTGAAACTCACGGAGGGCCAAAGTCTTTATCCTGTGCCCATTCAGCCTCTATTTTATATTTTATTTTTAAACATTTATTTATTTAATTGTGCCTATGTCTAGTCTTGGTTGCAGCTCATGGGATCTTTCCTTGCAGAGAACCCTCTTTGTAGTTGTGGTGCCAGGGCTGAGTTGCCCCACAGCAGGTGGTGACTTAGTTCCCCGACCAGTAATCGAACCTGCGCCTCTACATTTTGCAAGACGGATTCTCAGCCACTGCCACCAGGGAAAGTTCTTCAGCCTCTGTTTGAAACGGCTCTCATTTGACTGTCCCTTCTGGGGAGGGCGTCTCTTGAAAGTGAGGACAGAGATGAGGTGGACAAGGTTAGCTCAAATGAGAAGTTTTGCAAAGCCCGAGGCTGGGCAGTGTGGGGGCCTCTTTGCAAGCCAAAGTGGAAGGGAGCCTGTTTCTATATGGAGCCAGTGCAGGAGCTGGAGTGATGCAGACCTGGAGAGTTAGATTCACCTAGGAGTCAGCATGCTTCCTGAGAGTTTGGCAAAAAGGGAGATGGAGTTGGCAGGACTGGAAAATGTGTATTTGAATTGATAGGCCATGAAGTTCCATCTAAATGAGACAAGGAGAAATTGAAATAAAGAAATGGCTACTGCCAATGGCTTTAGCATGAATGGCCACTCACTCCAGGGAGAATCCCATGGAGAGAGGAGCCTGGAAAGGGTTGTGAGAGTTGGACCTGCCTTAGCAACTAAACTACCACCACCACTATGATCTTGCTCCAGATTTCAAATCCATAGTGTTTGTGTTTATGGATAACTTAGTTTAGTTGCAGTAAGTGGTGACTCTTAATTAAAGAGTTTTTATTTACTGAGGTTTTTAAATATTGGACTGTACTGTAGCAGTCGATCAGTTGTGTCTGACTCTTTGCAACCCATGAACTGGAGCCCGCCAATCTCCTCTGTCCATGGATATTTCAGGCAAGAATACTGGAGTGGATAGCTATTTCCTCCTCCAGGGGATCTTCCTGAGTCAGGGATCAAACCCACGTCTCTTACGTCTCCTGCATTGGCAGGTGGATTCTTTACCATTGAACCATTGGGCAACTTTTAAATACATGTAATATCATTTTTCTTGGTTTTTCCCAACCCTTAACTCTCAGTAAGACCTTGATCTTGTCAGTCATGATTTTTCCAACCAGTGTACGTTTTGGAAATTTAACTCCAACATTAGGTAGGTCCAACACTTACTATTATTGATGTCATTTTAGATATTGTTAAAACTTTGAATCGTTAAGAAGTTTTAAATGAAAGAAACTATACAGCAAAATATTAAGTCATGCAATCAGTGGGTTTTTTCACTGTAAACACGATTTCTCATTTAATTAATTAAACAATTGCTGGTCTTCGGGGATTCCTTGGGTCCCCTTGGGTGTTGAGGTCCCCTCACCCCATGCCTGCCAGATACCCTAGTTGTGAGGAGACACCAGATCCAGGTCCACCCACTCCATCTTGGTTGGTAGGTTTTTCAGAAGATACAGCTCCTCTGCATTTTATTTCAGTGGGAAAAAAGAAACAAGGAGACTGAGTAGGTGAATAATTAAGGCAATTAAAACTGAAGGAGGTGTCACTTTTACACTCCGTCAATAGTGTCTCGGCAGATCTTCTATTTTATGGCTGACTGGTAGTAAGACACAGCAGGGACGCCCTCCATAAAAAGATTGAGCTACTATACAAGTTGTCAAACCGATTTCATTTTGAAGGCTCATCTGCAGAGAAGGAGTTCTGGAAACCCGCTAAAGATAGATAAGACACGTGCAAATTATATTGTAAAAGGAAAATTGAATGTCAATAACCTGAGTTGTATTCCTCACCACATTAAAAATTTTTAATATCAAGATTTTTTAAAGTAAATACATGTTTTGCATATATTTTAATATGCAATAAAACTATATTAAGTATAAGGTAATTTTTATGTCCAGCAAAAATCTGTACATGAATGCTCATAGCAACATAGTAGCCAAAAAGTGAAAACAACCAAAATACCCATCAACTGATGAGTAGATAAAATGTGGTCTGTCCATCGAATGAAGCATCGTTTGGCAATAAAAGGTAATGAAGTGCTGATACAGAACCCTGACCTCATATTATATGATTCCATTTGTAGAAGTGTTCACAATAGGCAGATCCATGGGGACAGAAAGGGTATTGTTGGTTGGTGAGGGATACGAAAGGGAGTTAAGGGGAATGACTGTTTTGGGGGAATGATGAAAAGATCTTGCCTTAGTTGTGAGGAAATGAAAC
The DNA here is from genome assembly GCA_006408695.1 of Aepyceros melampus. Classification (NCBI taxonomy): domain Eukaryota; kingdom Metazoa; phylum Chordata; class Mammalia; order Artiodactyla; family Bovidae; genus Aepyceros; species Aepyceros melampus. Next base: position 36,557 of record SJXQ01002347.1, read on the forward strand.
CCCTTAATTGTCTACTTCAAAAGGTGAATTTTATGGTATTAAAACTATATCTCAACAAAGCTGTTACTTTTAAAAGTCTGAAAAAAGAGTATTACCACCTTCCCTAGTCCCTCAAACCAGTCAATCCTAAAGGAAATCAACCCTGAATATTTACTGAAAAGACTGATGCTGAAGCTGAAGCTCCAGTCCTTTGGCCACCTCATGGAAAGAGCTGACTCATTAGAAAAGACCCTGAGGCTGGGAAAGCTTGAAGGCAGGAGGAGAAGGGGTCAACAGGGGATGAGATGGTTGGATGGCATCACTGACTCAATGGACATGGGTTTGGGTGGACTCTGGGAGATGGTGATGGACAGGGAGGCCTGGTGTGCTGCAGTCCATGGGGTCACAAAGAGTCGGACACGACTCAGTGAACAACAACAACTGCCTTTGTCATGACCCCTAAGTTGCTCCTGCCGAACTGCAGAGCCAATCCCCATTCATTTATGTGCCTCCAGATCCTGCTGCTAACAGTGTGATTTTTCCCTGGAACTTCCACTTGAAATTCATTAGAGATGTTTTTGATTGATTTTGCTCTTCCCTGATCGGCAGGGTTGTTTGTTCCAGATCACGTCCTGTGCAGCTGGCCCATTCTCAGGTTAACTGCTCATCTCTGATTCAATTAGCTGCAGTCAGACACCTGCAGAGTGAACAGGGCCTGACCTGCATAGGGATGGTTAATGTGTGATTATGTCATTAGACACAGAAAAGAAAAGGCACTTGTAAACAAAGTGCTTACCCCTAATTTACATCTGTAAGATTGGACGAGAGGGGTAAAATAGCAAAAATCACAAATCTTCTGTCCCAAAAACGTGCAGAAATGAATAAAACAGTTCATTACCAGCCTGGAAAAAAATGATACCAGCAGTCACCCCACAAAGAAAAGGCCACAATTTCATACCATTATTTTTGAATAGCAGCTACTAGGAGAGAAGGAGGGAGAAAGAGAGAAAGGACCGAGAGAGAGAAAGTGCACTCTAGGTTCATGCCCGAAGCCTGTTTTCCAGAAGTTGAAAAGAAATTAAATTGGAAAAGCAAATCCTAAAATATGTGCTCATCTCCCTCAATTTGACGAGCCTCAGGCTCCAGGCTCAGAGCCCTGGAAAAGACATTAAGAATCTCCCACAAGCGTAGAAGTGATTGATTCACCCCATTTTACCAAAAGCAAGATAAAATGCTGGAGTTTTTTTATTTTTCATTTTTCCCAGTTGGGAAGAAGTCTTGTGAGTAAAAGCAAAACAGTCATAATTTCTAAAAACTAAGGCTCTTCCATAATAAACAAAAGTTCAGCAGAGTGAAAGGAAGACAAGAAAAGAAGAAAATTGAAATCAGGAGGGAGCAGGAGATGGGGGGAAAGGCATGGGGGATACCAGCTGTCCTCTCCTGGTACCCAGAGGACTAGGACCAACAGAATCTGCCTGTCTTTGTTCTCACCTGGCGTCGGTGGGGTGCAAGTGATGTGGAAGGAAGGCGATGGGCTTTAGCAGCAATAAAAATTTCCAGAATCTACCCACAGTGGGGAAATGTCTGAGTCCTAATATTCCAAGCTTAACTGTCCATAGCCTCAGCCAATACTTCTCTCCCTGCAAACCATTCTCCTCATACTGGGACCACAAAACATCATAGAAGAAAACGTAGTTGACAAATTGAAACAGGATTCTAATGATGGACATGGGAATCCCAAGTGGCTCAGCAGTAGAGAACCCGCCTGCCAATGCAAGAGACACAGATGTGAGTCCAGCCCCTGGGTTGGGAAGATTCTAGGATTCTTGCTTGGGAAATCTCATGGCCAGAAGCTACAGTCCATGGGGTTGCAAGAGATGGACACAACTGAGAGACTAAGCCACCACCAGTGATGGGCATGAGCTTCTGGGATCCCTTTCTGACGTATTGGAGGGAATAAATGATCTAGATAAGGAAGTTTCAAATGAAGGCTTTGCATTTGCAGCAACATGGATGGACCTAGAGATTATCATCCTAGCAAAGTAAGTCAGAAAGAGGAAGACAGATACCATATGATATCACTCAGGCGGAATCTGAAATACAACACGAACGACCATTTCTATGAAACAAAAGCCAACTCACAAATGGAGAATAGACTTGTAGTTTCCAAGCAGGGGGTAGGGGGAAGGGCAAGGGAAAGAGTGGGAGCTTGGGGTGAGCAGATGCAAAGTATTACATACAGAATGGCTACACAACAAGGTCCTCCTGTAGAGCGCAGGGGACCATATTCAACATCCTGTGATAAACCATAATGGGAAAGAATATACATATGTATCACTGAGTCACTTTGCTGTACAGCAAAACTTAAAACACATTGTAAATCAACTATACTTCCATAAAATAAAATGAAAAAAGGAGGCTTTGACAGTTGTGGAGGTAATTAGTCCAAATTAAAACAGTGGTAAGAGGACTCCAAGGAAAATGTCTGAGAGAAAGAGTAAAAAGGTTTCTGGGTAATCGAAGCCTCCAGTAAGAACATCTGTAAGAGAAGAGAAGTGGAATTTATGCCAGACAATCTGTAAAAATCTGTGGGAATCTGGAAGCAATTTGAAGTAGAAGGAAGAAAGTCTATATTTCTTTCCCCAAGGAACTTGTGAAAAACAATCGGAAACTCTCAACCAAAACAAAACTAAACTAAAAATTGTATAAGAACACCGCAGTTCCAATAAAGTGAATTAAACTGGGCCAGATTCTGGAACCTTAGTGAAAAGTAAGGGGCCTCCACCTAATGCTTGAACATCTACTTTCTACTACCAAATGTGTCATAATATTTGGAATCCTGGAGAAGGAAGTATTACCCTAGGACATTACCAGGATAACATTATTACTTAGCACTGTTTTCATAGGCAACTCATTGACAATCCATCTATTGATTGTCAGTGTACCAACATGCATGGAAGAACCAATGATAACAGCAAAAATGTAAATATGGTTGAACAGAGTATAGTAATAATAATTCACAGCATCTCACAATACATACTTGCAGGTGGCTGAGATGTCAGAAATGAGACTTTTTCCCTCTGGAATTCTGAAAAGAGTAGAGGGTAACTCAATGTTCTTGCTCACATTGCTTATCTCCCAGCAACAGGTTATAAACCCACAGCTCCATGTTCCCAAACCTTCACTGAATGCACAATGGCTGAGTGTTCATGAAAGCTAATGCTGTAGATGAAAACAAATTAAGTAGGTTTCTGCCCAAGCAACTGAAAGGTACACCTGAATTTCTGGCCTCTAGGTCCCAAGGATGAATCTACTGGACTTAATCACAAGTTTCCCTGTCACTTTTAGGGAAAGAAATCCATGTCTAGGAAAATTCCTTTTGCCTTGGTAGATGTTTTGACTTTTCCCCCCTTTTACTGTTGAGCTGTTTGGATGTCCATACACTTTCACACTGTCTGTTGAAGAAGATACAACAATTTTTTTTTTTTTTTTTTTCTGTGTGTGAGATCTTAGTTCTCCAACCAGGGATTGAACCTGTGCCCACTGCAGTGGAAGCATGGCATCTTAACCACTGGACTGCCAGGGAAATCTACAATCTGATATTTTTATGTGAATCATCTTCAGAACTTGTTTTCCTTGCCTTCAGATGTAATAAATATTCAATAGAAAAAAATACAGGGGAAAAATAATCGCCCTCAATGATAGGTCTGGCACACTTATGACATTAAACCGTGTGTTGAAAAATTCTCTGAAGCATTTTTAAGATGAATTAAAGCTAATACTCACTTAAGCACCCCTGGCAAGGAAAGTATTAAACTGTCCTTGTTGAAGCTGTGCTCAAGTACCAGTAACAACATACTTCTTGCTTTCATAAACAGAACACTTTGTAGGGTGATGAGATTATAGAAAAATTAATTCAAGAAGTTAAATGTTTCACACATGGACTAAGACTCAGAGGAAAAACGTGTCTCCTACTTTGAGATTCATTGAACAATTCGTTGTTCCTTTCTTCATACAGACCCGCTATGTGCTGGGTATTGACCATTTCACTTGTAAAAGAGTTTATTATCCCTAGTAAAGAAACTGCCGAAAGAGCTTACTGTGTGATCAGGTCTGGGAAATAGTAGATTCAAGACTTCGCTGAAGGCAGGAAGCAGTACTTGGAAAGAGTACTTGCTTGAAATCATGATGCCTGGTGCTACTTCTGTTACTGCTACAAATTAATAGAGTGACTTTGGGCTAATTGCCCGATTTAAGCCTCTTTTTCTTTATCTTCAAAAAGAATGAATCAGGTTAGATTATCTTTCGAGTCCATTTTGCCTCTAAGATACTATCAGCGTAACAGAACTCTTATCGGGTTCTGTCCATCTTTCTATTATCCTGGACTTTATTTCTTAGAATCCCAATACTTGAGAATTTGATTTATGTCTTGCATTGTCTTGAAGTCTATAGCAGTTTCTTTCAGAGTCACTCAATTCCAGTTGTCAGCTTTCTGAGACGGCATTTTTCTAGAGAAGTTCTCGTTTATTGACCACCAACATGTACAGAGTACATAAACCAGAGGTGGATATTTAATAAGAAAAAAACGTATAGGAATGACCCTAACCAAAGATCTTTGCAGAGAAAGAATGAGTCTTTGAACTTGGCTTTTGTTGAGTGCGCTTTTTAATTTAATTCAGTTTGACTTTATCATTTACGTTATTTTTGGTCTTAGGGTTTCTTCCATGGTCTTGACTCTGCTTTGAAAAAAAATGTTTTAAATTATGAAAAAAATGTGATCATTTTTATGAAGTTGCTGAATATTATATCATTTTAGAAATATTTCTTTTTCAGTCTTATGTTTTTAACATAACTGAAATGATTTGATAGATGAATTCTATAAAAATAAAATTAAGATTATTATTCTTATTTGCCTTTAGACAATCAAATGTAATTCGCTATAAAAATAAGTTGTGCTTGACAGCAAAAAATTAAATAAATTACACTAATCCCTTGGAAACATTAAAAAGTTAGCTTGCTAAAAGGTAAAAGCAGTAGAAGCAACAAGCAAGGTTTCCTGATTTTTTTTCTAATTTGCTCAGCAGTATTTACCACCAACAAGGCAATTTTAATTCAAGGTAATTATTTTAGTTTTCCACATTGAATAGGTAGCTATCAGACTTTTAAGATCTTTGTTCTTAGTTCTTTCTTATCTGTTGAATGAAGGCTCTTCTTTCCCTCCTGAATTAATAATACTGAGATCAAAGTCCTAATTTTAAGTTGCATGCAAGCGCAAGGCTGGTGTTTAATCCCTCCATTCTTTCCCTCTGTAGGCATTCATGTCCATGTTCCAGATTCTTACCCAGGAAGGATGGGTTGATGTCATGGACCAAACGCTAAATGCCGTGGGACACATGTGGGCACCTGTGGTTGCCATCTATTTTATTCTCTATCACCTCTTCGCCACTCTGGTGAGTTTCAGATTTCTTTTCAATTGTCTGACAATTCATGATGGGATGAACATCAACAGGCTTTTGGTCTGTTGTCAGTTTCAGAACCAGAGAACCGAGGTAGACAGTCCCGTTGGATGAGAGTCCCTTCCATTCTAACTGCCTATGAATCAAAGAACTACTTGAGGAGCTAGATTTCAGATTTAAGTCAGAAGTTGTCTCCAGCAAAGTCAAGTGGCTTGCATGAGGGAAAATGAGACAAAACAAATGGAAGTCCCAAGTCCGTGTACTGACTTAACCATCTCTAAACATCCACACTCTTGGTGATCTAAGAATCAAACCAGAACTACGTTATTATGTTTTCTTTATCGTGCAGAGACACTCTCTTTGGTTTTGTCGCAGCCTCTTCACAGCTGTAATTAAACTGAAAACAGAAGCTGGAGACCTCAGGGTGCAGCCAGTTAATTAGAAACCAGCTCAGTGTTACTGCGCTTTGTGTGACTTAAAGAAACACATGGGGAAAAATAAAACACATGGCTGTGAATATTGTAAACAGCATGATAAAAACTAAATACCAAAATTCAGGACACATTTTCCTGTGTCACACAAGCAGATTTTTCTCTTCCATGTATGTCTATTAAAAAGAAAAGAAAAAAAAATTATGAAATGTGGCCTGCATCCTGAAAAGATTTAATCTTAGGTCTTTCTAATGCCAAATATACATCTCCATACAATACATTTGTATATATTTAAGAATCAAATTTAAGCTCTCATATTGTGCTAAAAGTTCCAAGGGAAAGATACAGAATGTTACCGTTCATTAGGAACATAAGAAATAAAAATAACTGCTACTCTTTATTGAGTGGCAAAAAGCTTTATAATAATTTTATCCCTCATATTTGAGACAGTCAGTTTATAGTCCCACTTTACAGATGATGAAACTGAGGAGTTAATTTGCCCAGTGTCACAAAGAGTATAAACACTAGAGCCAGAACATTCCCAGGCCAGCCTGGTCTCAAAGCCCGTGATCTGGCAACTATTTATTGCCGCTTTCCTAGATTATGAAACTTGGCATTGTCACTGAACACGTCTGCAGCAAATCAGACCTCTGCCCAAGAGCCACTAAAATAAAATGCATGCGATCCCTAAGGCCCCTTCCAATTCTAAAATCTATGAATCAAGTAAGTGCTGGACAAACTACATACATTAGACTAGACATCACATTTGCTATATGCAAAGGCCTTCCAGTCAAAGACTGGGGCCTTCCCTGATGGTCCGGTGCTGGGAGCCAGGGAGTCCGGTGGTAGAGATTTTGCCATCCAAGGCAGAGGATTCGGGTTCAATCCCTGGTCAGGGAGCTAAGATCCTGCATGCCTCACAGCCAAAATACCAAAAACATAAAGCAGAAGCAGTATTGTAACAAATTCAATAAAGACTTTAAAAATGGTCCACATAAAAAAAAAAAAAAAAAAACTTTAAAACACACAAACAAAAACACAGACATGTCCATCAAAAGGTGTATGAGGATACATTGTGATGTGGAGAAAGGTCCTGGGCTCAAAGAGTGGAATCACATAAAAATAATATTGGCTTTTTTTTTTTAATATTGGCATTTTTTGACATGGGATGACTTTAAAAATGCTCTCACACATATACACAAAGAACACTGAGTGGTAGGAATGGATGTCAGGCTTCTAGAGACAAATCTGGCTGCACCTTGTTGGCAGACCCTCACCCTGAGGTCTTTGCATCCTGCTCAGGACCTGCGTCATTCATGTATTCATTCATTCACTTACGAACTCAGCTAGTTTTTGTTAAGCAGTTACTGTGTGTTTCAGTGGGTTTCCCAGGTGGCGCTAGTGGTAAAGAACCCTCCTGCCAATGCAGGAGACGTAAGATAGGCGAGTTGGATCCCTGGGAAGATCCCCTGGAGGAGGAAACGGCAACCCACTCCAGTATTCTTACCTACAGAATCCCATGGACAGAGGAGCCTGGCGGACTACCTGTCCATGGGGTCGCAAAGAAAAGGACGTGATTGAAAACACTTAGCATGCACGAATGTGTTTAAGTTCCTTTAAAACTATGGAATACCTTCAAGACTATTGATCATTGGTTAAATTCAGGATAGATCGTTGAAATCATCTATGTATGGGAATAATCTGTCTATATAATCTCATTCTGTCAGCCCTGCAGAGATTTGATTCTTAAGTCAGAGACTAACACAGTAATATGTAAGCAGGAAGAAAAATGATCTAGCCTAGTAAATTAATTAGCAAAGTACATTTTTTAAGTGGATTTCTACAGGAATCACTAATATAGTGAAATAAAATATTAAATCTGGTAACAGATTTCTTGGACAGTCTGAATTTTCCTTGTTGTGCCTTGACTGTGGAACCCTGAAGCACTTCCAGGGACTCCTGAGATTCACTGAAGCCTTTAGGAATCCACAGAATGTAGCTTGAAAACCCGTATCTAATTCTACACCTTCATTCTACTCATTTAAGTGTCTGCTCAAAACACTCATTGTAATTTTTCAAAGCTTTTAAAACTGAAAATTGAAAATGTTTGTTCTTTTTGTTCATAATCTTTTCAAATCTCTAAAAAGTTGAGAATTTAAAAGTCTAGCAGGTAGCACAATGGTAAAGAATCTGCCAGCCAGTTCAGGAGACGCAGAGTCCATCCCTGGGTCGGGAAGATGACCTGGAGGAGGGCATGGCAACCGGCTCCAATGTTGTTGCCTGAGAATCCCATGGACAGAGGAGCCTGGTAGACTCCAGTCCATAGGGTCACAAAGAGCCAGACATGGCTGAGCGTGAACACACATACACACACACACACACACACACACACACACGTCAGTGAGGGTGGTCTGTTAAATATGGTGGAGTTCAAGACTGCAGACTTGAAGTCCAAAAATCTAGATTCCATATCTGTCTCTGCCAGTCTCTAGATGTATGACTGTAGAAGAATCAGAGAACTTCCCTGATCTGTTTGTTGTATTATATCTGAAAGTGAGAGTAATAAGACCCTGGCACAACTAGCTTCCAAAGCTTCCAAGTACGTGTGAGGTGAGCTTGTATTTTTGAGGGTGCTTTAGCCATGGTCTAAGAGGACGATTGTAACAATCACCAACCCTGAGTTTCTTCAAGTTTAATTAAGATGGTATGTACATTTCAAGCTATATCTTAATAAATGCTAAAATGTTATTTCAGGTATTATTAATTTGTAAAAGTAAAGTACTATTGATCAGTTTAAAGCATCATATATGCCCAAGTTTGTCTCTCTTTTGGTCTTCCCCACACCCATTCTCCCAGACAGTGACTTTGATGAATTTGGTATGAACCCATCTTCCAGTTTTAAAATCATAGTTTACTAAATTTAGCATACTCTCAACTTTGTTGTTGTTATTGTTCAGTCACTAATTCATGTCCAGTTCTTTTTGACCCCATGGACTGTAGCACGCCAGACTCCTCTGTCCTCCACTATCTCCTGGAGTTTGCTCAAATTCATGTCCCTTGAGTCGGTGATGCTATCTAACCATCTCATCCTCTGCCACCCCATTCTCCTTTTATCTTCAATGTATCAACTTTAAAAGACTCATAATTAGTGTAATATTAACAAACAAAGTACAATTAAAGTACACACATAGATTGCAAGATACATCCCGATTTCAGATTGTTAAAATGTGAAAATAAATGTGCATCTTAAAATCAATGGACTGCAGTAGTTTTCAAAATTTATACATACCCATTAAAATATATGTTTAAATCGTCTACAGACATGTTTATACCCTTGATTTTTAAGATCAATATGATATTTTCAATTTGAAGAGCACTGCTCCAGCGCATGGCTGGCCCCGTCTGGAAGGAATGCCTGCACACTCCTCTCACTGCTATAACTCCACCCCATGCTGAGGCCAAGTTATGTTTGATCATGTGTTTCCCTCCTTACAAGGGTTTTCCTGGTGGCTCAGATAGTAAAGAATCCACCTACTATGCAGGAGACCAGGCTTTGATCCCTGGGTCAGGAAGATCCCCTGGAGAAGGGAATGGCAACCTACTCCAGGCCTCTCACAGAGGAGCCTGGTGGGCTACAGTCTATGGGGTCACAAAGAGTCGGACATGACTGAGCGACTAACACTTTCACTTTTCCCTCCTTACAAATGATTAGGAGTAGCAATTTTCAAAATAAATAGAATCAATACATATATGCTCAGTTTAGTTTTTAACCAATTATTGTTTTTGAAATCTTTTCATCTTAATACACATAAAGTTAATTCAGGCATTAATATATATAGTCATATAGTAGCAGTTCATTGGCTGAACATGTCATATTTGCTTCTCAGTTTCCTTCCTGGAGACACAACTTAGGTGGCTTTCAAATATTTTGGTCTTACCTGTTGCAGCGAATACATTTGTACTTTGTGTCCAGTTGTGCAAGAGTTTCTTTAGGGTATTTGGTTTAGCCGCTAAGTTGTGTTCGGCTCTTGTAATCCCATGGACTCACCAGGTTCCTCTGTCCATGGTATATTCCAGGCAAGAATACTGGAGTGGGTTGCCATTTCCTTCTCCAGAGGAACTTCCCCAACCTGGAGATTGAACCTAAATCTCCTGCCTTGGAGGAAGATTCTTTACTGCTGAGCCACAAAGGAAGCCCTTTAGAGTATATACCAGAAGGTAGAATCTGGGATCCTGGTTGTTGCCCAAATGGCTCCACAGAAGTGAAAATCCCTCAGTTGTGTTCAACTCTTTGCGATCCCATGATCTATCCAGTCCATGGAAGTCCTAGACCAGAATACTGGAGTAGGTAGCCTTTCCCTTCTCCAGGGATCTTCCCAACCCGGGGATTGAACCCAGGTCTTCAGCATTGCAGGTGGATTCTTTACCAGCTGAGCCACTAGGAAGCCCAAGAATACTGGAGTGGGTAGCCTATCCCTTCTCCAGCAGATCTTCCTGACCCAGGAATTGAACTGGGGTCTCCTGCATTGCAGGTGGATTCTTTACCAACTGAGCTATCAGGGAAGCCTTTAAATGACTCCATAGCACACTCTAAAACTAAATTTTCAAAATTGCATGTGTTAATTTTATACTAGCCCAAAAGTCTAGAGACTGAAGTCACTTCCCCAGGTCACTGGAGATTCCCTTAAGCATTATCAACAATTGCTTAATTCTCCTGTATGTCTTTAAACTGACAGTTATTTTCATGAGGTCTATCAAGTCAGCCCAGTTTGATTCAGCACAGTTTTCCTGAATCTCAGCCACTCTGTATAGTACTAGCCTACATCCTGGCCTTCGTTGGGAAGGCTAAATCTGTGCTCTCTGAGCCTACAACTGGTAGAGAAGTTGTACTGCTGCTGCTGCTGCTGAGTCGCTTCAGTCGTGTCCGACTCTGTGCGACCCCATACACGGCAGCCCACCAGGCTCCCCCGTCTCTGGGATTCTCCAGGCAAGAACACTGGAGTGGGGTGCCATTTCCTTCTCCAATGCATGAAAGTGAAAGTGAAGTCGCTCAGTCGCGACCCCATGGACTGCAGCCTACCAGGCTCTTCTGTCCATGGGATTTTCCAAGCAAGAGTGCTGGAGAGGGCTGCCATTGCCTTCTCCAGAAATTGTACTAGTAAACACAAACCAACCACAGATAAAAACTATTATCATAGAGACACTCAGGCATGCTGTGTTTTTGATACACATGATAAACATTTGCTTCCTGATCATTCCATATCAACCTGATCTGAAATTTTTTAAATATTGGCAGTAAAAGAGCTAGAGATTGTTTTTGGACAAACACACAAATATGTGCATGGACAGATAGCATGTGTTATATGTACATCACTACCCTTCCAAACTGAACATTTGTAAGTTAAAAATCTCGATTTGATAAGCCTCTCTTTAGGCTTGAATTTAGCTGAAAAAGAACATTTTTGCTAAGCTGTATGAGTTTTTTGTTTTTGTAAAATACTGCAAAGCATTTTAACCCAAATTGCAAAAAAGAAAAAAAAAAGTCTACATACATATACATCCTCTGACTTAATTTTTATCCACACTGGCCCGTGGAGCCACACAGCCTGATTTAGTCTTCTCGGGGACAAACAAGCATGTGCCAAGCAAAAAAAAAAAAAAAAAAAAAGGTTTGGCTGCATTTTCTGGAATGGGAAACAGCAGGCTCTTCCATCGCCCCCTGGGGGCACCAATTTGTCAGCCCACAGTGAAAATCAGGCTTAAGTGTACAGCAGACGCATATTTATAACCATTATCTACTGTTCCGTAAAATGTCTCTCATCCACCAGGTATGTATTCTGAATTTCTGTCCGTGACTGATTGCAATTTGCCCAACGCTTATGAAATCCATCTTTCCCCCTACTTTTGTCAATGATTTGGGGATAAGAATGATAAAAGACTTAAGCAGTTGAAAGACTCCTTATTTTTCAGTGTTTTTCACTTTATTATTGTTTCAAAGGAAAGACTGTGATGTGAATACTGAAAGAGAGAAAATGTAATTAAGCGCTCATTGTGGATACTCTTTTTGTTACCTTTGAAGTGCTTACATTAACACAGCAATCTCTTGATTTTGCTTCTGTAGCGGCAGCTTTCAGAGAATAGTCATGTTTTGCTGACAAAAATGGGCATTCCAAAGTGTAAATTAAATAACTTGATTTTATAGAATTCATTTAAAAGTGCATCTGCGTTGAACATTTCTCAGTTTGCATTGCTCTGATTACATTTGACTTTTCATTGACCTATATGAAAAATGAAATAGTTTCCAACTACAGCCTGCAACGCAGCTTAGGATAGTGTGATTATGGTAAAAAGGTAATGAGGAAAAGAAATGTACCAAAAAAAAAAAGAAAAGAAAAAGAAAAGGGAAAAGAAAACTGTAAGATGATGGGGTATTGCCCAGACTCCTGCTGTCTTTCTACTGTATCCTTGAAAATAATTTAAAAAGAAATTACTAATGAAGTTCACTGTGCTGCTGCTAAGTCACTTCAGTCGTGTCCGACTCTGTGTGACCCCATAGATGGAAGCCCATCAGGCTCCACTGTCCCTGGGATTCTCCAGGCAAGAACGCTGGAGTGGGTAGAGAAAGAAATAAAATTAAAGGTGACATTTCAGCTAAAAGGTTGTCTTTAAGCTATATTAACAGAAAAGGAAAATCATAAGAGGAAACTTTAGAAAAGAACTGGAAATGAGAAAGAAAGATAGGGCAGGTGCAGAAGTATACGCAGTTGGAGAGAAATCAGAACAGGATATGAAGCGACAGAGATGGAAATACTCAGTCATGAAAAGCCATTCTAACATGGTAAAGCCACTCTTGAGAAAATACAGTGTAACTTGGAGCAGCTTGAGTCAGGCTAACCTAGCCTCTCCCCGCGGTGGAGAGAACAAGAACCCTCGTGTGCTTTGCGGGGTGGTCATGCCGCAGCAAAACTGGGGGCCGTAGGACCCTAGAGAGCACACTGCTTCGCTGGTTGAATTTCACTAAATGCATTGCGGGTAAATGGAAGAAAACCAAGTTAATACTCTGTGGTTCAAAGTTTCACGCCTAAACCTAGCAGATGCCTCAGCTCAAGTGCACCTGGCTTTTTTAGTAGTGAGAGGAGTTATAGAACTGAGGTCCTAAGGAATCATGGGCTTCCCTGATAGCTCAGTTGGTAAAGAATCCACCTGCAATGCAGGAGACCCCGGTTCGATTCCTGGATTGGGAAGAGCCGCTGGAGAAGGGATAGACTACCCACTCCAGTGTTCTTGGGCTTCCCTTGTGGCTCAGCTGGTGAAGAATCCGCCCGCAATGCGGGAGACCTGGACTCAATCCCTGGGTTGGGAAGATCCCTGGGAGAAGGGAACAGCTACCCATCTAGTATTCTGACCTGGAGAATTCCATGGACTGTATAGTCCATGGGGTCACAAGGAGTCGGACACGACTGAGCGACTTTCACGGAATCACAGTACCTGAACACTTGCTGCCACGTGAGGACAGGAGCCATTGCTTTGGAAGCCTGCTGAGCTGGAGGGTCGGTGCCCCACCAAGAGGTGGCTACATCGTTCATAAAAATTCTAGGAAGGAGACTTGCCAGGGTTGCAGAGATCTGTGTCATTTCCCACACTGAATGCATGGTCAATGCTAAAATTACCTTAAGCATAGGTGTAATAATCTGAGAAAAAGTAAAGAATTAGATGCCTGGACAAGTAGTTATTCTCTACTTTTACATTAAGATCAGTGATTCATAATGTATTGATCATAAAATAAGAAAATGGGTATATTATTAATACAGTCATTGTATATTACATGGTAGGACAAATAGACATGTTGCATATTAATATAATGTGATATTACAGATCTGTTGCCTTGAATTTCTAGATGTGAAGGTCCTAGATGTGACCTTGAATTTCTTGTTTTAAAGCACTGTACACACTGAATACCATCATGTTGAGGGTTTATATGCACTTTATTTAACAAAGCACAGGAGGAAATGAAGGGATATATCATGAGCCTTTTTCCCCCCTGAAATTGCATCTTGAAGAAAAAATAGTGATTTAGATTTCCATGCCCCATTATAAACTTAAATATTATATAAGTTATAAAAAATATATAACACACACAACAGGTTGGGTAGTTTAGAACTGGCAAAGCAAAAAGGGAAAAGGGTTTCACTGCAAATGATGATGCTCTTGTAATTCAGTGTGACAGATCCCTCTAAAAGTTCTTTATTATATCAGTAGCATTGAATATAAACCTGTGAATCTCATTTAATGGTTGTGTGCTAAGTCGATTTAATGGTTGTGTGCTAAGTCACTTTAGTCCTGTCTGACTCTTTGTGACCCCATGGACTGTAGCCCACCGGGCTCCTCTGTCCCTGGGATTCTCCAGCCAAGAAACTGGAATGGTTTGCCATGCCCTTCTCCAGGGGATCTGCCTGCCCCAGCCTCTAACCTGTGTCTCTTCTATGTCCTGCATTGGAAGGGAGGTTCTTTACCACTGAGCCACCCGGGACATCCCATGGTTATGGAAAGCCTTTCGTCACCAGGCAGGTGGCACTGGTAGTAGATAGACATTGGCTGAAAATAAGATTCAGATGTCAATGTAGTGCCCTCAGATTATCAACGAGCCTTACCTCAGCTTTCTATGAAAATAGAACAAACGACATCAAAAAGCAGCGCTGAGAGGATTGAGGAAAGGTAAGAGCTTTCAGAAGTAAGCTCTGTCCCCCACTCCGATTAACCCCGGGGAAAGAGAAATGGCCAGTCAGGCTTGAGTCAGCCTGCACCCTGCACAGCTCTGGGTTTGCAGGAAAAAGATGTCTCCCTGACGATGTAAATTAAATATGACGAGCACCAGGCTGCCACCTCCCTTCACATCTGTTTCTTTACCGCAGTGGTTATTGCCACCTTTTTAGAGTCTGAGAAAAGAACTACAAAGTAATTCTCACCTCCTCAGGCTCAGCTCCAGACTCAGTCTCTCTTGCGTCTTCTATTCCCACTCCAGAGAGACAGTCCAAGCCAGACCCCAAGTGTCCAGTTGTCATGTTAGCACCATGCCCTCCCCGTTAGGAACACGGCGACAAGGATCATAAATATCTGTGTCCAAACCAAGCTTCAGGGGAAAACTTGAGCTCCACACACTTTTTTAAAATACGGTTTCTATTTTTGCATTGTCATGTTAACTAAGCATCATGACGTCACATCATCGTGTTAACCAAGCAGGAAAGCCTGAACGTTCAAAGACATTAAATGAACTTAGGTTTAACGATGCTGTTCTTCAGTCACTCAGTTGTGGCCAACTCTGTGCGACCCCGTGGACTGTAGCCTGCCAGGCTCCTCTGTCCTCTACTATCTCCCAGAGTTCGCTCAAAGTCATGTCCATTGAGTTAGTTTAATGAGAATTTAAAGGTTTAGCTCAGACAGTTTAAAGCACGCTTGAAACGCTCTCATATATTGTTCTTAAATTTGTTACCAGAACCTCCCCAGAAGTTTCTGCCTGCAAAGCCCCTTCAGCATGTTTCCTCGCAAAGCCAAAGCATCTCCTTTTTGAGTCTTGCATTCTCTCTTCTGTGAAAACCAAACTCTTACCTCCACGAAGATGATCAAGTATGGCTAGAATCCCTCAGATTTCTCTCTGTGCCTCTGCCCTCAGGGTAGCTTTATTTTCTCTTTCCTCCAAAAAAGAGGTATCATATCTACCATTTTTTAAATAAAGTAACAAAACGTCACATATTTAATAATTTTTGTCAAATTGCGCTTAACACTGTCTAGTTACTATTCAGTGATCCAGTTTAAAATAACTGCATTGCATGCATTTTAAAACAGAAAGAGAGAGAGAACTTCTGAAAGGGAAATTTTAACGGAGAAGAGAAAAATGTCATCCCCTCCTGATTATTACAGCCTTGCTGTTACTCCTCCCAGCCTCGCTTGGTGGCATTTGGGCACACTGCCCAGCCCCTCGGCCCACCTCTCGGTCTTGCCCAGCCTCCTCCAGGCAGCGATGCCCAGGCCAGGCTCACCTGCCCACCAGGCCCCCACCTAGCCCCATGCCCTCAAGGCCCTGTCTTTGCTCATGCCACCTGGAAAGCCTTTCTCACAGCTCTCTTCCTGACAGCATCCCCCTTCTCCTTGGCATCTTGGTAGCACCGTGCCAGACTCTCTACCAGCCCCTCACAATCTTACATGAGCAGCCTTCAGAAGAGCCCCCCACCCCCAGACCCATCAGCCTAGATCAGCTCTCAGAAATCAAACTGGCTCGGCTGGCACAGAACTGACGCTGGGAGATTCCGGTGGGGTTTAGTTCCGGTCGGTTGTCAGTCTTCACACTCATGTGTCCTCCCAAGTCCCCATTTCCCTTCACATCCCAGCTTTCTGAGAAGAAATAGTGATGTTCCCTGGGATGGAACATGAAGGAGGCAGAAGGGTCTAGAGAGAGACCGGAGTGCAGTGCTTTGAGGATAACGTGGCATGCCACACCCAGGGCAACAGCAGTATTGCCACCAACATCCAAGGCTTGTCTTGTAACCACTTCTTGTCTGAACTTGACAGGGAGATAGCCTTGCTAGGGCCCCCACGTGGACACGGGGCCACCTGCACAGAGCTGGGTAGCTGTCTGAGAAGTCTAGATAGAGAGTCTGAAAGACCCCACCCCTGCCCCCCAAAAAACGCCAGTCTTCCTGAACCCCCCAGCTGGAATGGCAGAACTTCCAAACTTCCCTGAGACTTGACAGCCTGTGTGTGGAAGCAACGGCCTGAGCCAGAAGTGAGGTCGACAGTAGCAGGGGTTATATGAAAGTGAAAGTGTGAGTCCCTCAGTCGTGTCCAACTCTTGGCGACCCCACAGACTGTAGCCCACCAGGCTTCTCTGTCCATGGACTTCTCCAGGCAAGAATACTGGAGTGAGTAAGCCATTCCCTTCTCCAGGGGATGTTCCCAACCCAAGGACTGAACCTGGGTCTCTCACACTGCAGCAGATTCTTTACTTATCTGAGCCACCAGGGAAGCCTGGGTCGGGAAGACCCCCTGGAGAAGGGCATGGCTACCCACTCCAGTATTTCTTGCCTGAAGAATTCCGTGGACAGAGGAGCCTGGCAGGCTACAGTACATAGAGTTGCAAAGAGTCAGACACAACTGAGTGACTCACACTTTCACCTTACAAGAGACAGATGAGGATAAGACAGAGGGAAAGAGGAGAGGCCATGTGAAGACAGAGAGAGAGTGGAGTGATGCTGCCACAAGCCAAGGAGAGCCTGGGGCCACTAGATGCAAGGTCCCTGGAACTGAGGTGGCGAACAGTTCAGCAGAGAGAAAGCCCAGAGTCCCCAAAATAAGCACCATGACTGCCCCTGCTGGGGGACAGAGGATCAGTCACATGACCACAGTAAACCAGATGCCAGTAAAAATCACATCTTTGACCTCAAACCAACCCTACAAACAAAGATGGAAGGCAAAAGAAGGAAGCACAGAGGGTGAGATGGTTGGATGGCATCACCAACTCAATGGACGTGAGTCTGAGCAAACTCCAGGAGACCGTGAAGGACAGGGAAGCCTGGCGTGCTGCAGTCCATGGGCGCAAAGAGTTGGAAATGACTTGATGACTGAACAACAACAAAGAAAAGGAACATTTATTCAAATGTAACTGAGTTATAAAGGACTAAATTGGATTCACGTAGCAAGGTTCACTTTTCAGCCATCAACACAAATGGAAGGCTTAAGGACTCAGTTTGATTCAATTAAATACAAATTTAATTGGTCTGTAAAAATATCAAGAAAACTGTTTTAGTTTTGCATATCTAAGTTTATGTCTGTCTATTTTAACATAGGTTATACTATACCCCAGTTGCTCAGTGATAAGGAATCTGCCTACAATGCAGGAGATGTGGGTTCCATCCCTGGGTTGGGAAGATCCCCTGGAGAAGGATATGGCAACCCACTCCAGTATTCTTGCCTGGAGAATCCCATGGACAGAGGAACCTGGTGGGCTACAGTCCATGGGGTCTCAAAAGAGTTGGGCATGATTGCTTAGCTAAACAATAGCAACATACCATACACCAGCGTTCTTGGGGGAGGATTCGATGAACAACCATATAGCTGCAATTTGTTGAGCTATTATTATAGCCGTTATATCATACAAATGAGAGCAATGAAACTCACAGAAGGCTGCATAGCTCGTGGCTGGCAGAGCCTATTTGCCAGTCAAGGTCTCCAGCCACGGTTCTCTTTTCCACCAGGCTGCCGGCCCACATCTGCTTAATTCAATTGTGAACTTCATAGCAGTGAGCACGATATTGCATTTGTGTTCCTGACCGGGCACTGTCTGGGGTCGCGAAGAGTCGAACACGACTGGGCGACTGAACTGAAGGCATTGTCTGACACAGTCCAATTTAATCGAATAGCATAACCTCACTGTGGTGAAGTAGCCTGCCATCTGTCTGGTGTTGGGGAAATAATTAAAAATAAAATCTTCTGACAACCCAGAAAACCTTGCCAAGGTAGACAGGAAAGCAACAGTTTTATTGTTGGATAAGCTGTAAACCGGACTGTGATGGGCATCACACGCAGTCTGCCAGAACAATGGCAAGGACAAAGAGATCCGTGCTTTCAGGACGAAAGCAACCAGTCCTCAGCAAGAAGACTCGACGGCGCCATATGTTAAATATAGCTCCCCCTAAATTCACCTGGCAACTGGGGCTGGCCCTCTGGGATAGCGAATTGCCTTTATCCAAAGGAAGATCAAATTCTTCATATCTCCATGATAAATAGGAAGTTTTGCAACATGGATCCAGGTGGCGAAGTTATATTCCCACCTTCCCATGAAGAAGGGGATGTGGAACCCTATTCCTGCACTGTACAACGATGTGACTTAATTGACTTTTAAAAAGATTTGTGTACATCTCAAAGGGGCAGGGGAAGAATTTATAGGCACAAGTTTTCTGGAGGAAATGCTCTGAGAAAAGGGAGGGGGGACTGTGGCTTTCCCTTTTTCAATCAGGGGAATTTTTTTTTTCTTTTTAGATTTGTGTTTGCCCTTTCACTGGGGAGAAAATTTATTAGGTTAGGACACAGAGCAGGGCCTGCTTGAGTGCCCAGGGGAGACAGAAGCGGCGGGAGACAGCTCAGACTCACAGCCGAGCCCTCCAAATGGCCTTTCTGGATCTGGACAAGGAAGAGGAGAAAGGAGAATTCTCTGAGAGTGCTTTGGTGATAATGTCAAGGTCAGCCTCAAGGTCACAAGAAGAGGGCTAGACTTGGCGTGAACTGTGAAATGTCCTGTATAGCACCATGTGGTTTACAATAAGCCTGAATACATCTGGGTCCAGATATTCATGATGTGGTGGACATAGTGACATCAATAATTTTTTTTAAATCTATGCTGTAATAGAGAACAGATGTGATTTTCAAGGAAGAGGGAGGTGGGGTGAGTGGGGCTGGAGTGGGAGTTTCAGGTTAGTAGATACAAACTGTTAAATATAGAATGGATTAAAAAAAAACAGGGTCCTACTGTTGTACTGTATCACAGGGACCTATATTCAATATACTGTAATAAACCATAATGGAAAAGAATATAAAGCAGAATGATATATATGGTTCAGTGGGTAAAGAATCTGCCTGCAGTCTAGGAAACACAGGAGACACGGGTTCGATCCCTGGGTTGGGAAGATCCCCTGCAGAAGGAAATGACAACTCAGCCTGGTATTCTTGCCTGGGAAATCCCATGGACAGAGGAGCCTGGCAGGCTAAAGTCCATGGGGTCTCAAAGAGTCGAATGTGACTGGGTGATTAAGCACAGCACCCATATTTATTAATATAAATGTGTAACTGAATCACTTCACTATACAGCAGAAATTAACACATCGTTATCAGTCAGCTATACTTCAATTTTTTTAAAGCTAAATGAAATCTGTGGTCTAGACCATTCTGTGTCCTCTTTAAGTTCTGGTCAGATCCCAAATGATATGACTGTTAAAATGAAGGGTGCTGGCACTTGTCCTCAGCCAAACATTCTGTCAAAATTTTATAGTAGTTGAAGGCTTTTCCCCACCTTGTCTGTGCTCAGTAAACTTGGAAAAAGCGTTAACTTCTGCATAACAATCTCTCTGGCGCTTGAGAATCATGACTAAATTGCCTCGATTTTTTTAGCTTTGTGCTTAACAGTCTAATATTAACAAATGGGAATAATTTGCTAAGAGGGAAATTAAAAGGAAGAATATAAATAAGGAATGAAAAGATTAGCAAATGAATGTGACTTTAGAGAATTCAAAGCTGAAAAGGGAATTGAAATTAAAATATTTTTTAAATTCTATGTTTTTGTTGTTTTCTTTCTTTTACCTTATTTACCCATTCCAAACGAAGCTTATACCTTTTTTTTTTTAATTTAAATTTAGCAAATACAACAGAAGGGGTGGGAACCTGTTTTTCCCCACAGGCAGGCACCTTAACGTTTCTAAAGTATCTGCTCTTAACCTTTCCTCTAGTGTTGCATTTTGTTGTGTTTTCACTTCCGCCACCTGCCATGCTGTGCTTAGCTGTCCGTCGTGTCCGACTCTTTGCGACCCCATGGACTGCAGCCCGCCAGGCTCCTCTGTCCATGGGGATTCTCCAGGCAAGAATACTGGAGTGGGCTGCCATGCCCTCCTCCAGGGAATCTTCCCAACTCAAGGATCGAACCCAGGTCTCCTGCATTGCTTGCAGGTTCTTTACCGTCTGAGCCCCCAGGGAAGTCCAAGAATACTGGAGTGGGTAGCCTATCCCTTCTCCAGATCTTCCTGACCCAGGAATTGAACTGGAGTCTCCTGCATTGCAGGCAGATTCTTTACCAACTGAGCAACCAGGGAAGCCCTCACTTCTAACATATATATACTAACTTAATATTGTAAGCAGTTTTCAATACTGTTCGAATTCATGAGTGTATTAGTTATCTATTTCTATATGACAAATTATGAACAATTTAGGGGATTGCAACCATAAACATTTGTTATCTCGTGTGGTTTCTACAGGTTGGGAATCTAGGACAGGCTTAGCTGGGTGTTTCTAGCTCAGAGCGTTTCATGAGTTTGCAGTCAAGATTCTGGCTGTGGCTACAGTCATTGGAAGGCTTTCCTTAGGCTGGGGGATCTGCTTCTGAGAAGGGTCAGTCACGTGGCTATTGGCTGGAGGCCTCTGCTGGTTGCCACAGGGGCCTCTCCATAGGGCCACTTGAGTGTCCTCGGGAGCTGGCACCTGGCTTCCAGCAGAGTGAGTGAGCCAGGAGAGCACGTGAAGGCCACAAGGCCCTTACCACCCAGCCTCGCAAGTCACAGATGATCATTTCTGTAATCCAACCATATTCAACGTGGAAGGGGACTCTCAAGACTGTGAACTGGGAACCCACCATCTTGGAGACTAGCTACCGCAATAGACATTTGTAGTAGCTGCAAGAATGTTACAGCAGAAATCTCTATAGCTGTATTAGCTATTTACCTACAGTTAGGTTTTATCTCCAGTATTCCATCATTATAAATAACTCTTTCAAGCACTTTCAGGTATAAAGATTTTCATCAGTACTTCAGATATTTTCTTTGGATATAGTCTTAGAAGTAAGATTGTTGAATTATTTTAAAATTTTCTTAAATTTCAATTAAAATCAGCTTTATAAAGCAAAGTAGTATTTTATATTGTCTATTTCAGTTAACAGATGCATTTCCTTGAATGTATTTGTTATGAATATCTTTAAATACCTATTCAGGGACTCACAGCTGTGTGTTTAATGCATTCTATGTAGCATATACTTTAGGTAGATATTCTAGTTCATATAGGTAATATTTTGATATTTATGGTGTGTGGGTTTTTTCATTATTATTTAACCATTTTATAGATCCTCCTGAGTTTGTTTGTTGCTGTCATTTTGGACAACTTAGAGCTTGATGAAGATCTAAAGAAGCTTAAACAAGTAAGTAATGTATGGGGGATTCTTTAAATCAGCATTAAAAAAATAAGGGCAAAGCATGCACTTACAGGTAATATTAAATCTGTTCAAGCTTCAAAGCAAAGATTTTAATAAATTAACACACTGAGTTGGCAAATATTTTTCTTTTAAGTTTAACCTTCTCTAATATCAACAAAGGAAATTTTTATTGCTCTGTAATTATCCCAGGGATATTTTTATATCATTATTTTGAGTAAAATTAAGATGGGCATGGTATAGTAAATTGAATTTAGATTCTCCTTCAGCCATTAAATGAAGGTTGTTTGGAAATGAAAAGCCTCAGGGCCAGCTTGCCATTTGGCATAGCTATATGTAATACTTTTGATCATCATCATAAAACTATTAAGCATAAATTTGCCTGACCACTAGACACTGAAAGAGAATTTAGTCCTGGTGCTCAAGGTAGGTATAAGAAATGGGATAGAATAACTGATCAACTGTGTGCCCAGCTGTATATGAAAACAGACTGGGTGTTATGGCATTGATAATCATTTTCAAAAAATCTCAGTGTAAATATGTGAAGATTATGTTATTGATGGCTGAAAGATTACAGATGTGAATCAGTATTCTCATAGTTTTTGTTCCATGGAGGATACTTGGCTTGAATATTGACTCTGTCAAAGAGAAGAGACTCTTTGAGAAGCAGAATTTGTGAAGCAGGGAAGCACCTGGATAAATATTCTTGGATCACCCACCTTGGCACTGCAATAGTTGGGATGTTAATCAAGAATATCTCATCTAGAACTTTCGAAGGGCCCCACATTTTCAGAATTTTCAAATTGGATCAAGTTGTCTATTTTTTACAAAGCAAAGACATCACCTATTTAAATGTCTTGTTGTTATTTATAATCTCAAAATCACTTTAAGCATTTCACCTCTTTACTCTTGTTTCTCTCCAAAGCCCAT
The DNA here is from genome assembly GCA_006408695.1 of Aepyceros melampus. Classification (NCBI taxonomy): domain Eukaryota; kingdom Metazoa; phylum Chordata; class Mammalia; order Artiodactyla; family Bovidae; genus Aepyceros; species Aepyceros melampus. Next base: position 59,311 of record SJXQ01002347.1, read on the forward strand.
GCTTTTAACTAAGGGTAGTCAATCACGTAAAAAAAAAAAATTTTTTTTTTTTATGTAAAGATGCTCGCTGTGAGCATATTAAGGAAGGATTTGAATTTTCCTGTTCTGAGGCTACACAAGCAAGTGCTTGTCCGAGTATGGTGGACCTTTCTTCCAGATCTTTTCAATTTGTGGCAACAGCAATAGGCTTTTCATATGAGAGTTGGCAAGTTCTTTGTGCCATTGATATAGATACTTCTCCTGGCTTCTAGATGTAAAATAAATATGTAGCAAGTTCAGAATTGACCAACAGTATAATTAGACACAACCAATAAATATGTACTGCTGTATAACCACTTTCATCCTTGCTTTACAAATCTGGTATTAAGGATTTAAATGACTTTACTCTGTTATTCCCAAAGAAGAGAATGGGGAAAGTGCGAAAAACTATTTGATTTTCTTAATGTTTCAAGTTCCAGAAAGCACTCTATATTCCAAAATCTATCTTTATTCAGCTTAAACTCTTTTTTTTCAATCTTTGACCCTTTCCACCAGTTAGTCTATATATTGCTTCTTATTGCTACATGGACATGAACACGAACTCAGTATAGTGTAGAGATGCAAACTCCAGGAGATAGTGAAGAACAAGGAAGCCTGGTGTGCTGTGGTCCACGGTGTTGCAAACAGTCATACTTGACTTATCAACTGAACAGCAACAATAATAGCCACAGTCACAGTTGTTGAGACCAGCTCAGTGCCGTGTACTTTGTATTTTCAGCTATTTAAATTTCACAGCAACCATGTGATCCAGGTACTATTCTTAGTTTCATCTGATAGGTGAGGAAACTAAGGCAGAGAAGTTAAACAAGTTGCCTAAGGTCACATAGCTAATAAGTAGCAGAGTTAGGATTTGAACCCAGGCAGTTTGGACCAAAAGCCCAGACTCAACCTCTACCCTGTCCTGAGTCACAATAAAGCTGTATAAATGCCAACCATGAGTCATGGTGTGCTGGAGGCTTGTTCATAGGACTGTTAATAACTTGTTGATAAACAGTGGTGTTTTAGATGACACAGACATCATTATAGCCATGAAATAATTGTTGATGTGATGGATGGTTTCCTGAAGAATGGAGGTGAATTAAACAATCCAATCATTAAAGCTATATACAAAGTAGTTGTTTGTTTCCCCTCAAAAAGCAGATGATCTAATCAGAGGCACTGGAGTTGGGACTTTGGCAGAAGGTACCCTTCACTCCACTGATGGCAGACACTGTCCAGAGTTCCTCCAGCCTCAGGAACCTTCTGGAACAGTGACCTCCTTAGACACAGATATAATGTGCTTGCAACAGATTAAGAGTTTAGAAAGGCTGCTAGAGACTGTTACTGTATTTTATTATGATTGTGGTAAAAACAACTGTGTTAAAATATATGTTGACTCATGGACATTTTTTAGGAGTCATAGAAGCCAGTGTGAGTCACCTTTAAAATGGAGAAGTTAAATATGAAATATCTAACGGGGCTACAAGAGAGAAAGTTGGTCCTTGTGCTTGGGGAAGGGATTATATCCCCAGGGGTGGACAGTTTGGGAGACAAGGGTGGAAAGCTGGACAGCGCAGTGAAGAAACTAGGATGGGAGAGAAGAAGAAAGAAGTGACGACGTGAACGAGGAAAGCACCCAAGAGATGAAACTGAAGGAAAGAGCACAGACTGTGAGTCCCAGCCTGTGATAAAGGGGGAGAAGCCTGACTGAATCCTAAGTCAGGCTGCCTCCAGCCAAGGACACCAGAGCTCCCTGCAGGGAGAAGCTCCCCGAGGAGCAAGAACAATCCGCAGGATCCACTGTGGTGGAATCGGATTCTTCTTACATAGTTCTTACCTTTCCTCCTTATTTTCTGAAGTCTCCTCCTTGCCCTTTAAAGCAGTGGTTTCCAGCCAGGGACGTTAAGCCGTGGGGCTTTTCAGGACAAACGACGGAACCAACAGCTTTCCTTGACACTTCGGGAAACCTAAAGGGAATTGTGAATTTACCCAGCCAAAATGCCAACTTTAAAATACTTTTAGCTGGAAATTTGCTAGGCAGCAACATTGCATCCTAATGCTCGGAAGCCTCTTCCTATAAGCTCTTCTTCAAGGAAAAAGAAGCAACATTGAATTATTTATTGCTTCATAAAGGCATTTTGATAGAAGAATATTTTTTTAAGATGGGATTCCGAGGGCAATAATAAAAAGACTCCTTGGGGATGACTTTTGATGGGTTCTGATATCAATGCTCATCCCCAGGCCACCCTTCTCTATGACATTGCCAGTGTTGTGTCTTTATGGCTGCTCATATAGCTCTTCCTTTGTCACTCTTCGAAATAAATAATGTTCTGAAAACTCATGCCAGTTATGCATCTGCATAAAATTTATCTATTGCTTTCCTAGCAGCAGTATCACCGGAGCAATCATTTCCTGGCTGCCATAATTTTTGTGACCCCATTTCTAATTAAATAGAGACCATGATTCTCTTTTTAGCATTCCCAAAACCCAATACAGGATCTGGAGACAGATAGAAATAGAGAAATATATAATATTTTTTACATAAGATCAGAAAATTGACTAGAAATGAGATTGCAAATGTATAATTTGGCAGCTGAGAAGCCAAATCAGTTTGTATAGAAGCTAAAAAACCCCCTTGACCCACCGCTGTCCTCTAAAGAACAAGCAGTAGGAGACGGTGACCTTGGTGCTTGGTGATGTAGCAAAAGCGCTGGAGAACGTGGGTGGAGTTTTGCAAACTTTGAAAATGAGAGAGTTCTTGCAGCTTTAATGATTTTTGCAAATTCAGTGCAAGACAGATATAAAGGGTTCTTTTTTAAGCAGTAGAAAATTCATTAAACTATGAGGGAAAAAAAAAACCCATAGAGAAGCCTCAGGGAAAGATTCATTGAAAAAGGAAGTATAGATAGTCTGTCTAGATTAAATTCAAAGCTCTGAAATTAAAACTGTTTCCTCAGCTCTGTCTTAAGTCCCATGTGAGCTCAAGCTCGATTGTTTTTGATGGCTTCACATCCAAAACATAGTTGAGGGTAGACATGTAAAGAAGCTTCTCTGTCTTATTAATTATCCTTTTAACAAAAACAACAGGAATCTTCATGCTATTTAAAATGTGAGCTCCAAGTTAATGTTTCTCTGCAGTCTTATCCAGGGGCTTTCGTTTATATCTCTGTCTTGCCTTCTGTATTGAAGTCCTTCAAGATTTAGGGAGACAAGTCGTGGCCAGAGGATCCACCCAGCTAAACCCGGATTGCTGCCTTCTGGCTTCACAGACGCAGAAAGTAAAGCAGCAGTTGCAGGGGCAAAGAGGACTTCTTCTTGTGGTTCAGTGGCTACAGGGTTTTTAGTTTTCAAAGATGAAAAAATTCTAGAGACCTTTGGTGCACAGTGTGAAGGTATTTAACACTACCGAGCTGTACCCTTAAAGAATGGCTTAGATGGTGAATGCTGTTATGTGTTCCTGACCACAGTCTTTCACAAATTTTAATAAAAAATTGGTCATCATACTGGTGAGGTCATGAGAGCACACTCAGGGATTCTGATGGTGCAGAAGTTGGGTTAAAGAAGATGAGTGGGACTTGCCTGGCAGTCCAGGGGTTAAGACTTCGCCTTCCAATGCAGGGAATGCAGGTTTGATCCCCGATCAGGGGGCTAAGGTCCCACATGCCTCGTGGTCAAAAACAACAGAACATAAAAAAGCAGTTTTGTAACAGATTCAATAAAGACTTTAAAAATAGTCCACATTAAAAAAAAAAAAAAAACCATGAGGTGGGTGTGACAGTTAAGCAAGTAAAGATGAATTGCTAACTTTTTCCTCTTGGACTTCTCATACTCCCAAGTTTGCAGACAGACCACTGGGTTACTGAGCAATTCTTAATTTTTTTAGCTATCTGAACATCATTTACTATGGTGCTACCCTGCAGATTTTTTTCCCACTGAATATTTGTATGACAGTTGGAAATCACATACGACTGGAGGCATCCGATATCTAGATCCCTGCTGCTCAACTGCCCAGGGCCAAAGGATGAATATTCCGAAGAAGCTGTAAATTGTCCGTGGTCCAGAGTTGGTAAACACAGAATTTTACTCGAAGCCTTCAATATAACCCAGTTCCACATGAAGCCACTCTCAAGCTTTTGGTCAAAGATGACTCTTTCATGGGCTTCCCTGGTGACTTAGACGGTAAAGAATCGGCCTGTAATGCAGGAGACCTGGGTTCGATCCTTGGGTTGGGCAGCTCTCCTGGAGAAGGGAATGACTACCCACTCCAGTATTCTTGCCTGGAGAATTCCATGGACGGAGTTGCCTGGTGGGCTACATACAGGACATGGACATGGGATTGCAAAGAGTCGGACACGACTGAGTGTCTAAGCACACAGGAGATTAAGAGATACAAGCTAATATGTATAAAATAAATAAGCTAGGACAATCCATTTTATAGCAAAGGGAATGTGGCCAAGATTTTATAATAACTATAAAAAAGAAATATAACCTTTAAGAATTATGAATCATTGTGTTGTATAACTGAAACATATATAATATTATAAATCAACTATACCTCAATTTAAAAAAGAAAAGATAACAGCCTAGAAGTCAAGAAGTCAGTGCAAAAATGGGGAAACAGCCAAAATTCCAAAATGGAGTTTTGGAGTTAAACAGGTAATAGGGATTCAAGAAGTCAAAACAGACAAGGTACCCGTGAAAATTGGTGTCCTCCTAGTGTGAGTTGAATTATGTCCCCTAAAAAGATACACTGAAGCTGTAACTTCCAGGACCTGTTAATGTGACCTGATTTGGAATAGGGCATTTGAGTTGAAATCAGGTTAAGTTGACGTCATTAAGGTGGCTTAGATAGTAAAGAATCTGCCAGCAATGCTGGAGACCTGGGTTCAATCCCTGGGGCAGGAAGATCCCCTGGAGAAGGAAATGGCAACCCACTCCAGTACTCTTGCCTGGAGAATCCCATGGACGGAGGGGCCTGGGGGTCATGCAGTCCATGGGGTGGGTCGCAGAGTCGGGCATGACTGAGGGCCCAGCAACGCTAATCCACTATGACTGGTGCCCCATACAAAGAGGAGAGGAGGGAGACACACAGACAGGGACTGGAGTGACGCGTGTACGAGCTAAGGAATACCTGGGGTGCGGAAGCTAAGAGTCTCGGAACAGACCTTCCCTCAGAACCTTCAGAAGGAACCAAGTCTGTAGACACGTGGATTGGGGGTTTCCAGCCTCCAGAGCTGAGACCGTACGTGTCTGCTGTTCCAAGCCACCAGTTTTTGGTACTTGGTATGGCAGACCTTGAAAACTAAAAACACCTTCCAAGAATAAAGGACCTCTTTCTGCCTCCGGGAGGTGTCAGAGCTGAACGACCATGGGTCCTCTCGGAATGTCGGGCAGCTTTCACCAACCAAGAGCAGCTTTCTCAACAGCTGGACTCATTTTCTTCTGCCTCTAACCGAACAACTTCCGCAAGAGTAAAGTTTATAAATGTGAGACTTTCTTGGAAGAAGGGTTTCACTGAGCCCTTCCAAAATTTCATTCCGTGTGGGGTTGAGCCAAACCAGATCACTTTTAGAGGCTGTTGTTTTCAGAAACCTTGTTCTGGGGCTTCCCCGGTGGCCCGGTGGCTAAGAATCTGCCTTGCCGTGCAAGGAATGTAAGTTCAGCCTCCGATTAGGGAACTAAGACCCAGCGTGCCGCTAGGCAGTAAGCCCTTGCACTGCGTCTAAGATGACCAGGCAGCTTAAAAAAAAGAAACGGAAGAAGGAAACTGTTCTTTGCCCCGTCCCCGGCACTCAGGGTGTTCAATAAGATAGCTCAGCCTCTTTTGACATTGAACAAACATAAAATGACATACCTAAGCCTGTTTGGGGTTCCCTGGTAACCCAGCTGGTAAAGACTCTGCCCGCAATACAGGAGTCCCAGGTTCAATTCCCAATCTTCCCGGATTGGGAAGATCTCCTGGAGACTCACTCCAGTATTCTGGCCTGGAAAATCCCATGGACAGAGGAGCCTGGCAGGCTACAGTCCAAGTTTACCTTGACGACTTGTTGGTTGTATCAGTCTGTGGTTGTGCTAGTTCAGAATCACTTTTTTTAGTTTATCACAGCACTTGGCAAGATACTCTCTCAATTTTTTAGGTGAGACTTGGAAGGATAATGTGTATGAAGCAGGCAGGAGGCTTACCCTTCAGTGTGCCCAATGCCCAGCCCTCTGCCCAGCCATGGAGATGCTCTCTCACTTTTCTTTCTTTAATGAATTAAGAGAACAAAAATTTTAAACACCAACAGCACTTTTTCTCATCAGATCCTTTCACAGGCAATGGGGAAGCAGATTATTATGGTTCTAAGAAAAAAAAAGTGACAATTGGTTTCAGTTTTCTGGAGTGTCTGGCTGTTGCTGAATTGCAGAAAGGCTTTTGGTAGCTGCGTTCAGACTTGTTTGAGGAATGAGGTAGTGAGTGTTGTCCTCTGGGTGCCTAAACCCGGGACACGAGGTATCATTGCCTTGATGTCTTCAGGACTCAAGTTTCACGCAGCCCTTCTGTTCTTTGTTCCAAGAAGCCCGTCTACTTGTCCATTCTACCCAGAGCATTTCTGTTCTCTGCATGTTCATTCAATTCCTTGAATCTTCAAGTCCCTACTACGTGTATGACACTGGGCCAGGCATGAAGGAGACAAGAATAAACAGGTAATTCTCTGCTCTCATGGAGCTGAGGGTCTAGTGGAGGAATTGGACATAAATAAATAATCAAAGCAGTGGATAGATATTTATAATGTGAGATGACATTTCTGCAGAGAAGAACAGCATTTGAATGAGGAATTCCTAGAAGACTTGGACCAGATGAGGGACAGGGAGGTGGGGAAGGAGAAAGAGACACTTGAGTTGAGCTATGAAGAAGGAGGAGCGGTGAACTTCCTGGAGATGTAGCTATCAGAGGGGAGGAAAGAACATTCCAGAGAGAAGGAAAAATGTTCAGTGTGAACCCAGAAAAAAGTGGTGTAAAGTGAGTGTAGAAAAGTAAGTGGGGCTTAGACCACGCGGAGCCTGAAAAAAAATGCCAAGAACTTTTCCCTCTGCCCCCAGAACAATAGGGAGCCTCTGGAGGCTTTTCGGACGGGAGGCAGTGTGAACTGGAGAGCTATTTGGGAAGCAGAATGAGCAGGGACTTAGTGAGTTTGTGGGTGGAAGGACATATATGAGCATCTCAAGGATGACTCCTGGTTTCAGGTTCATCTCCTTGGATGGGTGACAGTACCATTCGCTGAACCAGGAAACATTAGTACAGAGATCATCACCCCGTCTTGGGCTGGTGTGAATGAGGCTCTGAGTAGCGAGACCTAATGGTTGGTTGCACGTGTCAGTCTAGAGTTTCGGAGTGAGGGCTGGCTGGCTGGCTGGAGATACAAATAGGGCTGTTCCTGATCATTCTCAACTGTTTATCCAGAGCCTGCCATGTGCCAGGCATGTGTTCTGGGCACGAGGGATATGTCAGCAAACAAACCAGACAGAAATCCCTGACCTCTTTGACGCTTCAGTCCTAGAGACCTTCTCTGTATTGGCATGATAGTGGAAGGTGTCAATCTGGATGCGATTGTACAGGGTTAAGGGGGGAAGAGATACTGCAGCCTTAAGGGAAAAACAGAGCTTCCCTGGTGGCTTATATGGCAAAGAATCTGCCTCCAATGCAGGAGACCCTGATTCATCCCTGGGTGGGGAAGATCCCCTGGAGAAGGAAATGCAACCCACTCCAGTATTCTTGCCTGGAGAATCCCACAGGCAGAGGAGCCTGGCAGGCTACAGTCTGTGGGCTTGCAAAGAGTCCTACATGACTGAGTAACTAACACATAAAGGAAAACAAGGTTAATGATACTGGTGCTTTGCCCTTCGAGTCCAGCTCTTTGCAGCCCTATAGACCGTAGCCCACCAGGGTCCTCTGTTCATAGGGTTTTCCAGCAAGAACACTGGAGTGGGTTGCTGTGCCCTTCTTCAGGGGATCTTCCCGACCCAAGGACCGAACCCATGTCTCACGTCTCCTGCACTGGCAGGCAGGTTCTTTACCATTAGTGCCACCTGGGAAGCCCTTAGGGAAACAGAAATAATCCATCTTTGTTTTTGTCTCATGTAAGTTTTGACTTTTTGCTTTGTTACAAATAACACTTTCTCTGTCTCAAGTTTAGCCTCCTAAGGGGAGAAGGTCTGATTGGTCCAACCTTGGCCTAATCACCATCATTCCTTGCAGGCAGGAATTTTGTGTCTCTGCCTCTTAACACTGGTCAGCCTTACAGAAGTCCCTCAGCTTTGAACAGGGTAGATCCAGACCAGACCACAAAGAGGGCCACCCTGAAATGTGGCTGGGTTCCTCAGACAATGCTTTGTCCTCCTAACTCTCCTCTGCTCTGGAGGAGCTGGACCCCAAAGAAGGAGATGAATGAATCAATGACTCCCAGTTCTAGAACTGAAGTCACCCTTGAGGCTCAGAGAGGGTGGGCTTGGAGGTGGGAGAGTGGGAGTGAGGCTTGATTCAGGTATGAGTCTGGATTGCATTGGACTGATTTTTCGCAAACAAAAGTGGCCAGGAAGCCATGGTGTTTATCTAAGAACAGCGGCCAGTCATTTTCTTCATTCCTACTAGAGGGTTAGTGGTTTCACTGTGGGCCTTTCCTTACATTCTACCTGCTACCCTTGTTCAGCAGCACAGTGGAGGCAGGGCATGGCTGGCATCCTCACAGCCATATGACTATTGAATATTTTTTACTCTGATATTAAAAGAATGACTTAGATTATTATTAAGAAATGAGAAATGTATATGTGTGCTATTTTATTTGATGTTACCCCTATCTCCATGTTGTTTTACATGAAATATGCTAATGTGCTTTCATAGTCATCTAATAAGCCCTTTTAATCAAAGGATGCAAAATTGAACAACTCTACAATCTACCACAGGCGTACTTGTGACTAGCAGTTGCAAAAGGCATGGTGGTTGTCTGAAAAGAAATTCCTTATGGGCACAGGGTGTTAGTTGAGTTCAAGACCCCAGTGTAGAGACACTAGGACAAAATGTGTGTCTTCCAAACCTCCAGTGTAAAGTGTGGGGTTTATTCTACGGTAAATGTCATCACGGCTACTAGCTACCCATCAACTAAGGCAGAACACATAAAAAAGTTTTCAGAGATACTGAGAGCCAGATTTCACACAGTCAGAGGAAGAAGTTGTTTGGTTGCTAAGTTGTGTCCGACTCTTCTGTGACCCCATGGACTGTAACCCACCAGGCTCCTCTGTCCATGGGATTCTCCAGGCAAATATCCTGGAGTGAGTTGACATTTCCTTCTCCAGGGGATCTTCTAGACCCAGGGATTGAACTCAAGTCTCCTGCATTGGCAGGTGGATCTTTACCACTGAGCCACCCGGGAAGCCTGAGAAAGAAGTTACAGATAAACAAAAGGAAAATGCCAGACGACTTCTTTGGCACAAAATTAGAGTAGGAGTGTCAGTATGAACTCAGTTTATTGCAAGATGGGATGTAAGCATATAGGTGCATAGATAGAAACGTAGATACATCAGTAGATATATAGACACATAGCTATGTAGACAAACGTAGACGTAATGATGGATATATACATAAATAAGTAGATACCAAATACAGATGTGTGTGTATACAAGGGCTCATGTACATGCATATATTTCCTAGCTCTTTCCTCTGAGTGAGCCTAGAGGCAATGACATGCCAGTAATATCAAGAAAACCCAGTCCTAAGATTCTTGTTTCTGAAAACCATTCTCCAATAAAAGAAATCAATATTCTTTGGAGAAGTGGCTGATTCTCAAGCTGAGGCAGGGAAAACACAAGATAAGACTTAAGTATTTTTGTGGAGCCAGAAAGTAAGGAAGAACTTACACACACACACTCCAGTCCTAAGATTCTTGTTTCTGAAAACCATCCTCCAATAAAAGAAATCAATATTCTTTGGAGAAGTGGCTGATTCTCAGGCTGAGGCAGGGAAAACACAAGATAAGACTTAAGTATTTTTGTGGAGCCAGAAAGTAAGGAAGAACTTAAACACACACACACACACACAAAGGTGTCAAGACGTGACAGTGAAAAATAATGTGAAATCCTGGATGGGATTCTGAAACAGAAGGAAAAAAAAAAGGCATTCATGCAAAATCTGGGAAGTTCCAAAGAAATTCTGCGTTTTGGTTCAAAGTAGTCGACCAAGGTTAATTTTTTGGTTTTGATCAATGTCCTGTGGTTATGTAAGATGCTAACATGGGAAAAAAATGGGTCAAGGGTGTACAGGAACTCTGTATTACTTTGTAACTGTTATGTAAGTTTAAAATTATTTCAAAATAAAGAAGTTTTTTAACGAGATTAGAATTTTCTATGGACAGCTCTAAAAACACAACATATAGTCATAAGTTGACTGGTCTATTGTCCTGTTCAAGAATCCATGCATTTGTAAAGCTTTATACCACAGATACGTTGTATAGAATTTGTAGTCAATTATACTTTTTTTAATCTTACAAAATTGGAGGCATAGTCTTCATCAGGAACAAAATGCTTTTGATGAGTTTGTTTCTGATGGAAAATCTGATGTGGCTTGTCATTTCTCCTCTTCGTCTTAATAACGTGGCTCATCTGAAATCAGAAGAGTCATCTGTGCTGGTTAGCATGACTGATTCTGTATTGTAAAGAACCTAAGGAAAGGATAACCAAGTGATGAGAAATATCACAAATGGGCCCCTTCTGCTTGTCTGTGGGCCACGCTTTGCTGCCTTTTGTGTTCCTTGTCTCATCACTGTTGTGTTATCCTTATCATTTGAGTACAGGTGTCCAGTACTAGGCCGTGGGGCCACAAAGAGTCCTGCCCTTAATTAAAACTTGTCAGCTGAATAGAGGAGAGATACACAGAATTAGGGAGCCTTAGTGTGAAGCCCTGAGCACTAGGGTGGAAGACCCAAGGAAGGAAGACGTGCCTCCCTCAGGTTGGAGGCAGGTCGATAAGATGTGTCTAAAAATAATCAGATTTTATTAAGAAAGTGGGAAAACACATTTCATATAAAATAAATAGCAGGTACCAAACTGCAGAAATAAAAATGCATCTATTGCTTGAAAATGTTATTTTGATGAGACAGTCTAAAATAATGTTTAGAAGCTGAAGTTCTGGGTACTTCACTGGCAGTCCAGTGGTTAAGAATCCGCTTTCCAAGGCAGGGGACATGGGTTTGACTCCTTGTCAGGGAACTAAGATCCTATCTGCCACAGGGCAACTAAGCCCCCATGCTGTGATGAAGACTGGCATAGCTTCTCCCTCACCCAGAAAGAAGCTGAAGTCTGGAACCTCAAAGATTGTTGCCAAACCCCAGTGAGCACCCCTTCTAGCTGTGTGACCTTCGGGAACAGATTTGAGCTCCTTGGTCCTAGGGGTCCTCACCTATAAGATAACAACTAATTATGGTACTTATATCAGGGGGTTAAAGTACTTACATTGAGGACTAAAGCATGTTAGTAAATGAGGCGATGAACAGTGTTTGGCAGAGTATCTGCACACGTTTACTACTTCAAGTAGCCATTGTTATTCTGAGAAGTCATCCTAGAGGAGATGGTTTTGGAAAGCTGTATTATAATTAACCAAATGTGGAAGGAAAGTGTATTGCAAGTGTTGGGGAGGTATACACTATAAAACTCCGGGGGGGGACATACAAACCAGTATTGTTAGAGAGTAAGGGCAAGGCATAAAGGGATGCTTTAAGCCATGGTGATATCAGAATTTCTCCTCTACATAACCAGTCCATCCTAAAGGAAATCAACCCTGAATATTCATTGGCAGGACTGATGCTGAAGCTCTAATACTTTGGCCACCTGATGCCAAGAGCCAACTCATGCTGGGAAAGATTGAGGGAAGGAGAAGAAGAGGGTGACAGAGGGTGAGATGGTTGTATGGCATCACTGACTCAATGGACATGAGTTTGAGCAAACTCCGGAGATGGTGAAGGACAGGAAAGTCTGGCATGCTGCTGTCCATGGGGTCGCAAAGCATCTGACATGACTGAGCAACTGAACAACAAAGAGCAATGGAATTGATGATCCTTGAATTACTTGAAGATTTAGAACAAGACGGTGTTTCTTCCTTAGCTGTTCTGTCAAAGCGATTTAAAGGGACAGGATGAAGATGGAAACCCAGCTAGGAGGGCAGAAGGGGTGACCGTGAGCAGTTTTAACCTGGTCAGCCAAGTGACCACTTGACTCACCAACCTGGAGCTGTTGGTGGCTCTATCAGGAGCAGACCCGCTGAGGGTGGGAGAGACCTGGGACTCAAGAGAGAAGGCAGGGAAGCTATTGCAGAGGAGCCGAGTGATGGTAAGCAAGTTTCAAGAAGCAAGTTAGAAAAAGAAGGGAGAAGAGAGAGGAACACAAGCTCAGGAAAAATGTTTGCTTTTCTCTATTTTTTTTTTTTAGCCACACCTTTCAGCATGTGGGATTTTAATTCTCCTGCTGCTGCTGCTAAGTCGCTTCAGTCGTGTCCGACTCTGTGCGACCTCATAGACGGCAGCCCACCAGGCTCCCCTGTCCCTGGGATTCTCCAGGCAAGAACACTGCAGTGGGTTGCCATTTCCTTCTCCAGTGCATGAAAGTGAAAAGTGAAAGTGAAGTCGCTCAGTTGTGTCCGACCTTTCGTGACCCCATAGACTGCAGCCTACCAGGCTCCTCCATCCATGGGATTTTCCAGGCAACAGTACTGGAGTGGGGTGACATTGCCTTCTACCAGGGATCAAACCCATGCCCACTGCATTGGAAGCATGGAATCCTAACCTCTGGACCACTAGGGAATTCTATTTCCTCTATTTTCAATTTTTAAACCAAGATTCTTGAGAAAATAAATCAGTCCACACAGTGAAGGAGAATAAATTGGAGCGAGTGGGAACGGTTGAGGTGGTGTCCCTACCTTGATGGAGGAGGGGGTCTCCAGCATGCATCTTGCCCCCTCTTCATTTAGCCCCCTCACTGAGATGAGACCACTTTCACGCTGAGCCGGCAGTTGCTGGAGCTTGGTGATAACTTTAGTTTTTATACCACATTTCCCTTGAGTAATTCAAATTACAGGCAATATGCTATCTCACTTATATATCTGGCATTTATGTAAAAGAATGAAGATTCTCATTTTTCATTTGAGCGCATTGAAATCCAAAGCAGCTAAGGGATTATAGAACAAAACCAAAATTTAAATCTACATCTTCTTACTTTTTTACTGATAGACTATGCTATCTCCAACATTTTCTTAAAGCAAAATGGGGAAGACAGTTGCACACAAAAATATATCTTCTGAATTCCCTTGGGTCTGGATTTTTTTCCCCTATTCATCTTGTAACAAGAACTAGCGTCTAGTTGACATGGAACTCTAATATAATTTCATTTGAAGTAGAGGAAAAAAAAACCCTGCATTTTTGATCATAATAAACCTGTTTCTGTGACTCAGTAAATTCCCTGGTGTGTCCTGGTTGAATAACACAAGACAGATTAAAAAGTAAGAGAGAGGTGTTTGGGACCTAGAGGAAAAAAATGCACAAAAGCAAACTTTGTTCATTACTGCTGTCTCAAGGAAACCTCTCATTCCATTAATAGGATTTTAAGGGACAATAATATTAATATAAGGAAAACATCCATTCAGCATAATTTGGTTTTCTAGCTTTTTAATAGTTTTCTTTCTGTTAGTAAGTTGCTAACATTTCCTGCGAGCTTAGTCTTGTTGGAAATAGTACCTCTATTACTGCACAAAGAACTTTCTGCAGGATGTTTAAAGCCAATAAGTTCTTAGGTTCAGAGCAAGTTCTTTGAAGAGCATGAAAGTGAATGAAATGTCCACTGAGCAGCTTGGGGATGTCATTGCTGTTGTTGATGAGTCACTAAGTCGTGTCTGACTCTGTGAGCCCATGGACTGCAGCAAGCCAGGCTCCTTTGTCCTTCACTGCCTCCTGGAGTTAGCTCAAACTCATGTCCCTTGAGTTGGTGACGCCTCCAACCACCTCCTGCTCAGCCGCCCCCTTCTACTTTTTGCTTTGGTCTTCATCAGGGTCTTTTCCAATGAGTAGGTGCTTCACATCAGGTGGCCAAAGATTTAGAGCTTCAGCGTCAGTCCTTCCAGTGAATATTCAGGGTTAATTTTCTTTATGATTGACTGCTAGAGACATTAATAAAAAACCAACATGTTTGATCAATACTGCCGATAGAGCATCTGCAGTTTGGGTTGTAAAATCACAAAAACAAAATAGCCAGAGAAACTTCCTTGAAGACTCGTAGTTTGTGCTTTAGGAAGAGTCTCCATTCTGAATTACTGAGTCATGTATCAATCCAGAAAAGCCAGCAAAAGCCATCATGGAAAGAAGCAAAGAGAATTCCTCTTGATTTACTCAGGTGTCACAGAGGAGCCTTCCTCCAGACTGAGCAAAATCTGGTCCTTGTTCATATCTGGAAGAACCACAAAATACTCTTCAGTTACGTTAACCCTCCGATCTATCCACATTTTTCGAGCCAGCATGAACTAGATTTTCAAATGAGAAGCTTCCCCAAGCCTGAATGCTTTTAAAATTGTTTTCTTTTAGAAAATCACACCAAAAGTTAGAAAGAAAAATTTATTTCAAGTAATCCTTCAATTCAGTTATTTGTTGCTGCATTCAGACAGGCAATGAAACCGAATAATGCTTGAATATTTTAACAGAAGAAAGCCCAGGCTGAAATACGGAAGATTTAAGCGATGAGGCAGAACAGGGTATGTGTTATGCAGACCAATTACTCCCAACTCTCTTGAGAAGCACAAGTAAAGGAAAAAGGCTTTCAGCCGCCCAATGTGCAATGATATCTCAGCAAGACAGATGCTGAGCCATAGAATAGCGCTGAGCTGAGATGATTTATATATTTTTTTAAAGCTCAAGGTTTGAAAATTTTTTCCTTTGATTCTAATTTCCTTTCTGCAAAATGTATTTTTTTTTTCAAATCATGTGAGTCTGTTGCAAAGCTATCGTGTAGTCTATCTGCTCCAGCCAGACTTCATGCTCAGTTGAAACCATTATAACCTCCTTCCTTTGGACTGTTCTTTACATTAGGTTTTTCAATATAGAGAAAAAAAAAATCCTGGGATTCTTTGTGCTATGTTTCTTCCGTTCAAGAATCATAATCTTTGAAATAATTTTTAAGTGGAAATTTACAATTGCAAACACTGTATGTGGAGGTCTTTTATGATATAGTATAATGATCTTAGATTATTACCCAGTATATCCAGCATAATCCATATTATTCACTCATTTGTGTCAAGGTAAATTTAATCTTGGAAAATCTATGCTTACATGCAGAAGGGGAAAGAAGTTGATAAAAGCTAGAATACCATTTTATCACATATTAAAAAACTTTACAGTGGCTTCAAAATATATGAAACACATCCCTTTATCCTAGCTGCCTCATCCCCCTCCACTCCCATTTCTTCCACATATGCACACCCTCTAAACCCATCTTACGCTTTCTTCTTATTATTATTTTTTTGTAGCTCAGCCCTGATCATGGGCTAGGGAAGAAGAAATGGTCAAGGTAATGGAGGTTAATAGCAGTGAAGAATTAAATGATTGTGTTCAAATGCATTATCTGGTCTTTAAACAAAAAAAACTTTTTACTTGACTATAATATACTTAAGCATGCATGTGTGCTAAGTCACTTCATTCATGTCCAACTCTTGGCGAGCCTGTGGACCGTAGCCTACCAGACTCCTTTATCCATGGGATGCTCCGGGCAAGAATACAAGAGTGGGTTACCATGCCTTCCTTCAAGGGATCTCCCCAACCCCACCAGGGACTGAGCTCTTGTCTCCAGCACCTCCTACATTTGGAGGTGGGTTCTTTACCACTAGTGCCACCTGAGAAGCGAAGCAGGCATTTTGCTGAATTTTTACAAAGGGAAGCCTCCGAGCACCCAGTTCATGAAATATTGACTGTAGCTTCGAAGCCCCTCCCTGTAACCAATCCAGTCACCAAGCTTCTCCCTCACCCCAGGATCAACGCTCTCCGGGTACCAAGCAAACAGACTGGTGCTGCCTGGAGTTGATATTCATGGGGTCATTCCGTATGTACTTGTTTGTTTTATCTGGCTTCCTTCGCTCAACGCTGTACTGCGAAATTCATCCCGGTTTTGTGCTTAGATGTTCGTTGGCTCAGATGTTTCAATGGATCACCCCTGGCTCTTCTCTTCAGGGGCTGATGGGCACATGAAGAGTGTAAGCTTGGGACACTTGCAGAGTCTTGGGACTCACTGCTGTGGGTTTGGGAGGGTGTAGCTATGCTGGGCGTGCACACAGGTCTGGGAGGTATACGCCCAGGAGAGGATTTGCTGGGCTGCCAGGTGGCCGTCTCTTCATCCTTGTTGATGCTGCTTACCTGGAAACAAGGAGCACGTGGTCCCTGAGCTCAGAAAGAGGCCCCTTCTCGCGGCAGAAGATTCTCATTAATGCCTCAGCATGAAAACAGACATGCCCACCATTCCAGCAGCTGCTCGTCTTTCTCTATCTTATTTTTTTTTTTAATTTACTTATTTGGCTGCACCGGTTCTTAGGTGCAGCATGTGGGATCTTTTCAGTTGTGGCATGCGGGATCCAGTTCCCTAACCAGGAATCAAACCTGGGCCCCCTGCACTGGGAGCACAGGGTCTTAGCCACTGGACCACCAGGGAAGTCCCTCTTTCTCTGTTTTAATTGCCCCTTTAGGCACATCAATGGGGCAGCAATGCCTGGTAGGCAAAAGGACAGTTTGCAGGATCCTGAAGAGCCTTCTGAGTCATCAAAAGACTTTCTCACCTGCTTTTTTTCAGTGTTACAGTGCAATGGTCAACTCATGCTGAGTTCAAACCTGCTTAGTCACAAACAGTTGTTCTATTTCCACTCTCTAGAAGGTGCTGTAAAAGTAAATTAAAAGTGGAATCTTACCCTTAAGGAGCTTACAAGCTTTGGGAGTATAAATAACTCTAATACAAGTTAGAATGAGATGAGATGCATTTTAAAAACATAGGCATGGGATTATTTTTTAATACTGGTAACCTACATGTATTAAACATTGTATTCTAGGATATTTGATTAAATGTTGCAAAATATTATGTGTAAATTTATTCTAAACCTTCCTCTGTTCATTAGTGGCAGACATACATTCAGGTTAAAACGCCACAGTCTAATTTTATTCTCTTCTGTAAATCCAGGGACACCTGTATTTCACACCAACAAATTTATTCAAGTAGTAAATATTCTGCTTATCTCTCCATTCTTCAGACTATATCTAAAATCCTTCTTTTTCATTTCCCAGTTATCTGCTGAAGAGTTTAGTTCCACCATCTGATCTGTGTAACTATTTATTCAACAAATGACTGTTTAGCTTCCTTTGTGTCAAATATTGTGGCCAACCCCAGACACGGAATAATGGAAAATCCCCATACGATCTTGTCCTCCAAGAGTTTCCAGTCTCAGGGAGGACAGAGAGAGCGTTCAAGTCAGACACCCTAAGTTCAAATGATGCTCTGTGTAGTGGTTTTCACGGTGTCCCCTGCAAACTGATGTCCGCCAGGAGCCTCAGAAGGGGACCTTATTGGGAATTAGATTTCTGCAGGTGTAACCAGTTAAGATCATCCCGGTTTAAGGTGAACTCTGATTTCAGTGATCGATGTCTTCATAAGAGAGAAGAGAGGGAGGTTCCGGTAGAGAGATAGGGAATCACACAGGCCAGGCGGGACAGGAGGAGAGGCTGAAGTGAGGCAGCTCCAGGCCAGGAAACACCGGGGGCGGCCAAGAAGCTGAGAGCGAAGGAGACGGCTTCCCCGGCATCTTCAGCGAGGGCACAGCCTTGCTGCTCCCTTGACTCGGGACTTCCAGCCTCCAGAGCGCGGAGAGGATCAATTTTTGTTGTTTTAAGCACTTTGACCTCACAGCAACTTGTTACCACAATCCTAGGAACCTGGAACAGTGTGTGTTAGGTTGAAGCAGAAGAAATCACCCATTTCGTCGTCTACACGCACATGGAGACTCCATGGGGTCCCACCCGGTGTGCCCCGGGCTTGTGAGGGGAAAATCTTGGTGACGAGAGAAAGCTTCCTGGGGAATTGCTGTTGGAACTGAAGTTAGAAAAGCAAGTTAGAAGTTCATGCAGCAAGAGAGAAAAGGGAGGAGAGGCGCTCCCAGGGCGACGGAGGCTCTGGGTCAGAGGCCAGGACACTTTGGAGGAGCCGCGAGAGGCAGGCGTGAGCGGAATACAGTGTGGGCCAGGGCCAGGGGAGGCCTGGACAAGTGGGGACAGGCACGGACGGGTCATACCAAGTCGGCTGCTGAAGCCTAAAGGCTGACAGTTTTGTTTGAGAGCGGCGGACCAACGCCGAAGGGTTTAAGCTAGAAAAGGAGAAGACGACTGTGATCGCAGGTATGGGATGGGTTTGAAGGAGCCAAACCACACGGGGTGACTGGGGGAGGGTGGGC